>JAINUW010000507.1:1412500-1874133 GCA_020205615.1 Panax quinquefolius
CAATTTCCGAATTAGGGTTTCAGATTCCCGGAACTGAAATTAGTGTTTTAGTACCAATTTCTAGGGTTTCTTAACACTCATTAGGGTTTTCTAACACAACGTTGACGTTCTTAATAATATTAGGGTTTGACCTTGATAAAATTTATCTGGTTACCCCGTGACCCTTAACCACATTCTGAACAAATACATAACCATATACACAGAAAATATTCACATATACACTTAACCCTGAATAATTCTTCAAAAATCCTTCACAGAATTTTGAAACCCTCAAAATTCCTTCTCAAAAATATCAAACGCATACACTTATTTTCTGTCTAGGTCTATTATTTGACCCTAAATCAATCATTTAAGATTTTTAAAAAAATTCTAAATTCTCGAGTTGTCACATTCACCCCTTCTTTTAAGAATTTTGTCCCCGAAATTTACCTTACACCTTACTCCTTATACCATGCACCATACACCATTCATACACATCATCACATGCTACCCACAACATCACTCACAAGATTTAAAATTTTGAAATCGTGCTGAGGAGTCATATAGACCATGAATTTTCATTTTCGAAAAGGTTTTATGGAAATTCATCCGCAAACCGTCATACCCTGAAGACATAGAGGGTGATTAGCCCCAGTATGCCCAAAGATCTTGCCCTTGATAATACTAGTTTTATCTGCTTTCAAATCATCGCCATAGGCACAAAATTTTACCTCAGTCTTATTAGATTCCGCACCAAAACAATTTGGTTCGAGAAATTTCTTTCAATGAACACTTAGAGTTTACATAAACATTAGTCTAGCTGAATCGAATAGCATAGACTCATATCAATAATTCAATTCAATCGAATTATTTATGTGTAGCCAAACCCTATTGGCAAATTAAAATTTTTGAAAATATTTTTGAAGAATGACGTCATGATGTCGTACTGTATTAACAGTCCGTTTGAGGATGCCGTCATTGTATGACTTCGTCATAACACATCATACAATAGTGGAACAATGATTTTTAGATCGAATTCACACTAAGTATTCCTGTATTTACAACTCCATCAAATTTTTATCATCTCTGCAGCAGGTTATATGATACATGAGTGATAAAAAAAATATATTTTGATAATTCAAATCATTTGCGTCTAGCCAAAATAAGTAGCATAGACCATACTTTAAACCGTTTCAAAAATGATTACGAGTCTATATATTTTTTTTAAAAGCACATAGTTCGTATTTAGCTTGATGTTAAAATTTCGAAGTCTAGCATAGCTAGGAGTTTTGGAAAACTTATATCTCCACTAATAATCATTTGCTTAACAATCTATCTGTTCCTATAATCCTCAATTCTCTATTTACACACAACTATACCCAGTTCATCAAACTTACCACACTTATGAGTTTAGGAACTTTCCACAATTATATGAGTTTAAGAACTTGTCCTAGTCAGATCTTTAACGTCCATTCGCTGAGGGGTTTATAAACATTTCATATAACCATGAGTCACGAACGTAACATAAGTATGAGTTTTAAGAACTCGTACTTAACCTTATATCCTCTACCTATAACCTATCTATTTGTTATACACACGAGAAAGGAATCACCCTCTGAACATGCATATAGCAAATAGCGCGACACAAACATTTCAATGATTATCAGTGCCAGAAACTAAGTGGTTTTTACACCAAGTACAATTCCCCGATCATACAAGTAATCATACAACTCAGCTGCCAACATGAGTCCTCAATTAAAATCCCCACCTAATCTTAACTCCCTTCTCAATACGAATTTCATTCAACTCGTATTCATAATTCTTTCCTGTATTTGTACCAATTCATGGTACACTGCCACACAACATCTTGCTGTAAACTTTTCAATCCTTAGATTAATTCTTCTTCTTGCTATCACTTTATCAGATCACGGGGTGATCTCATCGTATATATTACGATTCATTTCTGCATCTTGATCGTTTTGTTTTATGATCTCCTATCACTGCACTTTTAGTCTTTTAGACTCTATCTATTCCTCACTATTGTTCATCTTTATTATCAGAGTTAGGGAACTCTGTATCTTTACAAATCACCGAGATTCGTCTCTGAATCTTACCAACCAACTAACTCTATATCAGTTAGATCTTATCCTAATCACTGCGGTTATTGGTCTCAGGTATTCCTACCTAAGCTTCATAACCAACAACTTTGATACAAACTACGAGAGCCCCGAATCCGGGTCCCAAATCACCACGGATTCGGTTCAATCTTTCTATCACTATTTGCGGAAGATATAAACATAATTCCCCACCTAATCTTAACTCCCTTCTCAATATGAATTTCATTCAACTCGTATTCATAATTCTTTCCTATATTTGTACTAATTCATGGTACACTGCCACACAGCATCTTGCTGTAAACTTTTCAATCCTTAGATTGATTCTTCTTCCTGCTATCACTTTATCAGATCACGGGGTGATCTCATCATATATATTACGATTCATTTCTGCATCTTGATCGTTTTGTTTTACGATCTCCTATCACTACACTTTTAGTCTTTTAGACTCGATCTATTCCTCACTACTGTTCATCTTTATTATCATAGTTAGGGAACTCTGTATCTTTACAACTCGCCGAGATTCGTCTCTGAATCTTACCGACCAACTAACTCTATATGAGTTAGATCTTATCCTAATCACTGTGGTTACTGGTCTCAGGTATTCCTACCTAAGCTTCATAACCAACAGCTTTGATACCAACTGTGAGAGCCCCGAATCCGTGTCCCAAATCACCACGGATTCGGTTCAATCATTCTATCACTATTTGCGGAAGATATAAACATAAATTGTTTATACAATACACTTTACACACTATTCCCCAAAATCGAGTAACCTTAACTTATACACAATTCATAAACTATATAACACCTAACATTATTATCAAACTATACTATATTACAAAATAACCGCACATTTTATCCCAAGCTGAACTTGGCATTAACCTTTTTCCTGTATCCGAACGCATTCGCCTTATCTGCAATGTTTATCATGATATAGCAAGGGTGAGCATGAAAGTTACCCAGCAAGTTTAAATATAATTTAAGGATATATCATGATTGAAAGAGTCTGAATAATAAGCTGGCTATAATTTATCAATATAATTGAGAACTAGAACGAACAAATTTTTGACTGAATAAGTATTGAACATGAAAAAATATATCTGGACCAACTGGTAATGAAGGTGATCAGCCTTTCATACCTGACTTATACATGCAATATGTACAGAGTACAATTCCACATGGCAATCAGCAATGATTAACCATAAGCATATCTGAATAAAACAACTCTTAGTAGAGTTAAGTAAAACTTGCCTGAACCGTTGATTATCGCTACGCAATTTATAACGCTTTATCTGAAGACCTAATATTAGTAATATAGATCTCCAATATTAGAATAATATCATTACAATATAATACTATTATATATATATATACACACACACACACACATAGAATAACCTAAACACATAGCATATAATCCTATCAGTTTACAATACACATAAGACTTAGTATCATGCCAAACTATTTCAGTCTGACTTGAAACTGACACAATTCTATCATCCTGACGGTCTAGTCGGACAAATATCTAGTTTAAGTTCAATTAAATTCTATGTAAACACTTAACAATTATCACATATAATTTTCTTATCAGTCAAAATATTTTTCACTGGCTCGAAATAATTTTTAGATAATTAATATCATTTATCATAATTTTTTTCAATTATTAATATTGTATTTAAATAAATTAAATACCACATAATTCTTTAATCATTAATATTTATTTAATACCAAATATTAATGAAAATCATAACATAATATTATAATATAATTATAATATACCAAAGTATTTTAATACTTTAAAATCATATTTATATGATTTTTAAATAGCTAAATTCATTATCCGATAATTGATATTAATAATAAAATATTAATATTTTCATGCTAGAATATCAAAAGTTATATTTTATAACTTCAAATATTTTTATAACACTTAAAATCATTTTTATATGATTTTTAAATCATTAATTCTATTTTCCATAATTTATTTAATATATTTATTAAATAAATTAAGTACCATTAATAATAAATTATTAATAAAATTCATCAAAAAATATTAAAAGTCATCAAAAATAACTTAAAATATTTTCTAACAATATAATATAATTTTTCATGAATTAAAACTATTTTAAATAATTTATTTAATATTATAATTAAATAAATAAATACCTTTTATATTCCAAAAATAGTAAATATTTTTGAAATTTACTCAAAATAATTAAAACTATTTTCAAGCTTTAAAATAATTTTTGGAATTTATTTTTATTTTTAATAATTAAAACTATTTATTTTCTATTTTAATCATTTTTTGAAATTAGGAAAATAAAATTAAATAAACCGTCATTATAGGCCTTTAGCGACACATTCTGTAGTCTTAGGTGTTCTTGAGCACCTTGAGATCTTCATATCGGTCGTGAGGCATGAGGTTTGACCAACATTTGATCTTAGATCTAAGTGTTTTTTGGGCAGAGTAAAGTGCTTAGATTGTAGTATAAGTGTAATACTACTATCATTAATCAATTTCTTGTCCATAACATATCATATATGAGAGATCTAGGTTACGGAATATCATATAGGAGTTGTTCTTCATTTCGGGTTTTCGTAAATGAAGAAACGATTCTTAAACTCTAATTTGAAGCCTCATAACTTGAGATCTGGGTCACGTTTGTGTGATCTAATGGTTCCTTCTTGTAGAGGAGATGTCAGGCTATAATAATATGTCAATAGACCAACATTAAAACATCCAAAGCATAAGATACAAGGCAGTCAAACTAGGGGTCAGAACCCGGTTCTTGAAGATCTGGGTTTCCCAGAAAACATTCATGAGCCAGTCGGTCAAGCATACTTTGACCAGGATTATCTAGGATTCTGTTAATGATCTGGGTGATCTAAGGACATTAGTGTGTAGGCTACATACCAGTCTACAATATTTAACTAACAACAAGGCCAGAACACATAAAAGTTGCAAGATCAAGCGCCTGTAAAATGGTGTCAGACGACTGCTGGGAAATCTGGGTTACCCAGATTTACATTTCGTGGTCAGTCAACGCATTTTGACCGCTTGCAACGTGAAATCTAGACTAGATCTGACTATGATTCAAGTTGAAGAATAAAGACCACATGTGACAGAACAGATCTAAAACAACAAACACACTAAACATCTAACACATTTTGCGGATCTCGACCCACGACGTATATGGTACGCCGGACTTTCCGGGGCAAAATAAAATTTGCTTAGAAATAGAAATCTTTTTCGGTCAACGAGGTTTGACCTCTTCTAACAAGAAATCTAGATATGATATGACCTTGCTTCCTGTTCCAAAATAAAGCCTTCATGGCATACTACACATATATAACTTCAAATACCACAAACTAGAAACATATAAGGATCTACAACGTCTGACATTTGCTTGTCAGACATCACATGAAGCTTCAAGAACAGTTTCTAAAAACTTTAATTTTGAGCAGCGAAATGATATGGATCTAAATTTTGGCAACCCAGATCATCAAATGACACCCTCTAACATATATCTAACCAACAAACAACAACATCAAACACCTGATCTAAGGATTTCTAAGTTAGGGTTTTTATACCTTTGAGCTTTGATCTTTGATTTCTGACTTTTGATTCCTGATCTTGGCTTGCTAATACATGATCTTAGCTTTGTTTCTCATACTTTCTCACTCTAAGTTCCGAAAATATAGAGAGAGAAGGGACTTGGAGCAAATGATAAGCAAAGTAAGATTTTTCTTACTTTTTAATCTTAGACCTTTTAAATCCATGGTTGTAAATGTGGTTAGGTGTTCAATTTTGGCTGATCCAAGGTGTTTGGTTGTAACTTAAGAGATGTGGCTACATTTGTGACCATAACTCTTTTAACATAAAAGTCAAGGGAGGGTATTTTGGTCTTTTCCATACAATTTTATTTCTAGAATTGTCATTTGATACAAACCCTTAGGGTTTAACCCTTAGGATTAAAACCTAAAGTTTCCATAAATACCAATTTTTAGGATTTTCAACTTAGATTTTCAAAATAGAAAATAATGATAATTAGATTATAATTAGAGTTTCCTAATTATATAATAATTTCCAAATCATATTAGGACTAACACAAATTAGGATTAATATTTCCTAATTAAGATTGCTAATTTAGTAATTAAATCCATAATTGTGTATTAGGGTTCCTAACAGGATAATTAATGTTTAAAAATTTGAAATTAGGGCTTGCTAATTAATTAAGCTTTACCCTAATTAATATTATAATTAATAACACTTAAGCAATATAATCATCCTTTAAATTCCCAGATTAGGGTTCTTAAATACCCAAAATCTTAAATTAGAGTTCCTATATTAGATATTATGGTTTTCTAATAATCAATTAGGTTTTGAAGTAATTCGTTAGGGTTTTCCCCTAATAAATTATAATTAATGACGTTTAAACCTTATACACAACATTTAAATTCCAAAATTAGGGTTTTCAATTTCCAAATTAGGGTTTCGGATTCCCGGAACTGAAATTATGGTTTCAGAACCGATTTCTAGGGTTTCTTAACAGTCATTAGGGTTTTCTAACAGAACGTTGACGTTCTTAATAATATTAGGGTTTGACATTGATAAAATTTATCTGGTCAACCCGTGACCCTTAACCACATTCTGAACACATACATAACCATATACACAGAACATATTCACATATACACATAACCCTGAATAATTCTCCAAAAATCCTTCACAGAATTTTGAAACCCTCAAAATTCCTTCTCAAAAATATCAAGCGCATACACTTATTTTCTGTCCAGGTCTATTATTTGACCCTAAATCAATCATTTAAGATTTTAAATTTTTTTTCTAAATTCTCGGGTTGTCACAAACTCAACACTGGGGCATTCATCGACCATCCAAAAAAGGAAAATGCACAAGTTAACATCATCAGCATGGTCCATCATCATCAGAGCTTCCCTTATATCATCTCATTGGCGATCTGGTATGATCATGTGGTCTTTTCCAATCATAATTTTCTCAGAATAAATAATCCACATGTGAGGTATGACTCTCTCATCTCTTTATGTGCTTTCAATCTCCATTTACATGCATTAGCGATAATATACATGTTAAGTATTCTTAGAAAAAGGTTTTAAAAGAAAAAACTTTTGCTTAACTTGTTATGAATGGGATTAATTTTGATAAGCATTATTGGAGCAAAAATACGGGAATAATATGGGAATTAAGACTATTTAACCCTTTTGATTAGGCACGACATCCTAGTTCAAAGCGCTTTTGGAACAGACTTGACCTCATATGCATGTTTGCACTTTGCAATTGCCCTGACTCTTAGTTGTTGGGTATGAGGCTATAACAAAATTTGTGGTAATAAATGAAAAGATAAAAGATAAGTCGCCAACCTAATGTCTCAAATCGTGGCCTAGGTTGCTCATGTTATTAAGCATAAGGAGTGTCTTTACACCTATTGCACTAACGCCATCTCATTTAGGAGTCATCGGCCTAATGCTCGTTACATGGGTAACTTAGCGCCTAAGAAAATGAGCATTGAAAAAAGAAAAGGCGAGACCTGAGCAGATCCGAATTGTGGTCTAGGTTACTCGAGTAATTAAGCCTTGAGGAGTGTCTTCACACCAAGTGCCCTAAAGCCATCTGGGTTGGGAGTCACAGGCCCAACACTCGCTACTTGGGTAATTTAATCCTAAGAAAATGAATCTTGCACAAGGTTAGGCGTAGAAGCAAATAGAGTGATCGCCTAACTTATCTCGAAGTGTGGCCTTTGTTACTTAAACAAGTAAACCCGAAGGGGTGTTTTAACACATAGTGCCCTAAAGTCTTCTAGTTTAGGAGTTATTGGTTCAAAACTCGTTAAATGGGTAACTCTAAATAGCCTAAGAAAATGAGATAAGTTAACCGAAAAAAATAAATAAATAAAATTTACAAATCATGGAAATGAAACCCCTGCTAAGAGTTGGGTCACTCATAGTGCACGTGTCATATGAAATCAAGTCTGTGAAGAAGAATGTGACGCCCCCAAAATAGGTATACATCACCCATTCTGAGTTGTCAATACATGATGCGAAACAACTACAACTTTATTATTACACTGAAGAAAGCTGTGAGTTTAAATACAAATATTATCTTCTAGACAATATCTATACTCAAATAAATCCTCATCACATTTATTGATACATTATTTTACAAAATGGTGAGGACTACTAAACAACCCTTTCTAAAAAACCTTCATTCCATACCCCAGGCTCGTACTCTATTTATATTCTCGCCTCTTGAGAAAAATGGAACAAAAAGGAAAAGGGTGAGCTCAACTAGCTCGATAAAGAATATTATGACTAAGATAATATACAACAAATTATCGTTAGTCTTCAACGAGGGGAAAAATCTAATAGAATCTGATAGACAACAAATTTTAAATCAATATTCAGCGTGAAATAATAATTCATTAGAAGAGTTAAGTAGAGAATGCAAACTACTATCTACATGTATGAATTTAAAGTTCATCGTCTATCTTTTATCCTTGTAACATCAATCAATATACATACGGAATCAAATATTCATCTTTGCACTCTGAGGGCCAAAGATATTCATCGATTAGTCGTGTTCATTTAAAAACACTGTTCATCTTTGCACTATGGGCCAAAGATATTCTTGAAAATCATTCATCTTTGCACTCTGGGCCAAAGATATTCTTAAGAAATCATTCATCTTTTGCACTACTGGGCCAAAGATATTTCATAATATCATCATTTAAGGCGAGGATGATGAAAAATATTTTTTAAAAAAAGCGAATCCGGTGAAACAAAATGACAAGGATTAAGGATTAAGGATTAGTACTTGGTTTTATCCACGTCCAAAAATACCTCAAAAATAATCATAGTGGTGTAAAATTCAAGAATGATCAAAACATGGATACAATCGAGTTAGTATCCGAGAATAGATATTTTGGACGAAAAGAAGAAATTTTATTTTTTTGAATTGAATATCGTGAATAGTCTTAGTATCGTGAATAGTGTAGTATCGTGAATAGTAACTCAGACACCAAAAGATAGAAATTCCACAAAAACATCTTCACGCTTCATGAATAGTACTTTCGTGAATAGTAACTCGTGAATAGTAACTTCGTGAATAGTAATTCATGAATAGTAACTTCGTGAATAGTAACTCATGAATAGTAACCCATGAATAGTAACCCAGAGCATGAAAAAGTTCCAAATTTGATAAAAACTTGGATCAACATTCGAGTATAATGATATTGAAGAAATAATATCATTCTGAAAAAAATAATATCCTTACCTCGAAAGATCAAGTCTTTAAATTTTTGAAACAGGATATAGGCTATGACTTGGACTTTGCCAGTATAGCAATACTCAAAGTATACTCAAAATACTCACAAGAATAAACTCGATAATATAGAGAGAGAAAACTTGATTTACGGTGTGATTTTCAATTCTAACCTAAGCACCTATTTATAGGAAATTGCTTAGAACACCAAAAGCGAAAATTTAATAAAATATATATTATATTAAAATTTCTCGCCTCTTTGGAAATCAGATCCCAACATTTCCCACATGCCAACCTTCTAGAAAGAAATGATAAAAAACGTTTTTCATAAAATAAATAATTAAAACTTACAAAAATCAATTATTTTGAACTTGAACTTTAATAATTCATAATAAATAGCCCTTTCATCAGAAAATTCGAGAATCTCGCATGAGTTTTTATAGGAATTTCAATTCTCTACAACTTTTCGGAAGAAAGTTTTTCCAAATTCCAAATAGAAATTGGCCAAGAAATCCACAAGCAGGCGATTTTCAACGGTATAATCAAATTTTAGTCAATAAATGGGGTCCGCAGAGCATGTTTAACATGTTTTAAACATTTATTGCAACAAAAATACTCTTCCTCCTCGTATACTCATATATCCCACATTCGTTGTAAAAATATCACCAGATTAATATATTATTAAAATAATATATTTAAATGAATTATTTTATCGAGAAAAAGATAAAATATTAATTTTCAACAATTGACATTTTAAAAAATTTTCTCCATCTATATCCACATAAAATCAATATTTTCCTCATCATATAAATCAATAATTAATTATTCACAAATAATATTACGAGAATCACAATATTGTGACCAGGCGGTTCAGGAAGAGGGGCTTTCGATAAGAATTTTTCTTCTTCTTGCCGCATGATTAGGTGACCAAACCTCTCCTTAGAGCAGAACTTTCTAGACATTGCCAATAATGTTATCTAATAATATTATTTGAGATAATATGAATTATTAGCCGATAATAAAAAAATCGTGTAATGACAATTATTGAAACAATGACAATATAAAATATCAATAGCAACAATTATTAACTTCGATAAAATCTTTGAGCAAGTAATTTCTGTAACCATTATTGAGTAGTGCCTTCTTACGTAAGAATCAATAATTGGTGCAATACTGGTGTATCTTCTTGCAACAACAACAGCGTATTAGTGTGTTTTAATCACAGGGTATTCCAACGGTATTACTTGGTAAATAACTACTGTAGTTATTTAAAAACAACTTATATTTGTCGTTTTCTTCATCCGATATCGCTTTTCAGTTATGGGGCCCACACATGGGCATTTGCAGTAAATACGAATATTCCAAACGATCTGAATATTCCACGACCAAACGAATATTCCACGACGATAATGAATATTTTATAACCACTTGCTTATTTTGAAATATTTGCGTATTTAACCCTTAACTATCCACATTAATCAAATCAACCCTTACTATTTCAAAATAATAAATAAAGGAAATTCCTTTTTATTTAAAAAATTTCGAGGTCTTACAACCTCCCCTCCTTATGAAATTTCGTCCTCGAAATTGACATACGATACACAGTGTTTGAAAAGGTGAGGATACCTCGCTTTCATTTCCGTTTCAATTCGGTCATTTCCTCTATAGCATGATTCCTCCACAAAACTTTAACTTGTGGTATGACCTTTCTTGGCGTAGGACATGCTCCTTTCTATCCAAGATCTTGGCGGTACCTCCTCATACGTTAAGTCTTGACTATCTCGTCGTCGGTTCTAACTTCGATAAGCGTGGTTCGGGTCTTTCACATATTTACTGAAATGCTGATATATGAAACACATTATGAACACGAGACATACTCGGAGATGTAATGCAAGTCTATAGGCTACATTTCCTACTCGGTCAAGAATTTGAAATGGACCGATAAATCGTGGATTGAGCTTTCCTCTCTTCCCAAATCTTGTAACTCCCTTCCATGGAGCAACTCTCAACAACAATCATGATCCCCTACATTAAATTCCACGTCCTTTCGATGAAGATCCGCATAACTCTTTTGTCGATCTTGTCTTGGTTTGTATCGTTGTCGAATCATTTGGATCTTTTCGGTGAGTCATACGTCTTAACTTTCGGGTCCCAACAATGTTGCTTCACCCACCTCATCCCAACATATTGGAAGCGACATTTTCGTCCATATAATGCTTGAATGGAGCCACACCTATACTTGCACGATAAGCTGTTGTTGTAGGAGAATTCCACTGATGGTAAATACTTATCCCAACTACCCTTGAAGTCTAGGACACGAGTCTTAATAGATCTTCAAGAGTTTGAATAGTCCTCTCGATTGTCCGTCTGGTTTGGGGATGGTATGCGAACTAAATCGCAAATCCGTGCCCATAGCTTTTTGCAAGCTAACCCAAAATCTTGAAGTGAATCTTGGGTCACGATCCGAAACTATGGATACTGGCATGCCATGCAACCTCACAATCTCATTCACGTCACATACTAGCAAGGCGTTCGAGGAATAAGTCTCCGTATCGGCAAGAAAATGAGCGGACTTGGTTAATCTATCAACAATAACCCAAATAGCATTGATGCCTTGAGAAAGCAGTAGGAAGACCCGTACTTGAAATCCATAGTAATGTGTTCCCACTTCCATTAGGAATCTCAAGTGGTTGCAGCGGACCCTTAGGTACAAGATGCTCGCCTTTACACGTTGGCAAGTTAAACACATCGAGATAAACTTTGCAATCTCTCTCTTCATATTGTTCCACCAAAATGTATGTCGAAGATCACGATACATTTTAGTACTTCGAGGATGGATTGCAAATGGCGTATTGTGTGCCTCCATCATAATCTTGTACTTCAAATCAGTCATTAGGAACACAAAGTCTCAGAGTGGACTCGAAGTATTCCTTCTTCATCAATTCTCGCTTAGGAATAGCTCCTTCTTATACTTTCTTCTTCATCACGCGCATCGGCTCAAGATTCGGTGGCTTGAGCAACCTTAACTTTTTCTATTAAAGTTGGCTCTGTCGTATACTTGACATCATCGCTTTTCGTTCCGCATATGATCTTCTCTCGATGCGTCGGCTACCACGTTAAACTTTACCGGGATGGTATTGAATAGTGTGGTCGTAGTCTTTCAATAGCTCGAGCCAGCGTCATTTGCTTAGCATGTTGAGTTCTTTTGAGTGAAGAAATATTTAAGGCTTTTATGGTGCGAATATATCTCCACTTTCTCCCCATATAGATAGTGCCTCCATATTTTTAGCGGCAGCTTATTGCATGACTCTAGATCATGAGTAGGATAATTCCTCTCATACTCTCTTTAAGTTGTCGCGAGGCATAGGCTATGACTTTCCCACGTTGCATGAGAACACATCCTAACCCTTTGCACGAAGCATCATTTGTAGATAACAAATCCATCAAGAACGGATGGTATTGTTAGAACAGTCTTAGAAATAAGTCTCCTCTTAAGCTCTTGGAAACTTTTCTCGCATTCTTCGCTCCAAATGAATTTTATATCCTTCCGGAGTTATTTGAGTTAATGGAGTAGCGATTCGAGAAAACCCTTCCACGAATCTCAGATAATAACCCATTAAGCCCAAAAGCTACGTACGTACTTGATCCGCGACTTGGTTGCTCCAACTTTGTATTGCTTGATCTTGGCCGGATCAGCGGATACTCCATGTTTTCGACACCGCGTGCCCAAGGAATGCTACTTCCTCAAGCGAACTCGCATTTCTTCAATTTGGCATATAGTTGGTTTTCACGAAGCCTTTGGAGTACCGACTTCAAATGGTGCTCATGATCTTCACGGCTTTTGGAATATATGAGGATGTCATCAATAAAACAACAACGAATTGATCAAATATTCCTTGAATACTCGGTTCATCATATCCATGAAAGCCGCGAGGAGCATTAGTTAGTCAGAAAGACATGACTAAGAATTCATAATGCCCATCTGGAGTTACGAAGGCGGTCTTTGGAATATCCTCGATTCTAATCTTGGTGATGATATCCGAGCGAAGATCGATTTTTGAAAAGAATTGTGCCCTTTGCAATTGGTCAAACAAGTCATCAATACGAGGTAGAGGATACCTATTCTTGATGGTGACATGGTTCGATTCAGATAGTCAATACAAAATCGCATACTCCGTCTTTCTTCTTTACAAATAAAAGCAGGAGCACCCCGAGGAGATGTCTTGGGGCCGAATGAAACCGATGTCCACAATTCACTGTAGTTGGACCTTTAACTCTGAAGTTCAATAGGAGCCATTCGATATGGGGTTTTAGAAATGGGCTTTGTACCGGGTTCAAGATCAATAAAGAATTCAACTTCACGTTACGGGGGTAGGCGGGAAGTTCTTCGGAAATCGTCGGAAAGTCGATAACAATGGGAATATTATTCAAATTTGGCGTGTCTTTATTCAAATCCATAACATGGGCTAAGAAAGCTTGACATCCGTTTTTTAATAAACGAATAGCTTTATGATTAGATATGACAGTGATTGATTTTAATGGTTTAGTTGCTTGAATTCGTACAACGGGTTGGTTAGGAATATGAAAACTAACAACCTTACGAAAACAATCAATTTTGGCATGATGAGTAGTTAACCAATCAATCCCTAAAATCACATCAAAAGCAAGTATCTTTAAAGAGATAAGGTCAAGCGGGTAAGGTAATGGTGCCAACTTGAATCAAACAAGATTTATAAGCGAGTGGATGTGATGAAAGTTTCTCTAGCGGAGTTTCCCGAGATAGGTCAAAGTCTAATTTCTCGAGTCAAGTTTAAGCGTTGAGCACATGCGGGAGAGATAAATGAATGGGTATACCGGTATCAAGTAAGGTATAAACTTCGCAAGAATTTATAAATAGCTTACCCGTGATCACCTCGTTTGGGTTTCTCGCATTTTGACCGGTCACAACAAAGCGCTCTTCCGGAATCGTTGACTTTGACTTTTACGGGGACGATCTTTTGAGTCAAATCCCCATTGAACTAGGTTTCGCTACCGTACAATCTCGGCGATATGTCCTTCCTTTCCACAATTATAGCATACCTTGAGCTGTTGTGGGCGTTTTTGGTGATATGTCCCTCTTTTCGCATTTGTAGCATATATGACCGGTGGTCGTTCTCCTCCCTTAGAACCGATTCTTTTAAGACCTTTGTCATCTTCACATGGTCGTTGTTAAATCTCCTCTTTTTAAAATCTCTCTCGACTCGCTTCTTCTATTTTCATGGCCATGATTACCCACGAGTGGTTACCATTTTTGTCGTCTGTTTCTTTCTCCGAGTTATCATTATTACATTGACTTCTATCTCGTCGATCTGGTTGTGGTCCCTCGGTTGGTAGTACTCGTTATCTCGCTCTAATAATTGAGCCACATTTACAACATCTCGAATAAAGAGAAAATTTATGAGAAATGAGATCTTGGCGTATGCGGGTTTCAAACCTCTAAGAAACATCCGCGTCATCGTTCCTCATTCTCCACCAAATGAGGTGCAAACACGGATAACTCTGCAAACTTTGCCTCGTCTTTGAGACACCGTCATGTTGTGTTTTGTTCAATCGATGAACTCCACTTCCTTCATATAGTGAACACTTTCGGGAAAGTATTTGTCATTAAATAGCTCTGAAATGTCTCCCAAGACATCTTTGAGTAATTTGGATGGAGTGCGCTTACGAGACTCCCACCGATGATACGCCTTTCGCCACGGAACATAAAGGTGGCGAATGGAACCTTCTGTTCCTCCGTGCACCCCAAGACATCGAATATCTTGGTAATTTGTTTGACCCATGTTTCCATGCGTGATCGGATCGGCTTTCCCTTAAATTACGGTGGTCCTGACTCTTTGAAGCTTGCTTGTTGTGACAACCCGTGAATTGCTATCATTTCCTCTCTGTATTTTGAACACGAGTCTCCCCTAAATGCGATTTTGCATGAAGCGCAAAAAACTTCTAAACATCCCTCGTTCATCATACGCTTTCAATGGTGTTGTTCACGGGAGGAACATTGCCCGACTGTTACGCGTTCTCCTCGTTGGTGAGTCTGAGGCATCTCCACGGTCTCATTTCCATTGTTAATATTCTCGATCGACATTCTCAAATCTTTGTCATAAAACAAGGGTTAATTAAGGAAATCAATATATCACATAATATCCTATATCTTGACCAACTAACAAATAAGCTTAGGTAGGACACACTAGCGAAGGAAGGATTTTACTCGTCTCTCCCTCTAGTTCTATTCCCGATCTCATGGAGATCATATCCTAAGCTCGATACCAATTGTGGCGCCCCCAAAATAGGTATACATCACCCATTACGAGTTGTCAATACATGTATGCGAAACAACTACAACTTTATTATTACAATGATAAAAGCGTGAGTTTAAATACAAATATTATCTTCTAGACAATATCTATACTCAAATAAATCCTCATCACATTTATTGATACATTATTTTACAAAAATGGTGAGGACTACTAAACAACCCTTTCTAAAACCTTCATTCCATACCCCAGGCTCGTACTCATTTATATTCTCGCCTCACGAGAAAAATGGAACAAAAAGGAAAAGGGTGAGCTCAACTAGCTCGATAAAGAATATTATGACTAAGATAATATACAACAAATTACCGTTAGTCTTCAACGAGGGAAAAATCTAATAGAATCTGATAGACAACAAATTTTAAATCAATATTCGCAATGAAATAATAATTCATTAGAAAGAGTTAAGTAGAGAATGCAAACTACTATCTTCATGTATGAATTTAAAAGTTCATCGTCTATCTTTTATCCTTGTAACATCAATCGATATACATACGGAATCAAATATTCATCTTTTGCACTATAGGCCAAAGATATTCATCGATTAGTCATGTTCATTTAAACACTGTTCATCTTTGCACTACGGGCCAAAGATATTCTTGAAATCATTCATCTTTGCACTACTGGGCCAAAGATATTCTTAAGAAATCATTCATCTTTGCACTACTGGGCCAAAGATATTTCATAATATCATCATTTAAGGCGAGGATGATGAAAAATATTTTTTTAAAAAAGCGAATCGGTGAAACAAAATGACAAGGATTAAGGATTAAGGATTCGTACTTGGTTTTATCCACGTCCAAAAATACCTCAAAAATAATCATAGTGGTGTAAAATTCAAGAATGATCAAAACATGGATACAATCGAGTTAGTATCCGGAATAGATATTTTTAGACGAAAAGAAGAAATTTTATTTTTAGATTGAATAGTGCAGTATCGTGAATATCCGTATCGTGAATAGTGCCGTATATCGTGAATAGTAACTCAGACACCAAAAGATAGAAATTCCACAAAAACATCTTCACGCTTCATGAATAGTACTCGTGAATAGTAACTTCGTGAATAGTAATTCATGAATAGTAACTTCGTGAATAGTAACTCATGAATAGTAACCCATGAATAGTAACCCAGAGCATGAAAAAGTTCCAAATTTGATAAAAACTTGGATCAACATTTCAAAGATAATGATATTGAAGAAATAATATCATTACGAAAAAAATAATATCCCTTACCTCGAAAGATCAAGACTTCTATTTGAAAAAACAGGATATATAGCTATGCTTTGACTTGGACTTGCAGTATAGCAATACTCAAAGTATACTCAAAATACTCACAAGAATAAACTCGATAATATAGAGAGAAAACTTGATTTACGGTGTGATTTTCAATTCTAACCTAAGCACCTATTTATAGGAAATTGCTTAGAAACAAACACCAAAAGCGAAAATTTAATAAAATATATTATTATTAATAAATTTCCTCGCCTCTTTGGAAATCAGATCCCAACATTTCCCATATGCCAACCTTCTAGAAAGAAATGATAAAAACGTTTTTCATAAAATAAATAATTAAAACTTACAAAAATCAATTATTTGAACTTGAACTTTAATAATTCATAATAAATAGCCCTTTCATCAGAAAATTCGAATCTCATGAGTTTTTATAGGAATTTCAATTCTCTACAACTTTGCAGAAGAAAGTGTTTCCAAATTCCAAATAGAAATTGACCGAAATCCACAAGCAGAAGGCGATTTTACTGGGTTATAATCAAATTTTAGTCAATAAATGGGGTCCATTGAGCATGTTTAACATGTTTTAAACATTTATTGCAACAAAAATACTCTTCCTCCTAGTATACTCATATATCCCACATTCGTTGTAAAAATATCATAATTAATATATTATTAAAATAATATATTTAAATGAATTATTTTATCGAGAAAAAGATAAAATATTAATTTTCAACAATTGTCATTTTAAAATTTTCTCCATCTATATCCACATAAAATCAATATTTTCCTCATCATATAAATCAATAATTAATTATTCAAAATAATATTACTGAGAATCACAATATTGACAAACCGCGGTTCAGGAAAGAGGGGCTTTCAATAAGAATTTCTTCTTCTTGGGCTTGATTAGGTGACCAAACCTCTCCTTAGATGCAGAACTTTCTAGACATTGCCAATAATGTTATCTAATAATATTATTAGGATAATATGAATTATTGCCGATAATAAAAATCTTTGTGTAATGACAATTATTGAAACAACAAGAATATAAAATATCAACGCATGACAATTATTAACTTCGATAAAATCTTGAGCAGTAATTATCGTAACCATTATTGAGTAGTGCCTTCTTACGTAAGAATCAATAATTGGTGCAATCTGGGTATGCTTCTTGTGCAACAACGCGTATTAGTGTGTTTTAATCACCGGGTATTCCAACGGTATTAATTGGTAAATAACTACGCCAGTTATTTAAAAACAACTTATATTTGTCGTTTTCTTCATCCAATCGCTTTTTAGTTATGGGGCCCACACATGGCATGCTTGTGCGTCGTCACGAATATTCCCAACGATCACGAATATTCCACGACCAAACGAATATTCCACGACGATAATGAATATTTTATAACCACTTGCTTATTTTGAAATATTTGCATATTTAACCCTTAACTATCCACATTAATCAAATCAACCCTTACTATTTCAAAATAATAAATAAAGGAAATTCCTTTTTATTTAAAAAAATTTCGGGGTCTTACAAAGAACATCTAGAGCAAAGATGGAGTATCTCTGATAAAGGGAGATAAGTCTTTTGAATCTAATCCTACCCATGAATAATGACCATGGATATTTTAAAATTTCCTTGTGATTTCATAACTCATTCAATTTCATAGACTTTTACTTCAAATGCCTTATTCACATGAGTGTACTAATCCTAACGGCCGAACCATCAAGCTTTTGGTGCATTTTGTTCTTTTGATATGAAGGATATTGCTCGCTCGTGACTTAGTCAAAAAAGAGAGTTTCTTATATGAATCCCCGACAATAACATGTGAAATGACTGGGGCATTTTCCAATTCCTGGAAATAGAAGGAGTCTAAGGTGGGATCAAGACTCTCATCAAAGGAAACAGGAGAAATCCTAAATGAAATTGCGATGACATAAGCTTGCCACAACGTCCAAAGAAGAGAAAAATTCTCAAGAGAGTCTTTAACTCAAAAGTAGAAGCTCAACGACAAAAGGTCTAGCGAATGATATCTACAGCATCAAACATCTCAATCTGCGTGAAGTCCTCATAAGTCGATGACTCTAAATCAAAGTTCAAATTTGGGCAGTGAAAGAACATGTTGCACCCTTTAGGGAACTCAGAGGCACACAGATTATTAGTCCAGCTGGGTCGCGAATAAAAAGCACAAGGAAATGAGGCACAAGTACCCAAAAGCTAAAAGAAACTCTAAATCACCTCAAAAAGGGCGAGGTATGTTTATATATCTAGTTAAGTTTATTAAGCATATGCATCAACCTATGACAATAGACTCCTAAGATCATCACATCATGCATGGTCTGCACATATGAAACCCATTAAAAAGTTTAGCATACATCCTCAGTAGAGTTAAATATGCATACACATTAAATGTCCAGACTTGAGAAAATATTTCGTTGTTGAAAATTACCGTTCGACTAGGCATTGAGACAGTCCAGTAATCAACCATTGTCAACTACCACTAGGGTAGGCATCATTGTCAACTACCAGCAGGGTAGGCAGCGTTGTCAACTACCAGTAGGGTAGGCACCATTGTCAATTACCAATATGGTAGGAACCATTTTCAACTACCAGTATGGTAGGCATCGTTGTCAACTACTAACAGGGTAGGCATCATTGTTAACTACCAGCAGAGTAGGCACCATTGTAAATGATGAGTAGGTTTTTAACCTATGATTTAACCTTATTTAACTAGATATATTGTTAGTTTTTAAGATTTTTTATGTTGCTTTTGATGAATTTTTGTTATGTGTGTAGGATAATCGGTTGATGATGGTTTAGAGTTAAAATGTGAAGAAATTGGAAATTTTGGACATTCTGCATCACCAGCGTGGGGTGCGCCGTGACTACATTGAAGACGACTCGCTGCATGGAAAAAACCCCTCATCACGACATGGCGGGTAGTAGCAAGATTAACAAAGGACCCGACCACGGGTTCATTTGCCTGAGACGGAGACGAGATCTTTGAAATGGTTTATTTTGGTTGAAATTGAGTTGTGTTGGGAGCTATGATTTCTTTATGTTACAATGTCAAGTTAGGAGTGTGACAAGGAAATTATTTTATAGTAATTGGGATTCTTTTCTTAAAAACTTGTACGGTACAAATAGGAGTTTGATTTTTATTAGAATTCCTAATTGGATTGGATGGGATGACTTTGATCTGGATTTGGATTGGATTTAGTTTAGCTGGGGGTGAATTAACTTATGTTGATGAGGAGAGTGCTGAACTTATCACCCAAAAATTGGATTACACTTGACATAGTCATAATTGGAAGAAGATATTGGAGGAGAAAAGGAAGGAGGTGATTTCACAAAAATTATAGACTTGAAGGTTAAGAAGGGTGGTGTAGTACTATTCTCCTTTTTAATTTTAGTCTTGTAATTGGGATGATGATTTCTTTACTTTATTCAGTTTTTAATTCATTAATTAAGAACTAAATTACTTTTTAGGCTTGCAATGGATCTTTAATGTTGAACGATAATAATCATGCCTTAATTTGAGTTGAATAAACTATCAATTCAGTTTATCTATTGTGATTCGTATTTAATTTATGAATTGATTGATCACCAATTTTATGTGGATTTGTATGGATTTGAGAGATGATGTATGGATTTAGACCTAATCATAATAGCATGTGTTCTTGAATTCTGTGATTTAATGGAATCTTGATTTATGTTAGGATAGAGCTATACCTAGCATCTCATGTAATCGGGTAAAGAATTTGGAGTTTTAACTCTTTTTAATTTTAATTCACATAGAGATATAGTGAATTAGTTAATTAGGGTGTTTTACTTAATTCTATCTAATTTGTGGATTTAAGTTAACATGGTGTTATTGCATTGAGAAATAGCTAATTCTACATAAGTGTTCTTGATTAATAAACTGAGAGTGTGAATTAAATTTGAATAAGGTGTGATAATTGGAGTGAGACTTAAAGTGAAGTTGTAAGCCTAATTCTCCATTATTTGCTTGAAATTACTGTTATTAAGTTGTATTGATTGATCAGTATTTTTAGTTTCTTAGTTTTCTTTACTTATAATCATTGACTTGGATAGTTTAATAAAATTGGGTTAATATAAAATTGGTAATTGTTAGAATTAATTTCTTATTATTCTCTGTGGGAACGATTCTTTTCTTATCATTATATTACATGTTGACCGCGTGCACTTTCATGTGAGTGTAATTAGATTTACACCAACAAGTTTTTGGCGCCATTGTTGGGGACTAGTTTTGATTTTAATATTTTTCAATTTCATTTTAATTAGTTCAGTTTTACTTAAACAAAAATTTCTTTTTGTTTTGCTATTTCTTGTTTCAGGTTCTTTGAGTTAGTTTATGTAAACTCGATTTAATAATCTTTATCATGTTTATTCCATTGGATTGCATAAACATGATAAAGAGGGGCATTTGTAGACACTTAAAATTTCGTTCTCGTGTTACTAACTATGTAGGAGAGCAAATGCATCTTTTTCACACTTCAGAGATAACCTTGGAGGACCACAACATCAAATCTAACCACGGACACATCCATGTGAAACATCAAATCAACCTTGGAGATCAGCCCTAAGGAAAAGAAAATTTGGCAGCAATCAAACCATGGAGACAACCGTGAAGGACAGCCAAAAGCCCCGTTAACCTTGGAGACAACCCCCAGAAGGAAAAAATGGTCATTTTGACTAGTCAATTCAAAAACCTTAATACAGCTGCAAATAAGGTCACAAAGAGCCATTACAGCACTTCCAAGCGCAAACTACGCATAACAACTTAATGGACTACCTGCGAAGACCCGAAGATGCCATTTTGGTCATGGACCCATCATATCGGATTTGAAAAAGGGTATGCCTTATGTCATTACGTAGCTCTCGGAAAGATCTTTTCGGAAAGGTATAGAACGCCTCCATCGAATTCTCGGATTGAAAGTTATGAAGGTTCGAGCAGATTACGCGTTAGTCCGAGTGCACGTACTTGGAAAAAATGGGACCCATGGGGATGGACCCACCCGGGTCAGCTGTAGGTAGACCCGCGGCTATTTTGGTCTATAAATAGACACCCCCCTATTAGCCATAAAAAGGAAGGAAAAAAAGAAAAAAAGCAGAGGGAATTTCGTGCATCTCAGCTCTTAACCTCTCCTATAGTGTTCCAAACTTTGATATTCTTCTTTGTAAACACTTATATACATATATACTACAACATATCAAATTTTAACCGGTGGAAATGGAGTTTTCAATCTTCAAAAGCGGTTTAAAGCTCTCCTCGCTACACACTGTAAGATCCTTTCAGATCTGAAGCTTTTACTCATTTTTCTATGTATTTATAACTATATATATATGGCTTAGTTTTGCCCGAATCGAAAATCTGAGGCTCTTATTGCCTTAAGATAAGTATATATAATGTGTGTATATATATATATATATATATATATATATATATATATATATATATATATAAATTCGTGGCTTTTTATTGCTTTAATATATATATATATATATATATATATATATATTGTTTCTTGTGATTAAAATATCTGTGTTAACTATTTATTCAATGTAAAGCAGTGATATTATTGTTTATGGACTAGATTTATCTAAATCTAGCCATATCTAACTTTTAACTGGTTTAAAAGTTATGAAACGAGAACCGTTGAGCTAGAAGGGCTAAGGTTTATTTAAATCTAATTTTCTTTCTTGTTTTGTAAATATTAAACAACCGCGCGACCCTAGATCTATATCTAGAGGAAGCTGAAAGCTTTAGCTACGCGCATGCATTGATTTAACTGATGAATCCTCTGTTTTGTGACTTTTAGATTAAATACTTGTTTTATTTCACTAAATTTTTTATGTAGGCTATTCATAAAACATTATGTGAGCCTAGAAGTCACGAGATCTAACATTCAGCTGACGGATCAAGATCTGGTTCCCATGATGGACCTTTTCCGTTGTATAGTTAGCTTGCAAATATATATATATATATATATATATATATATATATTATTTTATTTTTTTTCGAAGATGCTTTGCATCTCAAGAATTAAATCAAAACAAGCCGAATACGGAATAAAATGAAAGAATCAAAGGCCTCAATTACTATGTGAGCATAAGGGTTTGAAAACCTATTTTCAAAACATCATTTCTATATATTTTTCTTCAAATTGGATTTTTATACAAATCAAACCCTTTGTATATAGGTGCAAACGAGGCATATCACTACTTTGGTTAGGCCCAATTAACTACATACACACACACACACACACTTCAAATAAATTAGGGAATCAAAAAGACGTGATAACCGTGTTTTAACGGAAGTCGGGGGGTTCCTAACACCTTTCCCCCACTTAATCAAGCCCCCGAACGCTTTGAATCTCAGTTTCTTAGGCCTGTTAAACAGAGTCCAATAATTTGGCCTTTTTGCGAACCTTTTCAAATTCGGTTGAGTTGGTACAACCATTTCACTACTACCAACTGACGACTCTGAAGTTTCAAATCTCGACATTTTGTGTCAGACCCTTTTGTCAAACTCACCCTTTCAAATAAAATTCAAAACACGTAGAAAATATAAAGGGTAGAAAGACTAAAAGAGGAATTCCAAAAAAAGGAAATTTTTCTCGACGTCGACAATGGGTATACATATGGTATGGTAAATATACTGAAATATATTTACTATATAAATAAATTTTTGAGGACAATTTTTAACGGAAAGAATTTAATTATGGTGTAAGAAATTTATATGTAATAAATAAGGCATACAGAAATAATTTTTGAAATTAAATTATTTTAATAAAGTAAAATTTTGTACATTTATAAACAAAGTACTTTTATTTAATATATAGTTTTGTTTGGTATGGAAAAGACTTTTGGGATAATATTTTATGTGTAATAATTTTCTACGCGATTAGTACGGAGGGTATAAGAATAGTATATATGTAATGTAATATAAGGCAAGCATGAGCTGGGATTGGAATTGGGGGGATTAGTCATAAAAATTTTAAGTAGGAGGTGCAAGGCTATTAAGCCTTTAAGGGACACTAAGCAATTTGTATGATGATTATAGAAGACTAAGATCCTTATATGTAGTTATTAGATTTCACTATTCCCTTCTATTCTCAATTCAATTCTACAATCTTAACTCTCTTCCGTCCCAAAACCAATTTCAAGCTTATCTCTCCTACTCCCAAGTTACCTATACAAGAACTTCTGAATTCTTATTCAAAGTTTTACCAAATTTATTGAGAAGTTGGACTATAACTGTCTTGGAAGAAGAATTAAAGCTGGGAAGAAGTCTAAAATGAAAAATCAAGCAATCAAGATGTAATAATTTTATCTTTTTCATAGCAATTAAGAAAGACCATGGTTATGGTTATATATAATTAATTTTGATAAATGGTTTGTGTAGGTTGTTTAAAATGTCATTGGAAATCTTGATTGGATTATAATCCTTTACAATCTGGGTATCATAATATAAAGAATAGATACCTTTCTGAACTTATGGTATTGTATCAAGGAAGATTAATAAAAGAGTGTGAATGGTTGTCACTGGATTATGCTAAAACAGAACATATCATGGACCGAAGTTGAAGTGGCGCAGCTGAGCCACTTCTCAAAATAAAATTAACGAAGTCGCGCTAATCCTCAGAAGTGTAAAATTGTTTTTCCTAGATGCTGAACTTCTGGACATATGGAATATGGACCTTTATGCTTAGAAATGGATTAATAATAATTTCAAGATGGTTGTGCTAAAATTGAGCTATAATAGTATGATTTAATAATTGTTTTCAAAATGAAAAACTATAATTCTTTTGATAATAAATTAGAATGTAACTAGAAAGGGTTCCACTCTGGTTTAAGGCCCTCATAACACGAGTTAGCATGAATAAGAAACCCTTGACATGATAGAGAAATGACTAGATCAAGGAGAAGCTCAATCTTGAACATTAGCCAGAGTGGCGCCGCTGCGCCACTTCTAGGCTAAGAGGCAACGCAGCTGCGCAGAGCTGCCAAGACAAGTTATTTATAATTTGGACTTTAGAGCATGGCTAAACTTATTTATTAAGACATAAGATATGGGACAAGACTGTTTTGATAATTCAATTATAGAGATAGCTTGAAAATGTAACAAACTAGTAACACAATTATCCTAAGAGTATGATAAGTGAGTAAAAAGGAACGTTCTAAAATCAAGCTAGGAAACAAAGTAAACTAATGTCTTTATATTTGAATACATGTGGATATGTATGGTTGATGCATGTACAAATGTATACTTAACTTTTGTAGGACACGCGAGGCAAAGCTGGCAATAGAGATAAGTGCAAATTGAGGCAAGTCTTCCAGTTCCTATTTACTATATAAATTTGATATGGATTATTTATAAATTATACTTTAATAAGCATATGATATTACATAAGATGTGTATGAATTTTTAAAACTCAAATTATGACTATATTTGGTTGAGTTTTGAAACTCAATTTGTGATATATGATATATCGGGCATGTGGAACTTATATTTATCTTAAACTGATATTTTTACTGAGTATGAAATCTTATAACTGTTCTAAATTGAGATATATGATGAGCATGATATTATGTGCTATGTGTGGCATGAAAACTGTTGAATTTGCTGAGCTGTTAAGCTCAAACTTGAAAAAATAAACTTTTTGCATGTTAAGGACATAATACAATATTGCGTGCTACCTGAATGACAAAGACCGGATGACATGCGAAGATATACTTCTTCTTCAATTAGGAAGTTTATTGAACTATCAGTTTGGTTCTTTTGACGAGTATAGCTATGTAAATCTTTAAAACATTTAATAAAGAATATTTATTTTGAAATGAGATGTATTATGGCGATTGTTTGTTTATAAGATATATAGGTGAAACGTTAATATATAATGTTAATAAGCATTGGTACTTGAACTTTCATAGTTCACTTACTATGCTAATACAAGGAATCATAAAGGTTGTGATTCAAGGAAACACAGGAAAGAAGAAAGAAAAATTTTAATTATTTGCATTTTTAGTCAATATTGCATCTAATTTTGATTTAAGGTTGAACTTAGATAGTATTGAATGCACAAGGTCGAGACTAATTTTAATCCTAATATTGGGTTAATTTGGTCCCGATTTCGGAGTCGTCATATTAAAGATGGCCAAGAAACAACTCAACAAGAAAGTTGGAAGGACGCTCGAGCTAAAAAAAACCCTAAGGGTTCAACTCTTCAAACTTAAGCCGATGGAGTTCCTTTCCTGACATAAGACTAACTACCGAACAAAGGGAGGACCAAAACAGAAGAAATGAGCAAGAGAAGAAGAACTCAAGGGTTCCCCTATTTTTAACCCCTAGGAGGCACACTCTTTTACAAGCTCCAAAGTGATTTCCTAATAAAACTTTGGTTATCATGACAAGGAAGATGACTAAAATTAAGGAAAGATGCAAAAAATACATGAGGACATAGGGATGATCTCCCTAAAGTCCTACATACATGAGGGGCCAAAGATCATGACGGCATAACAAAGGCATGGATGACATTAACCCAAAAAGACATTAGAAGCCTGCCTAAGACATAATACGGCTTGGAAATTTAAATGCCAAAGAGTACACCCTGGAGTTTGATCACTAAGAGGTGGAAATACATTGACGAATTCACTCATCCATAAAATGAAGCTAAGCCTAATAACTATAGTTGAGGCTCTACTAAAGCCACGTGAAGGAAAGAAGGAGGGAGACACGCTCATAATAGATTTTAAGAAACACGATTAGGGGCCCCAATAGTTTTTCCAAGGTAACATACTTTAGTAGCATACAACAAGCAAGCATCAAGAAGTAATAGTTGATGCTCATTTCGAAACTATAAAAAGTTCTATTACACAAACTTCATCAACACAAGATGATGGACAACCCAAATACTGCGACACCCCCAAACCCAGGTATTTCATTCCCACAGGATTTGGTGTTCACTTAATTAAATATTCATATCTAACTACCCAATCACAATAAAATTTAGTAGTAATAAATCCTTCCCCGTTAAAGGGTTACATAATAAAATCTCCCAGGTTGTCTAACCTTTAAATACAATCATTCAAGTGCGGAAAATTAATAAACTTCATTACAACCATTCAATTAAAAACTGATAATAAAATGTCAACATAATACAAGTCTTCAAAACTTGTTCATCTTTCCTTTTCCCTTACTAGTGCTAGGTACATCAACCTTCTCATCTTTAACTGTAATAGTTATATAAGCAAGAGTGAGCAAACAAAGCTCACTTGAAACAACAATGAATGAAAAATCTTTACAACAATTGTCAAATAAGAGGCTCGATAGAATTAAACAATATGAATTATAACCATTTTGAAGTATATAACTGAGGGTCTTAAGACCACGAACTATGTCCATAGTTATAAGTAATTTTTCAACTTAAACTTTAACAGTTAGAAGACTATAGAGACTCCTCGTACTTAGGGGGATCAGCCCTTCGTACAATGTATTGTGCACAAATATTTCAACGCTAAGCGTAAATTACCCCTAATAATAGGGTTGTTTATCTCAGTATTTAGAGTACAAGTCCGCACCAAAGTGAGTTTGGTTTGGATACATTTCAAGGTAATTTGGAATTCAACGAACATCAACTAAGGATTAGTTGAATAAAATTAATAACATTACATTATGGAATAATCATAACTGAATTGACATGGTAAATTAAAAGCATGCTTTAGGAATAATGTAATAGCATACATATTGAATAACTATAACACACCTTGCTTGAACACTATTAAGCTAAGGTTAGAATTGGGAACTAAGCATGCATAACAATTTGAACGATAAAATTTTTCAACGTTAGTATATATAAATTTGCATGCTAATCAACAAGTTAAATACAAGAATAACTTGCTCAATATCAAAATTAATGTTTAGAAATCTTGCATCATTATATTGTAATCGAATTGGAAACAATAATTCGTTCAACAAGATAATAGATTTAGAGAACTTGCCTTTCTCGTAGGCTAAACCGAACAATTCGAATCACAATACCCTATATATATATGTCATCATGACATAATTAGTCACTACCACATCACATGCACAACTAAGTACTTTCATCATGTAAGGTTAAATTTTAATAACATAATCAAGTTACAAAACTAGTTAATTGATAATAACATGCTCATTCTTGGTATAGAAATATTGAAATCATAATTTAACAGTCCTACTATTAACACATAACAACTTCTTCAGACTTTGTGTACAAAAATTACACTGTCTGACCATTCTACTAACTAATACACTGTATTTCATAGATTATATCTTTGTGGATTGGTACACTTATATGATGATAATAACCTTTATACGCGAAAATTAAACAACAAGATCGCTCATGGCATGGCGCCAAATACGTTGCGGTCTGAAAGTCAGATTCTTGGCCACACTATGGTCTTGAATTCTGAGACTTCTAGTGAGCAACTTGATGACAACATGAATAAAAGCCAATTTTGGCCTACAAGCTCCTTTTTAACAGCCTAATTAACATGTAATTCATATAGAAACTTCATATAAACATAATTCAAAGACTCTTAACATGTTTCTACCCATAAAACAACATAAACAACGAATTTAAAACATCCAATTTCACTATTTTTGATATAACCTCACTTTTTGATATTTTCAATGAAAATCAACACTGTGATTTTGTTTTTCAACCAAAACAGTTAATTTAAAATACCTTGTTTATGATTATACATACTCTTTTAAATTTAATAGTCAATTTATCAATTTAACAACTAAATAGACCTTAATTTTACCTTAAACCAAACTATATTCATATATATTCATATGAACTCACTGTAATATAGTTTTCTTCATAATTTACATACATGTCATAAATTCATTGACTATACTCATATATAAACTTATGATAATAGTTTCACAACACTAGTTTATCATATAAAGCCACATAAAATCAAATAATTTATCCTTTCACAAGAATTTTACAGAGAATTAAGGAAGAGAAAAACTAAAATTTTAAAACTTAAAAAGGTAGGATGATACCTTGTTTTAGAAGATGATACGATTCTCTTTTATCAACAAGCTTTTCTCCAACTTCACTCTCAAATTCTCTAGGATTCTCTCAAGTTTTTCTCTCACTTTTCTTCTTCTCTTCTTCTTCTTCCTCTGAGTCTTTCTTCCTAACTCTAACTAACGTACTAACAAAGATATAACGTATATAATATAATATGTAATAATTGAGTAATATAATTATATCAATTAACTGACATCAATTTCTTTTTTTTTAAAACTCAAAAGCCATAAGGCTTGTTTGGCTAACTA
The DNA here is from genome assembly GCA_020205615.1 of Panax quinquefolius. NCBI lineage: Eukaryota > Viridiplantae > Streptophyta > Magnoliopsida > Apiales > Araliaceae > Panax > Panax quinquefolius. Next base: position 1,441,836 of record JAINUW010000507.1, read on the forward strand.
ACTAAAAAAAATAACCCATTAACTCTTACACCTTGTTTGGTAAAACACATTTAAAATAAAGACTTAATATGCATTAAGCCTTGTTTGGCAAAACTGAATTAAACTCCTTTAATTTATTTTAATAACTCTTTTATAGAAGGTTATTTGTCACATTTTTATTTAATTTAAATTTTTCAATAATCAATTTAATTAATTCTAATAATAATTTATTAAATTACTTTAACACATAAATCAATACCACAAAATTATAATTTTCTATATAATTATAACTTTATTTAATCAACTAACGCATCCTTTTAATTACAAATTCAAATTAAAATATAATAATTCATTTAATCAAAACTCTCTAATTTAATAATTAAATTAACTTATAATATGATAATTAATTTTCTTAATTATTTATTAATAAATAATTCACCAAATCGAATCGCATTGAACAATTATTTATTCAACAATAAACACATCCATTAAATACTTAAACTATTAAATAAATATTTAATATAACAATTAAAAATTCTGGAATGTTACAAATACTGGCTCTACCATCGAAAGATCTCTAAACTGTAGATACAAGAATATCAAAAACCCAACCAAGATGGTGGTCCACCAAAAATGGTGGTTTAAGTCCTCAAGATATCTCTTCCCAAGAAACTGGATGACCAATGGAGGAGGCACAAGTATTTATGAATTAAAAATCCACCTAAGATGGTGGTCCACCGAAAATGGTGGTTGAAGTTCTTAGGAGTATCCCTTGCCAAGAAATTGGATGACCAAAGAATGGTGGCCAAGTCCTCGTAAAATACACTTGCCAAGATATTGGATGACCCAAGTGACGAGGCACCTGAGTGTTACACTTTATCATCAAAAGTGAATAAGACACTTGACTATAAGTACTCAGACCTAAAAAGCTATACTTTGAACTTTAAAAGCAATCGAGGCACCTGACTATAAGTCCTCGTACCTGACAGGTTACACTTTCAACTTTAAACGTGATTAAGGCACCTTCGTATAAGCTCTCAAACTCGAGAAAGTTACACTTTATCTCTAAAAGTGGTGAACGTTATGCTCTATCTGACAAAAGAATTTTTTTTTATGAAAATCTAAAAAATTATGCTTTAAGTTAAAAGAAATTTGATTATCAATAAAATGTCAAACTTTCACTTATACTTGAATAATTTTCTGATTTTTTAAAAAGTATATATAGATTCAAGTGTTTGTTTGCATGAAATCGAATAAAATATGTTTTTTCTTTAACAAAATTCATGTATGCTCTTTTATAACGCCTATTGTTGTCTTGGAGTACTAATTTAAATAACTTAAGATTCAAGATTAAATATAAGGAATCATTCAAAATAAAGGCAATCAATAAGGTTAAAGAAACTCTATTTTGATAAATAAAATATATGTAAATGAGTTTTCTGATAAAGGAAATGGAAAAGACTACAAAAAGCCATGATCTAAAGGCCATGACAGATCAAACTGAAAAGGGGGCAAAGTTAGTGCCTTCAATTTAGCAATAGTAACATCCTGAGTCTTCTAATGGGCAGCTTTCAGTTTTTAAAAATCTTGCAAGGTTGAATTTAAACCCTGAAGTTGGGTCTCTAGTTTATTTGCGGTCTCCTCGAGATCCAAAAGTTGTTCCGAAAATGTGTTAACATCGTACTAACACATAGTAATGTCTGAGCGTAATGCAACAATCTAAAAATTGGAAATAAGAAGATACATTTGAGTTCGAAAAGGACACATATCAAAACCAACAGTGGAGAAGTCATTAAGTTCACTACTAATTGTATCCAAATATTCAGCTTGCAATGAATAAAGAGAAAGATTTTTCAACTCAAGAATAAGGCTTGCAAGTTGATCCAAAAAGAAAGTCTAGATGGGGGCCATGTTGATAATCAGTCTGACAAGTATCTGTGGAAATCGAGCTAAGAGACGATCTAGAATTTTCTAACTGAAAGAGGATATCTAAAAACCCCTCAAAGAAAAATAAGGTTACTACACGGCGAGGTGGCGACATCCAGATTGATGGAAGCTCTGGCAGGAGCCACTTTAGAATCTACCATAGAATCCCTCAAGGCGAAGGATGAAAAAACATATGGTTTTTGTACTGCTGATGACTCCTCGAAAGCCTTGGCCATCTGGAGGATAAACAAGGTCACTACATGGCGAGATGGCAACATCTGGATTGAGAGAATAAAATAAAGAAAGAGCCTCAACAGGTAAAGGAAAATATTTCATCTTCTCGCTCTAAAAATAAAACGACAAAGTATAATATACTATAGAGAAAGAAAGAAGATTCATGGAGAAAAGTATGTGTTAGCTATATAAAATACTCACAAGATAGCCAATAGAAAAAGAGTCATAAGACGCCACAGAAAGCGAAATGTCATTTGCCTAACCCAAAATGCCATCAATAATACCCTCCCGAGTAGCTACAATCTCGACATAATCCTTTTGTAGAGGATGACAATCAACAATAGTCTTAGAAGGATTCTGCCTTGTGGAAGCTGGAGTTTCATCAGTATCCTAAATGCTGTGATGTGGAGATATTATAGGAAGACGTGAAGAGAGAGTTACACCACCCACAGCAGGACCCGAGCTCACATTAGATAAAGAATCCTTAGCATCAAGAATGATACAATCATCCTGTGTTGAATAAGACTTGATACAAATAGGGATAGGCCAAGGAGGCAAATAAGAAGTGGAAGTCGCCGTCGCCGCCCCATTTGTGGTACCCACAAGAAGCCTAGTGGGAGCATCATCATCCTCTTCATCAGCATCGACAATCTAAAAATTATGGAAATAATGACATAAGGAATCACGAAAGCATCTATACGAATGTTGAGAGACATAAATGAAAATGCCACAAAGCTTACCAAAAGTCGTCAGTGTTTCTTGACCGAATCCTCGGCTGCCAGTATACTAAAACCAACATCATGAAGAGGGCACTTTACAAATGATTTTAAGATAAGTGTTATCCCATTTAACATTTGCTTAATGATAAAACGACCAACCTGGCCCAGGATAGAATCAATAGGGGGTATCACCTCAAACTCAGTAGTAGCAGATGCTCTTATTTTAGAGCGAGTAACTTTCATTTCCTTGTCAGCAGAGGATCCTTGGGGAGGAGCTGGAGGAGGTATCTGAGAAGGAGGTATCCGAGATAAAACCCGTGGTAGAAGACTCCTAGAAGTAGTATGGGCTTATGCGGGAGGAACATCCAGGGAACTCCAAGGATGAATGTCTACTGACTCAGGAGGAGAAGACTTAGATATTAAAGCCACACGCTTAATAAGCCGACTACTGGTTGGCCAACACTCTGAACAAACATTGGTCTTAGGAGAACATAGTATCCTAGCCCATTAGAGACATTTGGGAGGAGAAGCTAGTATTAAGCAAATTAGGGTATCCTCCTCCCTTATTTTAAGATTGATAACCCAGTAATTGTGCTCACCAGTAGTATATCACCCTTTCCAAAAATCATCTGGTATAACAAAATGAAGGGATTCACGAGGAACATTTAGAGGTCTCAAAATTATCATGTAAATAAAGGGGAGGTAAAGACGAAGTTGAGAAGAGTACTGTCATAATTCTCTTGGGAAGTGAGCTCGATATAGACACTCAAAAATTTTTGCACACCTATTACTGACATTGCAGGAGGGTAAATTCGTCTTTCAGAGATAACCATGGAAAACATCTCACATCCATTTCGGATACTAGCAGAAGTTCAGTCTCAACCCCGGAACACACACCGGGAGTATCAATTCCAACCTCGAAGATATATAAGCCTGAGTTTCATGCTATTGTAGTTCCGACGATAACCCCAAAAATGCTTGTTTCAAATGCACGCGATTAGCTTCAATCTAAGACCTCCCGTCGAGGTACTCATATCTAAGACCCGGAGCTAACACCGGGAAGACAAGCACACTTACAAATGACTTTATTGAATTCAAACACTTGCAGCAATCCAATCTCATATATAACCCTGAGAAACGTCTGCTATCAGCCCAAACCAGAGATAACCCCGGTGAGGAGCAAAAATGTCATCTTGCCACCTCAACCCCAGAGCGCCGTCTCAACATTTCATACATACATTTCTACACAACAATGTCCCATAAGAGCCAAGGAGTTTCAATCCTGAGTGACTATTACGCGTGGCAGCACACCAGATAGAATTTGAAGCTTGAAGACCATGGGTATGGTCCCCTCTTCCTGACTTTGTATAACCTCTAATCCTATGTCATTGCATAAATCTCAACAAAAGTAGTCTGAAGATGGTCTTGTACACCTTTTTCGGATGCTCGGATTGAAGTTCTTCAAGTTTGAGCGATTATCACAGTGCATGAGTATGCGTACTTCGAGACGGCGGGACTTGGAGAGCCAGGGGCACCCTGGGCAGCCGCAGATACATCTGTGGCTACCGCAGGTATACCTGCGGCTTCCCCCTCTATAAATAGAGGGCTTGTGGTGGCCATATTCAAGAAAAAAAGAGGCAAGGTAACCCTGTCCAATTTGCACTATACACACCCCATATTGAGTGCTTTCTCATTTTAAACACCTGTTAGCTCACATATAGCTATATAGTTCTAAGGGGGTGGCCGAGTGTTTATCCATCTAGAGTCATAGAAGCTTTGCCTTGGCGACCAACGTAAGCCTTGTTACACTCTATAAAGCCTTTCTCTTCATCTTTGCACACACTATTCTTCACATTGAGAGTCATGTTGTGTGTGTATGCCCGGACTTCGGTCCGTGGTTTTCATTTCTGCCTATATATATATATACTTATATATATATATATTTATATATGGACTAATATTATCGAGTTATGCCTCGATTGAGCCTAGACTTATGTTTGGAGCGTTTACTTGCTTATATATATATATATTAATTGTTGTCAGACTCTGTCTGATGAGCCTGAATTTTACATCCGGAGTGTTTACTGCTTATATATATATATATTTACATTTCTGGCAGGCCTGGAGTTTAATTCGAGGCATTTTACTGCTTTATTTACTTTAGTCCCGCCTGGAGTTTACTTCACGGCGGTTGATCGCATTTACAACTTTATTTACTTTTTTGATCCCCCATGGAGGTGTTTCATGGTGGTTGATCATGTCCATATATATATATATATATATATATATATTTACCTCTTTTATATTTTTACATTTCCGATCCCCCATGGAGGTGCTTCGTGGTGGTTGATCATGTCTGTATATATATTTGACTTTTTTATATATAATCGCTTACGCTTTTCATATAAAGCTATGGCATCATGTGAGCCTAGGAATCATGTGATCACTGATTGATCTCATGAATCTAGATTTGGTTCGTGATGGACCTTTTTCAAATGTATGTGACTTGTACATTATTTCTGAGTGTTTGAATTTCCTTAGATGGTTGTCATGCCCATGAGGAGTTTGACATTGTTGTATATTAATTTCTCAAAGATGCCTCACATCTCGAAAATAAAAGCAAACAAGCCGAACATTTAATAATAAAATAGAAGTATGAAAAGGTCGCAATTACTATTGAGCACAGGGTTTGAAAAACCTCTTTTTACAAAACTTCACTGCTATATCATGTTTAAAACTGAATTTTTGTACAAATTCAAACCCTTTGTATATAGGTGCGAACGACGCCACACACTACTTCCAAATAAATTGCACATTGATCCACACATACACAAAAATTCATATAATAGTTTCTTGAAAAGTGGTAGTCACCGTGGCAACACGGATGTCGGGGGGTGCCTAACACCTTCCCTCCACATAATCAAGCCCCCGAACTCAAATGAATCTCGGTTTCATATAGCCGTATAACAGTGTTACATCACTGGGTCAATGTGCAAACCTCTTCCAGGTTGCATTGGTGCAACCAGTTAAAAACACCAACTGGTGAATCTTACAGTCAAATTATCGACATTACACATGTCGGACCATTTTTCACTTGTTTTTTCAAACAAATCTCACATAACATGAGAACACCAAAGAATAAGTAACGAAAAAGGGACAAATAAAAATCCCGACGTCGACAGGTGGCGACTCTCCTAGGGACTCCAGTAAGAGAGCTTAAGCCGCTACTACAAGCTTTTCAAAAGTGTTATATGCTTGTGTGTGAATGTTGCATTTACATTTATGATGAATGTGTACGAATGCATTTTTACTTACTGCACTGCAATATATCTATCCGTGAAATTAGTGTTTTGCACATGTCATCATTTTCATAAACTGTGAGACACGTTGTATGTGAATGTATGTTGTGTGGTTCCTCCATCAGGAGGCTATCCTGTCGGTGTTTGATTACTGGATTCGTAGGGAGAGTAATTCCAATGAGGCTCAGGAAAGGCACCACCCAGATTTGCTCCAGTTGAAAGACCAGATTAACTTTCCGTCAAGTAGATTGCGATGATCTGGGGACCTTCATTCCAAAAAGCCGTGAGAGTAACCCTAAGATAGGTTAGCCTCTGATAAACCAAACGCAGAGGAAAGTCTCTTCATGGCTTCTATTTTCTATTACTTATAAAAGCATTTATTCGTAATTTTATTCCATGGTCATCTTTATGTAATGGAAAATATGAAGAATATTTGCACATACATGACATGTTATCGATTAACATCCGTTTTGCAGGATAATATTCCTAACACGGGTATACATAGCATGTAAACATTTACATTATCCCTAAGACTAAACTACATAAGTCTTGTGTAGGGAAATAATTGGGCATGTTACCCGCTTAAAATCTAATAAGACCACGAGCCTACAGCCAATCATGTCTTCTTCTAACCAGTCTAATCCTGTTTCTCGTGAAGAATTTGATAGATTAAGTCAACAAATTACAGATTTGGCTGTCCTGCTTAAGGAATTGCATCAGTATACTCAAGGCTCAAAAATGCCTACACATACAGAATCCTCTACACAAGGAGGAACACAAGGTTTGGACAAAACAAATCCAAAACCTCAGTTGGATATGACCAACAAAATCCCTGAAAACACCCATCTCAAAGGAGATCCAGACACCGATGATATCAGGAAGAAGGTCCTTCAAATGGAAGAAACTATCCGTGTTCTCAAAGGGATTGGAACACATGGAAGGGTTTTATATGCTGACCTTTGCATATTCCCTAGTGTTCATTATCCAGAGAAATTCAAAACCTCTGACTTTGAAAAGTATGATGGATTAGGCGATCCTTACACACATTTGAAGGTGTTCATTGGAGAACTTGGATCTTTAGCTGAAAACGAGAAGCTCAGAATACAGCTGTTCCAAAAGAGTTTGACTGGAGAAGCCCATTCATGGTATACCAAATTAGACAACTCAAAGATCCATAGCTGCGAAGAGCTAGCTCACGCCTTCCTCACTCAATACAGTTTTAAATCTCAGATGGCTCCTGAACGGTACCAGATTATCAAGGTCAAGAAACAGTCTAACGAGTCTTTAAGAGAGTATGCTCAAAGGCGGAGGCACCTTGCTGCTCAAGTTATTCCTTCCATGACGAAGTCAGAAATGGTCATGACTTTTATAGACATATAGGAAGCTCCTTTCTATGACAGAGTTTTAGCTAGTATTGGCAAACCATTTTCTGAAATGATCAAACACGGAGAAATGGCTGAGATGGGATTGAAGTCCGGTAAGATTCAAGACCTAGCCGCTCTTAAAGAAGTTGCTGAGTATGGAAAAAACCCCCAGAGGGTCCATAAAAAGAAAAAGGAGGATGTTTCATTGATACTATAAGGTCAAAAAGGCAGTTAGAACATGGCTATACAGAGGAGAAACTACTCCCCTTTCCAAGCACAGTCTTCAAAACCTCCATTGCCTAAAGGTGGAGATGCAAAGTGCCCTCGAACGTTAACACCCTTAGGGGACTCGCTCTAGAATATCCTTGCTCTTCTGACTACTCAGAAGAAAATCACACATCTTCTTCCACCAGCCAACCCTAATGGGAGGGGTTTTAATGCTACTCGGAAGTGTGCCTATCATGCCGGAGCTCCTAGACATGATACTCAAGATTGTTGGGCCTTGAAAAACAAGTTCTAAGATTTAATAGACAATGATGAGATCATGGTTACCAAACCAGATCAACCTCATGTGCAAGACAACCCTCTTCTTCAACACAAAGAAGAAGAGGTCAACATGATTAGTTGGAGCGCTAGACAAAGTTCCAATTTTGACAGTGAGTCATCCCAAACCATCAAAGACGGTGTTAACAGATAGGATTATGCAAAGTTCCAATTTGCTATGGAACAAAAGATGAAAGCTCTTTGAAAGCAAATTGAACAATTGGCAGAACTGGTGACCTATCACCATCAAGTCACACGCTAGTTAGTCAGCCAGGAGTATACTTATCTCCTTCGTTTTGTTATGAATACTCCACCATCACCTTTAGAAAGCGAAGCTATAGAGGATAAAGTTACGAAGAGAGCAAATGCTAAAGCCCATCAGGATTTTGCCAATCAAAGGGAATTTACATACCTGGGCTAACCTATGGAGGAGATATTTCAGATGCTAATCAACGAAGGAAGAATTACCTCCCTTCTACCTCCAATTAATCCCCGCTCAAGACGGTTTAACTCTGATGGAGTTTGTCAATATCATTCATATTCTCGCGGTCACAACACAGAAGAATGATGGGCACTCCGCCACCTTATTCAGAATCTAATTGATAGCGGTGTCTCAAGAATCGCGTGGCGGAGCGATGACCTTTGTACTACTCGAGTGGGAATACGTGTCCTACCAAATAGAAGGGATTAGTAGTAGTTATATCCGTTGAGGCTGATGGTACTGTCAAACCATTTCCCATACAAGAAATTTAACTCAAAGGAACTGACAATCCTTTGAAAGTGGCTGCACCAAAGCCAATTTCTTTACCCTTCAGACCATAATATCATGTTGTCAGCTTACACAAAGTCCCATGGAATTATGGAGAAGTTGAAAGATCCACGTCTCATACTACTGCTATAGTGTCGAAGGAAAATCCACTATATCTTCCTCAGCGGGTTATGAAGCCCACCTTCAAAGCAAAGGGGAAGATTCCTATGGAGATAATTGAAAAATTCCTCCGCACTATGGGTCATAATGAAGCCAAGGTGGTTCTAAGCTTAAGAGAAGCTCCACATCAGATATCAATACTGGACTTGGTTTTGTCTTCCGAAGATCACAGGAAGATCTTATTAAAGGTTTTGGAAGAAGCCTACTTGCCAAAATCAGTGGATGCGGAAAAATTTCAATATTTAGTTGATCATATTTTCAACAACAATGTTATATCCTTCACTGATGACGACAAACCTCCCGAAGGGACCGATCATTGCAAGCCATTACACATTGCAGTTTTATCCTCTGGGTATATGTTAGCTGGAGTTCTGATAGATGGAAGTTTGCCTCTGAATATCTGTCCTTATACCACATTGATGAAGATGAACGTCAATCTCAAACAGATCCGAAGCAGCCATACAGTTATCAAAGCTTTTGATGGATCCCAACAAAATTCTGTCGGAGAGATTGCCAATTGAGATTGGTCCTAATACATTTAATGTATCCTTTCATGTCCTCAAGATAGATTCAGGATACAAACTTCTATTGGGGAGACCATGGATCCACATGGCTGGAGTCGTCCCTTCTACACTACATCAACAACTCAAATACATTGTCAAGAATAGCTTAGTCACTGTCAACGCTGAGCCGGAATGTAAGACCCCGAATTTTATGAAATGAAAGTATTCAATATTCTTATAGTTATTATTTTATTTTGTAAATGGTTAAATTGATAAAGGGTTAAAGTTAAGGGTGATATGTGAAATTTTTTTCAAAGTATGCAAGTTGTTATAAAATATTCGTTTGGTTGGGGAATATTCTTTTTGTCGGGGAATATCCGTACGACGGCACAATCATTGGTGGACCCCACAATGGAAGTATTGTCGTAGTAAGAAAACGACAGAATTATCTTTTTATAAAAATAACAGCGAAAGTGTTACCGTTAAAAACTGTTGAACTACCCGGTAGTAAAAGTACAGTAATACGCGTGGTTGCATAGTAGCACATGGTATTGATTATTGATGCTTACGTAAGAAGTCACTCAATTATACTCAATTATTTCTACAGTAATTATTGCATCATATCTCTCATATTATTGATTCGATTATTGTCATAGTATTATTTGCATAATATTTTATATATTATTAAATCAATAATTGAGACGACAAAGTTATTCATATTATTAAATTGCAATATTTACAATGTCTAGAAGTTCTGTCAAGGAGAGGTTTGATCATCTAATTGCGCGCTAATAAGGAGATATCCTTATCGAAAAGCCCCCTCTTTCCTAGGAACGACCTGGTTGTTAAATATTTTGAGTTATAATATTAATGATGAATAAGTTCGTGTTGATTAAAGATAAATTTGATAGTTCCATTGTGTTCAGATTATTAGTGTTAGTGAAAATCGACATCTATTCCGATGATAATTGATGTCTGGTGGTTATATTGATAAATCGGGTAATTAATCGGATAAATGATGAATTAATTGCTACTAATTCACATGCTTATATAACTATTTGTTCACATGTGTGTACTATTGAATCACATTCTTGTACTATTAGGGGAGTTGGTGCAAGATTGATAATACTTGCATGACTAAGTTAAAAATTGAGGTATAGATGGAGGTACTATACTGTAATTCGTATTTTCATATGATTATAACTATTGATTCACATGATTGAACTATTGATTCACATTATTTACAATTAGGGGAGGTGGTGCAAGTTTGATAATACTTGCGGGACTAAATTAAAAATGAAAGAAAAGTTGGAGGTATTGTACTGTAATTTTTCAAGCCCCAAAACGTGCAATTATCGAAATTATATTTTTCTATAAATAGAAACTCATTATTCCTTCATTTCTCACCAATTCACTAATGCTATAGAGCAATTATTATAGAGAGAAATTATAGAGAGAAAGAAGAAGAGAAGTCTGCTACCTCTCTACTCCAGTATCCAGTTTCTTTCTAAGGTAAGGGGTATTATTTCTTTCGTATTCATGAAGAGAGCTTCTGTTATTCCATTCTTTATTATTATGTTGGAATAACCTATCTATGCGAAGTACCGCATACATGGTGAAATTCTTCTGTTATTCCATTCTTTATTATTATGTTGGAATAACTTTTATGCATCAAGCAATCCGCATATATGGTGAAATTCTTTTGTTATTCCATTCTTTATTATTCTGTTGGAATATCCTGTCTATGCGGATTACGCTAGACCTGGTTCCATTCTTTATTATTCTGTTGGAATAACCTATCCGTGCGATCTATCGCATGCATGGTGAATTCTTTGTTATTCTATTATTTATTATTCTCTTGGAATATCATGTCTGTGTGGATTACGTTAGACTTGGTTCCATTCTTTATTATTCTGTTGGAATAACCTGTCTGTGCGGTCTATCGGATGCATGGTGAATTCTTTGTTATTCCATTATTTATTATTCTGTTGGAATATCCTATCTGTGTGGATTACACTAGACCTGGTTCCATTCTTTATTATTCTGTTGGAAAAACCTGTCTATGCGGTCTATCGCATGCATGGTGAATTCTTCTGTTATTCCATTCTTTATTATTATGTTGGAATAACCTGTCTATGTGGATTATCATATGAATGGTGAATGATCCTTCGTATTCATTCTTTATTAAATTGTGGAAATGATCTGTCTATGTAGATTACCGCATGATGGGTGAAAATCAATTTGCAGTTTCATATATTCTATGATACTCATTTGGTTAAAGTTTTGGCTTCTATACTCCATGAAATTAGTAGAATATCCTGGATATTTGCGCTTCATCCAGTATCTTTTCATGGAAATATTCTTACGAGCATTCTTGAATTTTACTCCCACAAAGCAAAAGATCATGTTGACAATTTGGATGTAATTGATTTCAAGATAAATTAACTTATAAATCTTTAAAATTTATTCTTGAACTTGTTTTATTGAATTATTATGTCACTGTCATCATCCTCATGCTTATATTGTGATGAAAGTCATCTTTGGCTTACGTGCACAGATGGACTTGGTATGATTATGACCAAGGATTATTAGGTATAATCATGACTTGTAATGTTATAAATGATGTGGTAAAAGTCCTCAGTAGCTTGCAGTGCATTGATGGACAGTTTTTGGTATGATTATGACTAGGGATTATTCGGTATAGTCTTGACCATTGATGATTTAATGAATATCCTTGGCCCGTAGTGCAGGGATGACTCGATGATGTGGTTTATTTATTAAGCTGAGTCTTAGCGATAAAAATTGATGAAAAAACATTTTAAATCATAGAAGATAGTAGATATCATGCTCTACTTGACTCTTCTAATGGATTGCAGTTAAACTTGATGTCTATTGTATTTTATCATTGTAACATTGTTGAAGACTAATGATAATTTATTCTGCATTATCTTAGTCATAATATTTCTTACTGGGCTAGTTGAGCTCGCCCTTTCTTTCACTGTTCTCTTCAGGAAATGAGAATATAGCTGGGACGAGTCGGGGAACGAAGTGACGGTCTAAATGATAACATTAGTAGTCCTCACTATTCTGTTAAATAGTGTGATAATAAATGTAATGAGGACTCCATTGAGTGTGGATATTATCTAGATGACAATATTTGTATTAAAACTTATAGCATATGTTTTGTCGTATATTACACGACGTTTGTATAATTAAGTTTGTATTTGTATTTTGTACCATGTATTTGGCGACTCAAGATGTGTGATGTATACCTGTTTTGGGGGCGTCACACGGAATGTCCTAAATAAGGAGACCTACTAATTATCAGCTTCAATTCAGAAGTGGAGCTGGCCAATTTTTATACTTTGGAAGTGAATAACACACAATACCATCCTATTGGAGTGCCACTTCCGTACTCCAATTTTCGCCGAGGTTTATGTTTACCACTCAAGAAATGATGTCATTGGGTCATCATCACGGACAAGGGCTTGGTAAAGATAATCGTGGTATTAAGCACCTATTCAAATGTCGGTCAACCGGGACAAATGAGAGCTAGGCTATTATGCCACCCCGATCCACAGAATCCTCGTAAGCATAAGCAGGTTCCTCAAGCTTCCGCCACACATCGATTTTCTCCACATGTACCTCATGAGCTGATACAGTCTCTGGTAAAGGTGCAAGCCCATATTATGGCTATGCTATTTCCTAAACCAATACAATTCAGGGCAAAAGATGTCCTGATTCCTGATCCTGAAATGGAAGAAAGGGAATGAAAACGTAAACATGACATCGCCATGATGATGTCAGGCATACGCATCATTGTTCATGATGAACATACAAATAGATACACCCCAGACGATGTTTGCCCAGATGTTATGGTCATCATTCGGGAAAAGGAGGACGATGACAGCCCCTCCATCATTGCAGTCTATCAGGACTTTGCCCTCAACAATTGGAACAGTACTCCATGTATTGGTCGACGAGGGTAAAATAGGTAGAAATCCCTCTTCCCTGTAGATAACTTTAATTGCTTACTTTTCTATATAGTATTAGCAGTTATTTTATCAAGTACATGATAACACTTGTGTATGATTAAATATTTTCATATATTAAGTGAAAGCATATTTTGTTTCAGGACTCTGAATTTAGATGTGCTTGTATTTGCTGATGAGGTGCCTTTTCTCCACAAGGACTGTAACTTTAATGAAAAGTTGGACTCAGACTTGATGGAAATCCAAGAGGACATTGAGACACCTCAGGAGATTAAGGAATGGGTCGCAGACAAACCTAAACCCAACCTTGACCAAACCACTTCCTTCAATCTTGGAACCTTAGAAAGCCCTAAGCTAATCTAGAGTGGTTCAGACCTCACCCCAAACCAATGGAATGACATGGTTACGTTATTAACCCAATTCCTGGATGTGTTTTCATGGTCTCATGAAGACATGGTGGGTTTGTCCACTGACATTATCCTTCATCGCCATCCTATTACGGAAGGATTTAAGCCAGTCAGGCAAAAGCTCAGGCGATTGAAACCTGAGTGGAGTTTAAAGGTGAAAGAAGAAATTTTGAAACAATTTCAAGTTGACATTATAATTATTTCTACATATCCGGAATGGATATCCAACATTGTTCTCGTGCCTAAACCAGAAGGAAAGGTGCGAGTTTGCATGGATTATCTGGATTTGAACAAAGCTTGCCTTAAAGATAGCTTTCTCGTGCCCTTTATCCACATTCTTATTGACAATACTGCTCAATACGACATATACTCCTTTGTTGATTGCTTCACTGGGTACCATCAGATTATGGTCGCTGAGGAAGATCATGAGAAAACTGCTTTCATCACGCCTTGGGGAACATTCTGCTACATATGGTTGTCATTCAGCCTCATCAATGCTGGGGCAACCTATCAGCGAGCCATGATGGCTCTTTTCCACAATTTAATGCATAAAGAGATGGAGATCTACGTGGATGACATCATTTTCAAGTCCCGAATGGAGGAAGACCACTTAGACCATCTCAAAAAGCTTTTCAACAGGTTGCGTAAGTACAACTTGAAGTTGAATCCAACCAAGTGCGCCTTTGGTGTCAAATAAGGCAAGTTGCTAGGTTTCCTAGTTAGCCATAAAGGGATTAAGTTGGATCCCACCAAAATCCAGGCCATCAAGGAAATGCCCATTCCTTAGATAGAGAAGGAAATATGGGGATTTTTGGGAAGAATCAACTTCAGTAGGAGGTTTATCTCTCAACTTACAGCAACCTATGAGCCCATCTTCAAATTGTTAAGGAAGAACTCCTCCATAAAATGGAACGATGAGTGTCAGAAAGCCTTCCTTACAATCAAAGAGCAATTGGTTAACGCTCCTATTTTGGTACCTCCTAGGGATGATGTTCCCCTATTCATGTACCTGTTCATTAGTAACAATGCCATGGGCTGCATGCTAGGGAAAAAAGACGATAGAGGCCAAGAATGAGCTATCTATTACCTCAGCAAAAGATTCATCAGCAGTGAACACAAGTACACTCTGATTGAGAAGACTTGGTGTTCTTTAGCATGGGCTTCCATGAGGTTACAGCATTACCTCCATGGTCACACAACCCATCTCATATCCCGCGTGGATCCTCTCAAGTATGTGTTCGAGAAGCCCATACTGTAATTGTCGGTTGTCCGGATGGCGATTGATCCTACAAGTAATTTGATATAAATCTATGTGACGCAAAAAATCATTAAAGGTCAAGGAATTGCGGATCAACTGGTCGCCGCACCTGCAGGGGATTACAAATTCTTAGAAACATACTTCCCCGATGAAGGGGTAATGAAAGTTCAGCAACACCATCAGTACGATGCATGCCATACATGGAAATTGTATTTCGATGGAGCTATTAACACATAAGGTTCTGGAGCTAGAGCAGTTCTAGTATCCGGTACAGGGGAGCAGTATCCTGTCGCTGTCAAATTATAGTTTGTCAGCACCAACAACACAGCTGAGTATGAAGGCTGTATTATAGGGCTAAAACTTTCCCGTTCAATGGGCATCAGGCGGTTAACTATCTTTGGGGATTCGGAGTTGGTAATCAAACAATCCACATGAATCTATCAAACCAAATAATTACATTTGCTTCCTTACCATCGGCAAGTTCTGTAGATAGCTTTGGAGTTCGAAGAAATCTCCTTTCTACACATTCCTCGTAATAGGAATGATTTTGCGGATGCACTAGCAACGTTGGCCTCCTTGGTTCACATACCTGACAAGGACAACATGCCAAGCATCACATTTGCCCTGCAAAAGGCCCCAACTTATGGGAACTATGTTGGAGAAGTATCGGATGAGCTACCTCCCATCCACAACCCTTGAGATGGATCTACACCCGTTGAGGCGAGCCTGACTGAAAAGAGGCGGATCCATCGTCTTGCTATGAAATTCTAACTGAGCACAGATGCACTCTACAAAAGAGATGCAGGATTAGGTCTCCTCAGATGTCTGGACATAGACCAAGCTTAGAGGCTCATGGATGAGATCCATGGTGGAGTATGTGGCCCACACATGAGCGAACCCCTACTTGTCAAGAAAGTCCTCAGAACAGGGCATTATTGGCTTACTCTCAAAGTTGACTGTGATGATCACGTTAAGAGGTGTTATCAATGCCAGATTCATGGAAATGCCATCCACGCCCCTCCAAGGGAACTCCACAATATGAGTTCACCATTACCCTTCTCAGTGTTGGGAATGGACGTGATCGGGCCCATCGAGCCCAAAGCCAGTAATGGACATCGATTCATATTCACCATGATTGACTACTTCACCAAATGGGAAGAAGCAGCCTCCTTCCCCAAGGTTACTAATGAAGTCATCATTGCTTTCATCAGAAATAATATCGTCTGTCGATATGGACAACAAGAGGTCATTGTGTTAGACAATGCTAAGAACCTCAACAACAAAATGATGGAGGAGTTATGTAGTAAATTCCACATTAAACACCTTAACTCCGTCATCTACCGTCCAACGATGAATTATGCTGTTGAAGCGGCTAATAAAAACATCAAGAAGATCATGCAAAAAATGTCCGCCAATTATAAAGGATGGCCTAACCTCTTTCCTCTGACTTCATTAGCCTAAAGAACTTCAATGTGTACTTCCATTGGGGCAAACCCCTACTCATTAGCCTATGGGATGGAAGTAGTGCTCCCCATAGAGGTGGAAATGGATTCCCTCAGAGTGTTTATGGATGCTCAGTTGGATGAAGACCAATGGGTACAAGACACGTATCACCAATTGTCTCTAATAGACGAAAGGAGAACCGCGGCTATCTTCCATGGTCAGTTATATCAGCAAAGGATCGCACGATCCTACAATAGGAAAGTCCAGACACAACTTGATTTTGAAGAAGATCATTGACAACCAAGATCAATCTAAGGGAAAATTCACTCCTAACTGGGAAGGCCCGTTTGTTGTCAAGGAGGTATTGACAGGAGGTGATCTCAAACTACAGGAAATGGATGGCGATGAATTTCCACAACTTATCAACTCAGACACCGTGAAATGGTACTATGTCTGAGGCTTCCATCAAGCAAACATCCTGGTTTTGATCATCAAATCACCAGTCATTCTGATTTTTTAACCCTTTTTACATACTATTCTGCCCCTCAGGGAATCATATACCTCTAACCAGCAGCATGGTTTCACCTCATTTCAAACCTCTCATATAATTTCGATTATCCTGAAGTCGGGATTGAACCTTTCACACCTACAGTTTATCCTGAAGACGGTATTAAACTTTCCTATGCTTGCAGTTTATCCTGAAGACGGGATCAAACTTTTTCCACACCTGCAATTTATCCCAATCATGGGATCAAACTTTCTTCTCCCCGCAGTATCGCATGCACATGAGATTCATACTTCTCTTTGGCTGCAATTCGTCCTGAGGGGCGAACTACGTCGACTTGATCTCCTTGATACCCGGGAGTACTTAGGCAACCATATTCTATATGGCTTGGTCGCAATAAAAAAACAACAAAATCATTTCTGCCCTTTTCTACAAAAACAAAAACAACAAAAACACTTATACACCCTTCTTCATCAATAAAGCTTTTACACCCATCTGCCTTTCACATTCAGCGTTGAACCTCTTACACCAGGTTTGAATTACACAGACCTGATCTCCTCTTCAATAGGAGTACGTAAGCAGCCATTTATGGTTCGGTCTAACCCCCTACAAGAACAAAAATACTTGTCACACGGTACTGGGATCAAACTTCAATCCATCATATTTCATCGGCTCCAGACCAAAGGGATGGAATTACCCAACCTCTCCTCACAAATAGGAGATTCGGCGACCATCTAAGATGCGGTTGTGCCTCAAAGAGGAACACCAATCCATGAGAGATGGAATTAACTAGGCTTCTCACAAATAGAAGTATTGGTGACCATCTATGGTGCGGTTAATCTCAGGGAGGAAAAGCCAGACTCATCTCCACATTTCCATATAGAAACCAGTCCTAAGACACCAAAGATGGTAGGGATACACATAAATTAATGATCTGTTATAAGAAATCCTACGACGTCTCAATGTCAACACATTAAGGATGAGTTTAGAATGCATCAAGATCACAAGTCCTGAAGAAATAGGCAAATATCAAGCAAGTATCAAGGCACAACTGAAAGGGAAGTGAATCAAAATATATTTCCCTGCCATATATAATACTGTTTGATATATAAAATATGTGTTGTATATGACAAAATGGCTCAGCTAGTCTGTGAAGGAAAATACAAAGCTATCTACGGATCAGTGTGTATGCGGACTATCAGATCTAACATAGCATCCCTCTCTGAAGAAGGAGGTAACGCTGCAAGCTCCTGCCCAATGGTATCTACACTAGCTAACAGATCCGAGGCTAACTGCATGGTGGCATGATGCTCATCAATGTATGCACTCATATCGGCAAGGATGTTAGTCATAAGGGATCTCATTGAAGTACTGTCTCTGACGACAACATCCCGGGCAGATAGGACAACATCCCACTCCATAGTTAATGCATCTCTGGCTGATCTAGCCTCGTCTCTCTCTAATAGTGTTGTGTCTCTCCCATCAAAAGTTGTCAACATTAAGGCCCTAGCCTGATCTCTCTCATAGGTCACCAGATGTAGTCTCTTCTCCAAATACTGTGCTGAATGCTGAATGACAGTAGCACTCGTAGCGGGAGAATCTATCACAAATACTTGTAACCCGGCAGTCAAATCCTCCTCGATGGGAATATTAGCCTCCTCCATAGGCTCCTCATCATCGGAATCAGTCTCCTGCACTGTGGATACTACCGCAGTCGATGCAGTCTCTGTCTCCATCCATGCGGAATACTCTGCAGAACAACCCGGGTGGCTGATGGAAAACACAGCTAGCTCTCGCTGATCCCAACAGGCATACAACCTGGATCTGCCCTCTACTGATAAATGCTGAGAAGCAAAGCGCTGACTCGATGCCCCCTTAAAAGGATGGAAGTCCTGGAACTGGTCAAACTGACACATCATGGCCAGTAGGTGGTAAGTAATCATGCTTCTCAAACCAACTAGAGGGAGATAATCCATGCCCTGAGCATGAGTAATGAAGCTGTAGGATGAGCTAAGCCCTGAATACGACAATATATAAAATGGAGCTCCGATCCCTGCTAAGAAAACTGACCAGGATGCAGCATTTATACACTCTACGGGCTGAAAGGAGTATGACATGGCTATATCATGGGAGAAACAATACCCATGCCGTCTAAAAGTGCCAATTGGTCTCAAGTGTGACATAAACCACACATACAGCGTGACCGAGCTGCTTGTAAACACTCCTACCAGATAAGTGCAGCAGTATGTAGCTGACCTCAGATTCTATGTGATGATCATCGGTATGATGGTGTGACCCTCCCTAAGAGCTCTCACTGCCATAATGACGCTAATGTCCAACTCATCCATATATTGTGGCATGTAAACATATGACAATACGCACAGTAGCAGTACATCTAATCTGGCCAGATGCCAATGATCCTCCGATGTGGTGAAATCCCTGAAATATCATGCATAACTATCCTTAGAGCCAAATCTATCAAACAAAAAATGCTGGGATATAACATGACCAAATCTCATCCTGCACCACTCGTGTCTCCAATTACCACCTTAAGCCTCAAGTCAGTGAGGGTCATGAACTGCCTACTCTTGTCTCCAATCGCCATATGCACGCAAGGTCTGTCCAATGGCAACATCGTCAAACGTGCATACTCCTCCAAAGTAGGAGTCAACTCCTAGGTCCCAAATCGGAAAACCTGCCTCTCCGATACCAGTGCTCCAGCAGGCCCTCCACAAATCCTGTGGGAACCTGAAACATCAACAGGGTCATAGTACGCTACAACAAATGATCTATAGTCACCCTGTCTGATGGTAACATGCTATCATACCACGATTGCATACCCGATGCCACCAAAAATGGTGGGGTATGATCAATACGGCAAACTGTCGAAGAAGACATCTGTACGGGCCGTGCCATAAGACCATTCAGGGGTTAATGCTGAATATCTCTGGACATACATACATGTGCATAACATAATAACATGCATGATAAAATAGATGGCAATATGGTATAGGGAATAAAAAATTGTGCATACATTCCTAAGTATATCATCGTCTAATACATCTTTGTACAGCTAAAATACAGGGAAATGGGGCAAAACTACCCTACAACTAAAGAGGCCTATCGAAAGATATAGCGAGAATGAGGCGAAGCTACCCAATGTCTAATAAAGGCCTATCAAAAGAGATAACAAGAATATACATTAGAAGAAGTCAATGGTGTCGATGTCCACATCGTCAATCCTATCCACCTGATGTAACTCCTCCTGAGTCACTAGATCTCTAACTACAAGGATGTCAGGCCTATACAAGTGAGGATCTGTATCGGAAAAACCATATGGGTCACCTGAGGGGCCAGCGCAAGAGCTGGAAGGATCAAAAGTATCTACCTCTGAAGGATCTCTACCCAAGTGCCAGATAAAGAAAAGTGTACGGTCCATGTGACGCCCCCAAATTCGGGTTACCTGACCCCCGAGTTTGGTGTTCACGATCCACAATATAATACCATTTAACTACCCTTTCACATAGAAATAGTAACACATACTACATTAACATATGTTGTTAATACATTAGTCCCAGGTCCGCTAACCTTAACATTACAAACATACCCCTTAGATATACAAAAAGGGTTTACAATACAACATAATAATAATAATGTTCATTATATTAGTTTATCACTATGCCTTTTCCTTTGTTTTTCTTCACAGCATCTTCTGCAACTTCATCCCTAGCTGAAAAGTTTTATATATAGCAAGGGTGAGCAACAAGTTTTCCCTGCAAGTTAAGTCATACAATAAATGTATAAGAATCAATAACAAGTCTTCTCGCCTTCTATGCATCACAATAATTTGATAATGAAAGAGTACAACGCTTTTAAAGTTTCTATGATATTCTAATGAATAATCAAGAATCAATTCTACACAATAACAAAGTGAACTATTTTCTAGATTTTCCAGATTTAATTTGATATATACTCAGGTGTATCAGATAACCATAAAGATTAAATCATACCCCTCTGCAAGTACTTAGAGCCGGCCAACTCCTTGTACCCTATATTATGCATAATACTTAAGTCGCGCGCAAAGGTCAAATTTACGACCAATAAAATGTTTCCTTTGTATAAAAGGTTGTTCTTCTCAGTCTCAGGATGAAAATTTGATTTAACAAGAAATATAATAATTTCAAAATCTAATCACTTCTCTTCTCTTCTCTTCTCAAACGTATCAGGTTTGCTTTATCGATCTAGCCGAAACAATTGGCATCGATCTATCAATAATAATTGAATTCTCTTCTCTTCTCTTCTCGAACCTATCAAGTTCTAACAAATGTTAATCTAGCCATAATAATAAGCTAAGACATTTTTCAACATAATTCGACAATAAATAGGAATTGTCTATACCGTCAATATTAGCTTCTACAGATACGAATATCCAACAACAGTAATTCTAC
Organism: Panax quinquefolius; assembly: GCA_020205615.1. Lineage (NCBI taxonomy): Eukaryota > Viridiplantae > Streptophyta > Magnoliopsida > Apiales > Araliaceae > Panax > Panax quinquefolius. The sequence continues at coordinate 1,463,384 of JAINUW010000507.1, forward strand.
GAATATATATTTTCCAAATCAGTAATTCAATTTGAATTATTAAATATGCACTAACTGCGAATAATCAACAATAAATTCTTGGACGTGGTCTAATTAACAATAATTATCACCATAATAATTAAACAATATTAACTCAAGGTTGAGTTACGAAACTTGCCTTCCGCGTAGATTACAGCTACATAATATACTAAGCTGCTTTCGTAAGACCTAAAATCAACAATATCGGTCTCACAATTAGCACAACCATTCACAACACACAATACTGTAATTTACAGTTAAACTTTCTCCTAGACACATTACCCACTACAAGAAAACTGGCTAATTCCAACGGAATTTTCCGTCGAATATAATCCTCTTCCGTCGAACATTGACTATTTCCAACGAAAAAGTCCGTCCGAAATTCGGTCATAAATAATCGCGTCGGAAATAAGATCCGTCGAGAATTCTGTCAAATATAACTTATCTTCGACGAACTTATCTCCGACGGAGTTTTGTCGAACATAATTTAGTTACGAAAGAATATGTAGGACGAAACTTTTTCGTCAGATTAAAGTCCTATGTCTGACGGATTGATTCTCTCGGAATTATCTTATTTCCGACTGAAAATTAAAATAGCCCAAAAATTATAAGACATGACTGCTTATTAAGGTCGACGGAATTTTCGTCGGTCATAGGATGTTTACGACGGATGTATTCCGTAGAAGATGGAGTATTTACGACTGAAATTAGAATATTTTGGTAATTATTAAAAATTGTTTTTTGTTATCTCCGAGGGAATTTCCGTCGCAACTACCTTATTCCATCGAAATTAACTAATTTTTTTTAATACAGATTTTAAAAGTTCAGTTTCCAGGTGTTTAAACCCATTAATGTACTGTAACTTTCATACTGTAATATACGATATTATAAACTCAGTATCTCACATTCAAATATGCAACGTAGCACTAAAACGTAATCTTCAACTCATTATCATTCACATTCACATTCAAATATCCACCAAAACGTATTACAAGCTAACTAATTACAAATATAAGCTAATGTTCCATAAATGTTAAACAATATAATTTACAATAGTTGTACAGACACAATTAGACAATACAATATATGCAAAAGTTCTACAATATCATGAATATATACAAATGAACTATAAACTAGTAAAAGTATCATCATCCAAGGAGGTGAGCAATCTACTACCTTTGCTCAGTGTATGGAAATCACCTCGTGCTCCTCGCTTCATCATCGCCTTGACACCGCATCGCCATCGCCACCCTGTTGATAGAATCAAAAATATAAATCATTAGCCCGTACGTATATATATATATATGTGAGAATTAGCAAACTAGCCTTAATTGAAAAACATAAACAATAAGAATACCTGAGTAGGTGGGGGAGAACGAAAAGCCTCCTCCAAGAGGGTAATCACCATCCGGAGCATCTCGGCGCTCCAAGCGTCGAACTGCTCCCGAGGTAATCCGTACTCTCTGCAGAGGCCCCTGCTATAATATCCTAAGCAATCTAGTGAAGATAAGAACTGGAAGGCAACTGCTGACGCCAAAAGACCGGATCGGAATGGAACCTATCCGACACGATCCCTATCAGCCACCGAAAGATATCGTCATCCAAGCCAGTGCCGGTATGAGATGGTCCGACATGTGCTCTCGGACGCTGGCACTGGCTGGAGACTATAAAGAGATACAAATTCGATTACTAATAATAATTTATATAATGTAATAAATTCGAATAATTTTGTGAAACATAAAAAAATATTACCTCCAGAAAATGTATATGCGGGTATCCTCGGCAGACCCAACACTCGATATTTGTTGGTACTGGTACTAGGGGGATCCTGAGACGCGACCCATAGTCTTAGCTCCTCATCCCGATATAATACAATATCGGGAAGAGGGGTGGCGGAATCTAACAGCTCAGAACCCCTCCTAATAGTCTCTAGCTCAGCTATACGCTTGTCCCGAAGCTTCTGAAATCAGTCCTGTAATGTATTCCGTATACGTATGTTAATTATATCATTTTATTTACGATTGAATATTATTAAAAGCTAAATAGTAAGATGAGTTTTACCCGTATAGCTAAAATTTTTTTCGAGACAAAGCACGCTCGTCCTTAGGCGTGTGGGCTCGATCCCAAAACTCTAGCATGGTAGGATCTCGGCTCAAGGTCCTCCCCAATGCCTAATACAAACATTCATAAAATAGGTCTTAAGTATTTGTGTGAGAACTTGACACATAAATAACTAAATACAACGCACTTACCATCTTCGCCTCCTCGAACTACTGAGAACCAGTGGTGTGTACTATCCGGAGCTGACCACGGTTCTTTTTCACTTGCTCATACTTTTTCTTGAAGTCATCAGCCTCCCAGTGAACACACATAGCCGCCCAGGCTAAATCGGAGACTATGCGGGGCTGATGATCTCTGATGGTGGTCCCAGGCTGGTCCACAACTGCCCGGGCTGCCTTCTATCGCATCTCATACAGCCATCCAGAGTAATTCGCAGTGACGTGATGCTCAATCATAGCATCGCTAGTTGACTGAGAGATGCTCGAGTCAAATTGATAATAAACCTATAACAAAAGATTATTTAAAATTAAAAACATTTGATTTCGTCATCCCAATACAACTATGTGGTGATAATATGCTTAACTTATGTGGAACTTCCGCAATACGGTCTGCATAAAAGTGGCATCGTACCGCGTATACTGATTGAACCGCATGCACCCTCTCGGGAGATGCATCAAACAAATCGCATGTAGGGTGTGCTTAGCCACCATGTCTAGTATACTACAGAAAAAGTATAACAATATGTGTTATGTGAATTATGTTTTGCAATAACTGATAGAAATAGTAGAAATATATTAACACTTACTGTTGGGAAACGACATCCACCGATACTGTAAGGGGCACTGCCTGTGGATGCCCAAAGATACCGAGGTTCGTCCCTCGGTGTCGTCGACGAGGTGCATCTATAGTAATTGTATTTAACATAGTACTTCAATAATCATTGTAATTAATACACCTTGAGATATATTTAAATCCTAGTTAAGATAACTTACTCGAGCCTGAAGAAGAGCCTCCATCGTGGCTATCGTCTCCAGTACCGGATCGCCCACCACCTCGGCGACCTCCACCGCTATGTCTAGCCATGAATATCCTACTACAATAACAAAATTTGTAGATTACGAATATGTAAGGTTTAACAATATGTGGTAAGGACTAATATGAAAGCTCATTTTTAATTACACACGTCATCAAACCCATCAGAATCAACGTGTATATCATTCTTGGATTCGGTATCTTCCTCATCCTCAATTTCGAGATCAGTTTCATCATCGTTATCATCCTCAATGACTACATAATCATTCATGTGTACGGTGGCCTCGACATCCTCATCGTTAGGTGCATCAATGACATCAGTAATCACCACATCTTCAGCATGGAACACTACGGCCAATGGGTTGCTCACATCTTCTTGCAACGCCTCATCCATACCAAACATGTTATCAGCATTAAATGAGCGTGTTTTAGTAGTGACTACTGTGTACCAGGGGCTTTGAGTATTTATGACATTAGGAGCGTAATACACTTGAGTCACTTGACTTGCTAACACGTACACGTCATCAGAATTTAACACCGACTTGATATCCACGGTTGTGATTCTATTACGATCAACTTTAACCCCCTTTTCAGTATCAAACCAGCTACACTTAAATGTAACTACCTTTTTGCCACCGTGATAATTGAGCACAACTACATCCTGTTAACGACCATAGTAATTGGACTCAAAGTCTTGATAGCTGGTTCCTAACACCACAACCCCAGAATTGACTGATGTGAGTTCATGCAAGTCATCGACTCTAAATCTATACCCATTCACGATGCAACCAGGAAAAGAACTAACAACTTTGTAAGGTCCTTGGATGACATCTATAAAACACTCAGAAATACTCTCCGCTTCAACCCTTTTCTTAAACCACTGTTGGAAATTAGCATTAGTGAATGTTTCCAATTCTGTTGCAGTAAAAGTTAGGTTAGAAGCATACGCTTCCTCTTTGAATGAACTGCGCTATTAGTAAAATGTCTTTAACATATATAGAGATGACTAAACTTGTAAATTGTACTAACTGGAGCAAATAAGCTTAGACTTACGTGATGTATGATGATACTTCGGGCATATTTAGAAGCACGTATGTAGATACATTCTTCAACTCTTTGTCGCTTAAGTAAGTCAGAGTCTCAGGGCCAAATGGTTTAGCCGGATATTTGAATACAGCTAACTCATCATCAGCATGAGTCATTGGACCAACAACCTCATTCCTTGCTAAACGGTTGTGCTTCGTTGAGACAACATCGTCAAAATACAATGAGCAGAAGTTGACAAGCTCTTCCTCTATATATCGTTCAACAATAGAACCCTCTACACGAGCTTTGTTCTTGACCTTTTGTTTTAATCGGCGCATATACCTACGATAAATAATATGCAGACTTAGTGAAGTATTATTAATATGGGCAGGATAAAGCAATTATAGTAGTTTATATATTACCTCTCAAAAGGATACATCCACCGGTATTGCACCGGTCCTCCAAGTTTGAGTTCATACGGCAGATGAATAGGCAGATGTTCCATCGAGTCAAAAAATCCTAGAGGGAAGATCATTTCAAACTTGCACATGGTAAGCACAATATTCTTCTCCATCTGCTCGACATCACTGTGCTTAATTATAGTTGAGCAAATATCTTGAAAGAAATTTGACAGTTCGGTCAATGCATCCAGAACTTTTCTGGGTAACATCTCACGAAATGCAATTTGAATCAACTTCTGTATGAATACATGACAATCGTGACTCTTGAATCCAGAAATTTTTAATTGCTCAACATTACAACAACGTGTTATGTTCGACGCATATCCATCTGGGAGCTTCAACCCACTAACCCACTTACAGACGTCTTCAACTTGTTGTTTAGTAAGACTAAACGGAGCTTTAGGTTTCGTAGTGTTAGAATGAAGCCACTGATTACGCCTAATGTTCAATGCCTCCAAATCTTTTCAAGCATTATCATTGTCTTTAGTTTTACCACTCGCATCTAACACGGTGTAAAACAAGTTCTCAAAAACATTCTTTTCGGTATGCATGACATCTATACAATGATGAACTAAAAGTGTGCCCCAATACGGCAACTTAAACCATACAGGAAAGTGTGTCCAATTATGAGTCTTCCGCATCTTACCGCTTGCTCTCAATTTCATCGTGTTCCTTCCAAACAAAGGAAAATCAAGTTGATTCAACCACTCCAAGACCTCACTACCCGACAGCTGACCAACAACCCCCTTTTTCTCTATCTTTCTATTGAACTATGTAGACATCTTTCTATAATTGTGATCAAGAGGCAAGAATCTACGAGCAGTTCCAAAGAAACTACATTTTCGCCCATGCTGCAACTGGTTGCCTTGCACATTCCCCATACACATTGCATAAGACAGCTTCCCGTGAGTTGACCAACCACTAACCATCCCAAGAGCCGGAAAGTCAGTGATAGTCCACAACAGGGCTGCCTTCATCATTAAATTCTCGCAAATCGATTTATCATACGTCTGAACCCCTGTCTCCCACAACATCTTTAGTTCATCCACTAACGGTCGAAGGTACACATTAAGATCTTTTGTAGGACTTTTATCCCCCGGAATGAGTAAAGTCAAAAACAAATATGGATCCCTCATGCACATTGCCGGTAGAAGATTATAAACGATCATAATGACTGGCCAAACAGAGTACGGCTGGCTAAAATTATTAAAAGGGCAAAAACCATCAGTAGCCATGGCAAGCCTAACATTCCTAACTTCTTCCGCAAACTCAGGATAATTTACATCAAATCTCTTCCATTCATCTCCATCCGCTGGGTGAGTCAACTTACCAGGCACGACATCCCTTGTTCGATGCCAACTCATATGTTGAGCCGTATGAGATGATATGAATAGTCGCTGAAGTCTCGGCGCAAGTGGAAAGTACCGTTAGATTTTCCTGGGAACATGTTTATCCTTCCCCCCACGTTTTATAACCTTGTAGCGCAATAAGCTGTATATTTCACACTGTCCCTTATCTCTGTCCTCCCCATAGTATAACATGCAATCCTGCTCACAAGCATCGATTTTCTGATACCCCATATTTAACCCCTTGACCATCTTCTTCACTTCATAATAATTCGCAGGAAGAGTATGATCCTTGGGTAAGAATTGTCCAATTATAGCGAGCAAATCGTTGAAACCTCTCTCACTATAGTCGTGCTCATTCTTGAAGTGTAAGAGCTTCGTCACTGTAGAAAGCTTGGTGTTTGTATCATTTCCCGGATACAACGCGACCCCAGATTCAAATAGCAACTTTTAAAAGGCAGCAGCTGTATCATTTGGCACTTGATTCGCACTGCTTGAAGAAGGTTCATATTCAGCCCAGTCAATAGTAGTAGGGCCATAAGCATCAACCAACATCTCAATTGGATCATAGTTTTCGACGTATGAATCCTGTGGAATTGGTTGTTCCACAACATTTTCAATCACTTTTGATTCCCCGTGATGAGTCCATACGAAGTACCCATCTACAAATCCACGAGAAAATAAGTCGAATTTAATCTTGTCGACTTTCTTCCAAATCAAATTTTTACACTTCACACATGGGCATCGCATCTTCCCATGCGGATCATCTGTATGTTCTAGTGCTATGTTTAAGAAATCTAAAACCCCAACATGATAAGCTGAGACTAATCCCCTCCCATCACTAGGTATCCTACAGTACATCCAACTCTAGTCGGCTGACATTTTTAACTACACAAAGTACGCATTAAGTTAATTTGGATATTCATGCGTGAATTAGATTTACCTAGTATCTCTACAGGATAGAGGTAAGGCTTCTATCCCATTATTGGATGTGTCTCATCACTAGTGCAAACACGTTGAGTACGTTTCATGAGTTTCAAGAAAATTTCGGCAGCACCTCCCCATGGTCTCCAAGCACACGAAATAGACTAAGATAACTTAATCTAAGTATGCACTAGGAGAACATATAGAGATAACAGTCAATTAATCCTCAAAATAACAAAAAATGTACCGTTTCGTATTGGCACCGGCCTAAGTGAGAGACATAACATCCAATAACAGTCCCAAACTGGGGACTATTCGACATTCACCCCTATTGAGTGTATGTCAAACGGGTTTTTAAGTTTCAAGGTATAGTACATATATAATTGAAAATGCTACTTAGTTTATTGAAAATTGTGGCAAACTACACAAATGCTACTTAGTTTATGAGAATTTATGTGGAATCTCTACTTGAGTCGGCAACCAGGAAAAAAAAAGGGTCGTAGTTCCTGCTGTGTCCTATACTCGAATAATAAAGTTAATTCAATTACTGCAAACATTCGTCATTGTTCCATCATAACAAATGACAACATCCCGAAGGAGTTCCATTAAGCTATTGAAAAAAGTTTCAGTTTAAGCAACTCTCTAGATGAACAAATGATCACTTCTCTGCTAGGAATGAATAATCTCACCATATGGGTCCAATCCATGATATAGACAGCTTCTCACCACTCCGAATTCCTCAAATGGATAGTTCTCATTCAAGAGGTGAGACGTTCTGTGAGAACTACCCATCTGAGGAATTCAGAGTGGTGAGAAGCTGTTTATATCATGGATTGGACCCATATGGGGAGATGATTCATTCCTATGGGAGAAGTGATCGTTCGATCATTTAGAGGGTTGCTTACCCTAGAAATTTGTTCAACAACTTACTGGCACTCCTTCCGGATGTTGCCATCTGTTATGATGGAACAGTGAGGAATGTCTACAGTAATTCAATTACCTTTTTTATTCGAGTATACCACACAATCAGGAACTACGACCCCTTTTTTTTAAATTGTTGCCAAGGAACCGGTTGGAGTACTATTAGCTGCAACTGCTATGTCGAAACCTGCATACAAGAAAGAGTACATATATATATGTAGGGAGAGTATTATTGCATTTATATATTGAAAATTGTGGCAAACTAAGCAAATGCTACTTAGTTTATTTTGCCAATGATAATAAACTAAGTAAGTGGTACTTAGTTTATGAGAATTGTTATTTGGAATCAATAGAGACGTACTACTGTTCGACATTCACTCCTACTTGTCAAACGGGTTTCTAAGTTTCATATTATAGTACATATATGTATATATATACATATAATACTTAATTATTGAGTTTATTGAAAATTGTGGCAAACTAAGCAAGTGTTACTTAGTTTCTGAGAATTGTTATTTGGAATATATATGAAGACTACTATTAAATTATTTTATTTTATTTTATAAAATTTAATTGTATTTATTATTGTATTTTATTTTATTTTAAATTTAATTTAATTTAAATTATGGTACTTAAATTAAATTTATTTTATTTTATTACATTTTATAAAATTTTTAAATATTTTTTATTAAATTTAATTTATTTATTAAATTAAATTAATTTTTTTTTGTTTTATTCAATTTAATTTAATTAAGTATTTTATTTTATTTTGTATTATATTATATTATTTAATTTTTAAAATTTATTTAAGTTTATTATTATATTTTCTTTTATTTGTTTAATTTTTAATTAATAAATATTATATTTTCTAATTTTTAAAAATTATATTATAGTATATTTTATTATCTTATTTTTAAACTTCACTTGTAAATTTTTTATAGTTTAAAAATTTTATTTAATTAATTATTAAATTTATATTAAATTAATTAAATAATGCATAAATATATTTGTAGGGCCCACAAAATTTTTAATTGCAGATTTCTGACAGATATTCCGTTGGGAATTTCGTGGGAAATATCAAATATCACATTCTTAATTATACACTGACATACATATATTATGATCCAAACAAGAATAATTGTTATGACCCAAACAACGTAATTGCACAAATAAATCACAATTTCAGCAACATGCATTCACTTGTAGAATTGAAGTCAAATAATCCCAATTTGCAAAACAGTTTACAGCATGAACAACTTTCGCAAAATCAACAACTTAACAAAATAAATTTCATAACAAAAATGAACCCAATTTCAGCAAATTAAAATATAAAACCCAATTTCTGATACAATAAGAACTCCAAAATTATTCTCAGTAACACATGAATTAAAGGAGGAGCATTTAGGATTTCTTACCTTGAATTAAAGGAGGAGAAACGAGGAAGAGAAAGGAGGAGCTAGAGCTATCAGATGCGTGGCCAGTCATTTGGTGGCAGAGGCGGGCCCGTGGCACGCATGCATGGTAGAAAATTTTGATGGCCATACTGGACCGGGCACTAACTTAGGGAGATGAGAGGGAGTGGGGGTACTGGGGGCCCGGGTGAGGTGGGGGACCGGGGAAGAGGGGGTGGGGTGTCTGGGGTAGTAGTATGGGAGACCGGGGGAGGGATTGAAGTACCGAGGCAGAAGTGGGTAGGAGAGACCAGGGAAGCAGTGGGGGAGCAGTGGTAGGGAGGGGGAGGAGGAGGAGGGGAGGGGGAGGTGTGGATGGGTGTTGGTGGGTGAGCGAGGGACGGGATGAGAGAGGCTAGGGAATAAGAGAGTGAGAGAGAATGAGAGAGAGATCAGATAAATCGAGCGTGTGAAATGAAAAGGCAAAAAGTGAAAAGTTTATATTGTTATTTTTGATGGAATGTCTGTCGGTAATAAGTCCCTCGAAGATAACCTAAATTCAACGAAATATCCCTTGGAAATAACGTTTATTCGTCGAAATTACTTTTCGCGGTGGCGCAAAATTTGGCGCCAACTGGAGAGTTCTAAGGTCGACAGAATTCTGTCAGAATTATGGTATTTTCAAGGGACTTATATCCGACGTATTATTCCCTCGGACATAATACTATTTCGACCGAATATAATTCGTCGATTATACGTCCGTCGGAATTAGCCGGCTTTCTTGTAGTGACCACATAGCCACATCAGTGTTTATAACCTGTGTGTACTTTTATTAAGTCTAACTAGTTCAGTCTGGTTCGACTTCGGTCTATTCTCGGTGTTCTGGTCACCCTATCCAACAATTAACACATTAATTGCCAATTAAACTCAGTTTCAAAGATTCAATATTATTTTAAATAAGTCAATTATCCTTTATAATATTTTTCAAAAGCTTTTAATAATTTATAAATAATTATTATAATTTATAATAAATTTTAAAACACTTAAATCATTTTTAAATGATTTAATTATCAAATAATCTTATCATCATTAATATTTAATAATATAAAAATATTAATGACATACTTGTCGAAATATTAAAGTTATTTTTAATAACTTAATATATTTTAAATCATCAATATTCTACTTAAATAAATTTTAAAATAATTAAAATCATTTTAAATTATCCCCATTAATATTTAAATATTAATGAAATTATCATCCAAATATTAAAAGTCATCAATTATAACTTAAAATATTTTTAAATTATTTTTCTCATTTTAAATGATTTTTAAATCAATAAAATCATTTTTAATTCATTTATTTAATATAATAATTAAATAAATCTATTATCATTAATATTAATTTAATAATGAGAATTCTTCAAAATATTGAAAATTATATTTTATAATTCAAAATATTTTCGAACACTTTATTCTTTTATTTAAAATGATTTTTAAAATATTAAAATCATTTTCTCTAATTTATTTAATATAATAATTAAATATATCCAATATCATTAATATTAAATTATTAATGAGAATTCTCTAAAAATATTAAAAATTATATTTTATAATTCAAAATATTTTCTAAAACTTTATTCTTATTTAAAATGAATTTTATAATAATAAAATCATTTTCTCTAATTTATTTAATATAATAATTAAATAAATCAATTATCATTAATATTAAATTATTAATGAGAATTCTCTAAAAATATTAAAAGTTACTTTTTATAACTCAAAATATTTTTAAATACTTTATTCTTATTTAAAATGATTTTTATAATATTAAAATCATTTTTTCTCTAATTTATTTAATACACTAATTAAATAAATTAAATATCATTAATATTAAAATAAATATTAATATTAATGAAAAATATCCTAAATACTCAAAAATTATTTTTCATAATTTAAAATAATTTTTAAAACCATTTTTGGTAATTTTTATAATATATTTTCTATTTTTAATTAATTTCCAGAAAATCAGAAAATAAAATAAATAGAAACCATCGCTAAAGCCTATAGCGACACTTGTCTATCGTCTTAGGTGTTCTTAAGCTTCAAGAACACTATTAGACCGGTTTCAAGGGTCATGGTTTGACCAGTTGTAATTCTATGCACTTTCATGTTCTGAGCTAACTTAGACACTGATCGTGTAGTGGTAATGTAACTCTAAAATATCCAACCAGCATCATGATCATACAACAAACCAACAAGTAGATTCAGCCTCTCAAAGTCATTGTCAGATAACATCTGGGTTTTCTAGGTAACCCAGAAACTAGACAGTGTCGAGTTGACACTTTCAAGCTCGAATTCCTTTATGTTCTGGTCATCAAAACAGTTATGTTATGGCCCAAATCTATAGTACTAGTGTCAAGGTACATTTACATAACAACATCTCAGTTAAACAACATCCAAATCTCCAGAATTTATCTGGTCAAATTTGTTCTAACTGTTTCTGGGTTTTCTAGAAAAAATCAAACAGTGACCAAGTGGCATGGTTTGACCACTCATTACGTTCGATCTACTAATTGTTTAAAGGATCTAAAGACACAAATATAAAGTACATATACCAGGCTAAAAGTTGGATACAAACACATCATTATAAAACCTATGAAAAACTCGATCAAATTGAAACCTCACATCCTCGTCTGGCTCCTAAAATTGCATCGCCCACATCAAGCTCTCTCGCTTGACTACCTCATCGGGACTCAGAGCCCCGGATGATCTTGATGCCCGACTTTCTCTCTTTATATCTTGGAAGATCTCGATCTCGATTCTAAATTTAATGGCATATAGCTCTCACATATTCGTTAGGCATAGAGTATGAGCAATTTGAATGGCTCGATTTCGGGTTATTACATTCATGTGAAGACTAATGCTTTCTTATTTTCTATAATCTTTTAAAGTCAGATCATCAATTCATTATTATCGACACAATATTAAATTCTAAAGTGAGCAAAAAAGAAAATGATTGACTCGAGCCATGAATGATGGGCGCGTCGATCTGCAACACAACTACTTTATTGTTGTCCTTAACCTTTAATGATTCTATGTAGTTCTTCTGTTAATCCCTCACTTAGTACTCTAAATGAGTATTCTATATCTAAACATGGTTATATTCCTAGGGTTTTCCCCACCCCACTTAAGGTTTATAACGCATAACTCGATGCAGAAAAGGTCAAATTTACGACCAATAAAATGTTCCCTTTGTATAAAAGGTTGTTCTTCTCAGTCTTAGAATCAAAATTTTTATTTAATAACGAAATATAATAATTTCAAAATCTAATCACTTCTCTTCTCTTATCTTCTCGAACATATCAGGGTTGCTTTATCGATCTAGTCGAAACAATTGGCATCGATCTATCAATAATAATTGAATTCTCTTCTCTTCTCTTCTCGAACCTATCAAGTTCTAACAAATGTTCGTCTAGCCAGAATAACTAGCTAAGACATTTCTCAACATAATTCGACAATAAACAGGAATTATCTATACTGTCAATATTAGCTTCTACAAATACGAATATCCAACAATAGTAATTCTACGAATATATATTTTGCGAATCAGTAATTCAATTTGAATTATTAAACATGTAATAACTGCGAATAATCAACAATAAATTCTTGGACGTGGTCTAATTAACAATAATTAACCACCATAACAATTAAACAATATTAACTCAAGGTTGAGTTAAGAAACTTGCCTTCCGCGTAGATTATAGCTACACAATAGACTTATCTGCTTTCGTAAGACCTAAAATCAACAATATCGGTCCCACAATTAGCACAACCATTCACAACACACAATACCGTAATTTACAGTTAAACTTTCTCCTGTATACATTATTACCACATATTACATTAGTGTTTATAACCTATATAAACACTTATAAAGTCTAACTAGTTCAGTCTTGTTGGACTTCGGTCTCACTACAAGAAAAAGGTTTATCAGCGACCGCCTATCTGCGACCGCACTCGGTCGCAGATAACTATCAGCGACCACATTCAATCATTTGTTAGCCATCGTGATAAAATCTGGTCATTTGGGATGCATATCGTGACCACTATTAGCATTACCGAATCAAATATCTCGCGATCGAAATGACAAATTAAATTACGCTAAGTTGAAGTTAGCATGGTCAGGGCCAAAGTCCACGGGTCCACGTGTCGGCGACCATTATCGCCGACGCGCGATCGTGATTCGATGATTGAATTTTTGTTGTTTTGCGTAATCCCAAAACCTATACCTATTTTCATGACCTTTTATCCCAACACACATACACAACAAGATAAACGGTATACACAACAATATAAACATCCATCGTCCATCAACACATACACCAAACTAGTATATGAACCTTTAAAACCAATATGATTTCAATAAATATAATAACATTTCAAAACTGTTTAAATAACATACTGACATCCAAATAATGAATATACAAGTACAAGCTTATACTATAACTACAAAAATCGATCTAAAGCAGTACGTCAAGCATCATCGCCTCCTTGATCACCACGTAATTAACAAAATAATAAAACAAGTTACAAATATGAATTATGTTAATCTTGGTATATATTATGACAATACATACAACAAATTGATTTTATACCTCGTCGCCATCCCATCATCCTCTGGCCGTCATCGCCACTCTTGCTTTGACTACCTCATCCGGACGTGAGCCCCGGATGCCCCGCCAAGTATCTTCGGAAGATCTCGACCTTATAGCTCTTATTAATGTAGTTCTTCTTCCAATGATGGGCGTCGTCATTGCCTCTCCCATTACTCTTGATCAATAGGCGGACGTGGAGTGCCTTCAGGATAACGCTCATTCAATAAACGCTTATAAGTATCATGTCATCATGTTAACAATTAAATAGTTAAAAATAAATTCTGTAAGCATTGATAAACAAGATCAAATTGTTAAAACTTATTACCGCTATCTGAATAGCATCAGGCAGACCATCACGGGTGGCCACGTACACATCCAGCCAATGGATAGGCTAACCTTGAGACTGAGACTCCTATACAAAAATATCACAATATTACTAAGTGAAAATGTGATATATTTTCTACAATTCATGATTGTAAACATATTAAAACTTGTAAATACGAACCCTGGCAGTGATATGATGCAACTGTGAAATATTATCGCCCTTGTATGTTCCTTTAGCCTTTTCGCCATCGGGTACACCCGAGGATCTGTTGGTGGTGGCAGTCTTTCGTCTTTTTACCCAGCTCTCAGCTCTCCATTGGGTACACATCTCAGCCTATATGGACTGGGTGCACCACCAGGGGCTATGCTCGTGCATGTAATCCTCTCCCTGGCCTGGATGGTCGATCTCGGCATTGTGAAGGTCTTTTCGTCTTTCTTTGCTCAAATTATCCTTGGTGCGGATGGCGCACTTCTGCCAGAATAATGTTTGAGTCACTGAAGCCTGCGCGTCCTCCCATCTATACCTTTTCTACAAATAAAACAACAATAATAACATTACTAAACAATTATCCTTAATTAGAATATTATATTATCTGTCATAATTAAAAAAAACATACATGAAATTCAGCCTAAACAGCATCCTTGTGGGCAATAGGTGTGCTCGCCCACGTAATCACAGGTGTAGGCCAATTCTGTAAACACAATTGTGATATGCACTTGACGATCTTATTATCTGAAAAATCACTATAGTATACAACAATTTACATCAACGATAAGTAGATATAGTAAAGCAATTTACATCTAAAATGAAATCTAAAATTCTTATATATAAATGATGCGGGATGTACGTGCTATTCGGAGGAGGGCGAATCTGAATAAGAATTCGATCATCCGGATTAGTAGGGGCCTTGGGCATATGATTAGGTCCCCTACCCAAGCCGTGCTTTTTCTGCGCTACTTTTGAAGCCATCTGTATATTACAAATTTCAAGATGTATATTTGAGTTATATTTGATTACATGTATATATGAATATATAAAATGACAATAAACATGATAGTGATATAAACATGTATATATATGAATATAAAATGACAATAAACAAAAATTGCATTTAAATAGTTAAGTACATAAACATGACAATGATATAAAAAACATGTAATTCTAAACATACATTTCATTTGTTCAAGTGTCAATGTCTGATTCAGAATCATCTTGTATACGTGTTGCAGATTCATAACCATCATCTACTTCAGATTCAGTGTCGAATTCAGTCAATAACTCTTCCTCCTCAGTATCAATGTCATCTGACACAAGTATTGACTCAGGAGATAATTCACGTGGTTCATCTCCACCATCTAACTAGATTACTTCATTGTCGTCCTCCACATTTATTATAGTTTGACTATTAAGTATCTGCTCTTGGTAAATCTCCCCATCAACTACTTTTACACGACTACGCATGGGATTATGAATTACAACTTGCCAATATGTAGGCGGTCTATCCCTTTTCCTAACAGGACTAGGAGTGTAGTATACTTGTACTATTTGAGTTGGTAAAACAAACAATTCGTTGGAGTATGCAGACCTATGGAGGTCAATATCGACGATTCCATGTCTGTCAACATGTATCGATTTTTCTGAATCAAACCAATGGCACTTGAACAAGTGAATATGACCCCCGTATGTGCCCTTGTACGATAACTCTACGATTTCCTCCAACTCCCCATAAAAGGCACGACCAAGCTCATTGTAACAATCTCCTTGGACACACACTCTAGAGTTCGTTGTTCTTTTACAGCGCCCATATGCCTTTGTATGAAATTCACAACCATTTATTTTATAACCATTGCGGCTGACTTGGTCCCTGTCTGGTCCCATAGCTAGGACTTATACATTAGCCGGAATCGTTGATCCCTCAGTTAAAACCTACAAAAACTCCATCTTATTAAATGAAGTCATAGTTAACATGGAGTATATATATATGTCGTGCTTAAGAAATTGAACTTACTTTATCCTTTCGCCAAAGTGCAAATTTTTTATCACAACTGATTTGAATATCTTTATCAGTTATGCTGGGATGCTTCACTTTTAACTCGTCACCGTATAATCTATACCATGTTATAAACATTAACATATTGGAATAATTAATTTTCAACTTAAAAGATAAATTATCAAGTTTACACGTGTACCTCACAAATTCGTCAATCTCCTCGCAATTGAGAAGAATGTTAGTATGTGCAGCATGTAATTCTTGCTCGGAGAGGAATATGCGCTTCCCTTTACCATAAGCGTAGCCTGATAGACCAAATATAGAGGGCCAACCATTTAGTTCAACATTTCCCCCATCATCATGTCTCGATACTCGATTGTTCTTTGTCAAGATTTCGTCCGAAAAATAGTCTGAGACAAACATAGATATCTCATCGAAACTGTATGCCTCACATATCGACCCCTCGACATAAGCTCTATCCTTCACCTTCCTCTTAAGGTTTTCCATCACCCTCTCGAAAGGGTACATCCATCTATATTGAACTGGACCCCCAACACGAGCTTCATAGGGAAGATGGATTTTCAAATGCTCCATGGAGTCAAAAAAACCAGGTGGGAATGTTTTTCCCAATTTACACGTGATCTCTATGATGTTCTTCTCAAGTATAGACATGTCCTTCTCATTTAATGATTTTGAACATAAGTCTTTGAAGAAACGACTATGATCCATCAAAGCATCCCATATTGGTTTATCAAGCAGATCCCGAAATCTTTATAGGCATGAGTCTCTCCATGAACACACACGATACGGTCATGACTCTTCATCCTTGCAATTTCCACACCATAAAACACCTTGCAATGTTTGATGCATATCCATCTGGTAGTTTTAGAGACTTAACCCATGTGCACACATCTTCAACTTGCTTTTTGGACAATGTGTACCTTGAATGCGGTTTGACAATCTTACCATTAGGAGATTCATAAAGTTCTAATCCAGGACGCTTACAAATATCTTTCATGTCCAAACGTGCCTTATCGTTATCTTTTGTCTTCCCCGTAACATTCATCACGGTGTTAAACACATTGCCAAACACATTCTTCACAATATGCATCACATCTAGCTTATGACGAATCAAATTTGTAGACCAATAAGGCAGTTCCCAAAAGATGCATCTACGAACCCAGTTATGAGATTCGCCAAACACATTGATTATGTTTGTTGCATCAATCTTACCAAATGGGATAACCGGCAATCTCATCACACGATCTCACATCTCCGTTCCCGACAATCGCGGTGCGGGCATATCATTGTCTACTTTCCCTTTCCTGAAGTGTTATCTATTTGTTCGAAACGGGTGATCTACCGGCAAGAACCGACGATGACAGTCAAAACATCAAGGCTTTCGACCTTTTGATAGATTAAACGACTTTGTATGCTCCATACAATACAGACAAGCCAACTTCCCGTGTGTACTCCATCCAGCTAACATACCATAAGCTGGGAAGTCACTTATAGTCCACATAACCGCTGCCCTAAGGTTGAAATTTATTTTCGTTGCAACATCCCAAGTCTGTACTCCATCCTCCCACAATACCTTCAACTCGTCTATAAGAGGTCTCAAGTAAACATCTAAGTTTTTTCCAGGATTCTTAGGACCAGGAACCACGAGTGAAGAAACAAGTATGGTTGTTTCATACACATCCAAGGAGGCAAGTTCTACGGAGTAATAATCACAGGCCAACATGAGTACGGAACAGCCGAGTGGCCAAACGGATTGAAACCATCGGTGGACAATCCAAGCCTCATATTTCTAGGTTCTAATGCAAACCCAGGATGTGCTAAGTTAAAATCTTTCCAAGCCTGCCCATCTGCGGGATGATTTAGTTCTCCATCTTTAGCTAGAGATTTTGCATGCCAACTCATATGTTCAGCTGTTCTTGAAGACATGTAAAATCTTTTTAGCCGATGTGTTATTGGAAAATACCTTAGAATCTTAAATGGTATACCTGAATTTTCTGTAGTCACACCCTCTTTATTAGGCCTAAATCGATCATGATTGCAAAACGTGCACCTTGTCATCTGTTCATTTTCCTTATAAAATAACATGCAATCGTTGGGATATGCATTGATCTTTTGGTATCTAAGACCCAACTTCTTCACCATTTTCTTACAAAAGTAATAGTTACCAGGTAATTTCTCACCGTTAGGCAACATACGCTTAATGGCCTTCAAGAGCGACTCAAAACACTCATGGCTCATGTTGTGATCTGCCTTGATGTTAAGTAATGTCGCCACTGCAGACAATGTATTGTGTTTGGTGCAACCATGCCACAATGGCTCGCTACCCTCGTCTAACAACTTAAAGAAGTCTTTGGCATCAGAATTCATAGGTTGCTCTCTGCCTTGTTCCCAATCAAAATCTGGCCCTGCAATATCATGAACCATTTCATTCATTCGATGAGTACTACTGCCCGAATTGTGTACTTCTGTGATGCCACCATCTCTTCTCTGCCCATGTGCCCACCAGCATTCTTCATAATTTTTTATGAACCCAGAAATAAGTAAATGATAGTTTACCACATCTCTGTCCATATAATTTACATTCTTACACATCAAACATGGACATCATATCTGCGACTTACCATTCATACATTCTGGGTGACTATACGCATACTCCAAAAAAACTTTGCAACCAAATTTCTAAATTCAAATTTCAGAAGACTTATTATCTGGGCACTTGACTTTCATCGTGCCATCCAACTACGGTCTGAATAGAGGTCCATGATTCCATGGTACCTACTATAGACAACATTATAAATGTTAACATATGACTTGAGCATACTTGTAACTATATGACTTGAGCATACTTGTAAGCATGCATATGATTAACATTTAAGAATACTTGTAAGCATATGAGTTGAGCATACTTGTAATCATATGACTTGAGCATACTTGTAAGCATATGATTAACATTTAAGTATACTTGTAAATATACGACTTGAGAGCATACTTGTAATCATATGACTTGAGTATACTTGTAATCATATGACTTAAGTGAATACGTAAGGTATTTCATTCATGCTAGCTTTATATCAGAGTTTGCTAACTCATTTATACAACTTTTGAGTATCTTGGAGATTCATTCATATCAACTAGTGTGCTAAGGCGCATAACATGTTTTAAGATTATACCCCTCACGGTCCCTTTCTATAATCTTTTAGGTTTTGGGATAGTCACAACTTGGTTGAGCAATTTATAGCTTTTATAACATTTTGTAGCTTTATTCTTGTATACATAAGTGTTAAATATCCTTGTTCTTGTGTTATAGCCAAAACAGTTTCTTTATTGACCAAGTGTGTCTAGTTACCTTCTCTGTTGCACTAACAGTTCCCTAGCACTGCCTATTTTGGCTTAATAGCCCCCTAATAGCTTACCATGCTAATAGCCAAGCTTGGCTTGGCCCCATGAGGCTTAGCTAAGCTTGGTGTGGCCTTGTGTGGCCTCGCGGCCCCAAGCCCAACCCATCAGCTCCAACATCTCCTTAATAGGCTCTACTGGATCACCAATAGGCTCGTTAATAGTATAAATGTTCGCAACTACCCGACCAATAAATTTTTTTTGCCAGATTCTCCCCTGTAATATGGACTAGCCACATGCATGACAATATGTATATAAGGTCATTTCTAGGCACCCAAGACACAAACCAAGAGTCCACATAGACGATCTTATATAAGTATAAGTAATGTGAAGAAAAGCCTAACTATTACCCATAGACGATCTTGCATAACTATAGTTCTCATATAGGCATAGATTTGACTATAATTTCATAAATAGTCCACATGTAGGCAAAAGAAACCTTTAGGCATTCAAACAACTTTAAAATCATGATAATAAAAGGTACTTTGTATTCAAACAACTTTAAAATCATGATAATTGCTATATACTTTGTATTCATGATTTTCATGATTTTGACCAAAACATCCCCTTTATAGTAACAGAACAAATCACAGTCAAGAGACAGAAAACAATTGTAAAATTCAATAACTTAATGAAGATCTCCAACACATTTTAAGACCACTCCACTCCAATCAGCAGAGACAAAAGAAAGCATCACTTTAAAATGAATCAATAAACTATTACAATTAATCAAAAACTATGAAAAAATCGCACTGAATCAAATTCACTGAAAACCCTACCAATAATCCATATAATCAAGATACCCAACCCAAGACCCATAAACACAAACAAAATTCAATTAGGCATTGCCCCATCTAATATGAAAAGGTCTTAAAACTTTGTATATCATACACTATTTAGGACACTTAAAGTTATGAAAAAAATTAAATAAATTCAATTAACCCTACCTACAATCCATATAATCAAGATACCCAACCCAAGACCCACAAACAAAAAGCAAATTCAATTAACCTAATAAAAAAAGGGACATAATACCTCAGATAGCGAGATTGACAGTCAATGGACGAGGTGGTGGTAGAATGGGCAAGGCGGTGGCGGAATGGGCGAGGCAGTGGCTGGCTTTTCCTTCTTCTCCTTCTTCTCCCCCTTTCTCCCGCTTCTCTCTATTTGCTCCCTCTTTTTTTTTCTCTTCGCGTATATGTCGAGCGAATGACTGAAACTGGTAACATTAAGAATGATCAGCGACCGCCATCAGCGACCACATGTAGTCTCTAATTTTTAATGACGTGGACATATCAGCGACCGCCTAGCGGTCGCTGATAGAAATTGGTCGCATAAAGCAAACGCGCCAATGTTTCGCACTAATATTTGGGAGGAAAATTCATGTCAGTGACCGCTCAGCGACTGCATGCGGTTGCTGATATATCTTAACGACTAGAAGTAGTACCCGTCGTAGATGGCAGTCGCTATTATTGATATCAGCGACCGGAAGGCGCGGTCGCTGATATGTTTGGTCGTAGATAATTTCAAAATCTAATCACTTCTCTTCTCTTCTCTTCTCGAACCTATCAGGTTTGCTTTATCGATCTATCAATAATAATTAAATTCTCTTCTCTTCTCGAACCTATTAAGTTCTAACAAATGTTCGTCTAGCCAGAATAATTAGCTAAGACATTTCTCAACACAATTCGATAATAAACAGGAATTATCTATATTGTCAATATTAGCTTCTACAGATACGAATATCCAACAACAGTAATTCTACGAATATATATTTTCTGAATCAGTAATTCAATTTGAATTATTAAACATGCACTAACTGCGAATAATCAACAATAAATTCTTGGACTTGGTCTAATTAACAATAATTAACCACCATAATAATTAAACAATATTAACTCAAGGTTGAGTTAAGAAACTTGCCTTTCCGCGTAGATTACAACTACACAATATACTTATCTGCTTTCGTAAGACCTAAAATCAACAATATCGGTCTCACAATTAGCACAACCATTCACAACACACAATAATGTAATTTACAATTAAACTTTCTCCTAGACACATTACCACATAGCCACATTAGTGTTTATAACCTATATAAACACTTATCAAGTCTAACTAGTTCAGTCTGGTTGGACTTCGGTCTATTCTCGGTGTTCTGGCCACCCTATCCGATAATTAACACATTGATTGCCAATTAAACTCAGTTTCCAAGCTTTAATATTATTCTAGATAAGTCAAATATCCTTTATAATATTTTTCGGAAGCTTTTAATAATTTATAAACAATTATTATAATTTATAATAATTTTTCAAACACTTAAATCATTTTTAAATGATTTAATTATCAAATAATCTTATCATCATTAATATTTAATAATATAAAAATATTAATGACATACTTGTCGAAATATTAAAGTTATATTTTAATAACTTAGTATATTTTAAATCATCAATATTCTACTTAAATAATTTTTAAAATAATTAAAATCATTTTTAAATTATCACCATTAATATTTAAATATTAACGAAATTATCATCCAAATATTAAAAGTCATCAATTATAACTTAAAATATTTTAAATCATTTTCTCATTTTTAAATGATTTTTAAATCAATAAAATCATTTTTAATTCATTTATTTAATATAATAATTAAATAAATCTATTATCATTAATATTAATTTATTATCGAGAATTCTTGAAAATATTGAAAATTATATTTTATATTTCAAAATATTTTCTAACAATTTATTCTTATTTAAAATGATTTTTATAATATTAAACTCATTTTCTCTAATTTATTTAATATAATAATTAAATAAATCCAATATCATTAATATTAAATTATTAATGAGATTTCTCTGAAAATATTAAAAATTATATTTTATAATTGAAAATATTTTCTAACACTTTATTCTTATTTAAAATGATTTTTCTAATATTAAAATCATTTTTCTCTAATTTATCTAATATAATAATTAAATAAATCCAATATCGTAATATTAAATTATTAATGAGAATTCTTTAAAAATATTAAAAGTTACTTTTTATAACTCAAAATATTTTTAAATACTTTATTCTTATTTAAAATTATTTTTATAATATTAAAATCATTTTCTCTAATTTATTTAATACGCTAATTAAATAAATTAATTTTCATTAATATTCAAATAAATATAAATAGTAATGAAAAATATCCCAAATACTCAAAAAATATTTTTCATAATTTAAAATAATTTTTAAAAGCATTTTTGGTAATTTTTATAATTTATTTTCTATTTTTAATTAATTTCCAAAAAATCAGAAATTAAAATAAATAGAAACTGTCGCTAAAGCCTATAGTGACACTTGTCTGTTGTCTTAGGTGTTCTTGAGCTTCAAGAATACTGTTAGACACTGATCGTGTAATGGAAATGTAACTCTACAATATCCAACCAGCATCATGATCATACAACAAACCAACAAGTAGATTCAGCCTCTCAAAGTCACTGTCAGATCACATCTGGGTTTTCTGGGTAACCCAGAAACCCAGACAGTGTCGAGTTGACACTTTCAAGCTCGATTTCCTTTATGTTCTGGTCATCAAATCAGTTATGTTATGGCCCAAATCTATAGTACTAGTGTCAAGGTACATTTACATAACAACATCTCAGTTAAACAACATCCAAATCTCCAGATTTTATCCGGTCAAACTATGTCAGAACGTTTGTTCTAACTGTTTCTGGGGTTTCCAGAAAAAATCAAACTATGACCGAGTGGCATGGTTTGACCACTTCACTACATTCGATCTACTGATTGTTTAAAGGGTCCAAAGACACAAAAAACTGGATACAAACACATCATCATAAAACCTAAAACATGTCAGATCTGGGCCTAGCAAAAAGTTGTTAGACGCTGAAAAATACTTTCTAGGTTACCCAGAATTCTTTTGGCCATGCTCGGTCAATAGGTTTTGACCGATTATAACTTCAAATCTAGACATCTAATGGCTCTACTACCACTTTTAGATGAAAGACCTCATACCAGACTATCGATTCAACACTTGAAACATCACAAATCATAAACAGAGATGAATCTGTGGCTCCTGACATTAGCTTGTCAGACCACATTTCAAGTTCAAGAACAGTTTTTGAAAACTTGAATTTTTATCCATTTTGATGCTATGGATCCATGATGGATCACCATAGATCATCTAAAAACATCATATAACACCTGATTAAACACTTAAACAAAAAATTTACAAGCATACAAGATCAAAGGGATAGTTAGGGTTTATACCATTCTAATGCAAAGCTTTGATCTTAGATCTACTAAACTGATCTTGATGATCTACGAAGTGTTTTAGGGACTGATACACTTTGTATTTTCGGAGGATAGGTGAGAGAATAGGTTTGTTGAGAGCTTAAGTGCAAAATGAGCAAATTTTGAGACTTTCGCTCTCTTTATCACTTAAGTATTTGATTCAATGCATCCTCACATGCTAGATGGTGATTTGAATCAATTTTTGGCTGAGATAAAAGTCAAATGGCTGCCTTTAGTTGGTCACCAACTAAAGGTTTTGCAATTTTTACAAGTTAACTCTTTAAAAATGTAAAAAAGGGTATTTTTGTCATTTGCATTCTAAATTTAATGGCATCCTTGACAATTGAACAAACCCTTAGGGTTTAACCCTAAGGTTCTAATCCTTAGATTATAAAACTTTAGTTTCTAGGATTTTCTAAATTAGGGTTTTTAAATTAGAAAATTAAGATTTTAAAACTATAATTAGGGTTTCCTAATTAAATTAGGTTTTCCTAATCATATCAACGTTTAATAAATACATTAGGCTTGCCAATAAGGATTAGGGTTGCCTAATTAGGGTTTAGAAATCCTGGATTTAGAATTAGGTACGATTAAGGTTTCTAACTATACGTTAGGGTTTCTAATCCTGAGATTAAGGTTTCTAATCTCTTAGTAGGGTTTATTAATTTTAAACCTTATTCAGTCAATCATTGGTCATTAACTCAACACAGTACAAACACGTACTCATCAACACAATTATTCAAATTATATTTTCTACCGAATCCCTGTCCTAATTTAGGGTTAGGGTTTTTATTCACTGTTAAGCACAACTCTACTCCTATTTTTCAGTCAATACACAAATTGACCACTACTCAAAACTCGTATCACAGATACACAGTACAATATTAACAGTCAATGTCAATATTTAACTAAAAATAAAATTTATTCGTAAATTTTGTATTATTCAAAATTCCGGGTTATTACAGTCCAAATGCCGAGTCAAACTGTCAATCTGTGTCAAGTGAGTCGGATCTCAGACACATTCTAGCCAATCTGTCATCATCACGGATCCTGGAACCATATCCCCCACGAACTGAGTGACGCGGATCTGGGCTCCAATGGTACGAGGGAACCACCAATTTGGAACATCTCACGAAAGTGGGGACCTCTCGATAATGTGAAACCGTCAATCCCCAACAATGGGATATCAATGACGGGTGACTGCGAAATAGGCCAATAACATCTGGCAGGAGGCAAGATCGGTATGCGAATCTCTTCTATATTGCTCCTGATAGCACGCTCTCCTAAATAGAGCTCCCATCCTCCATCTATGAAGAGAGGAATCCTACGGGTGGAAATCACATGCTCGACACCAGTCGGGTACCTATCCTCAAATCCAATGCTCAAATGCTCCCCAGAGTAGGGAACCCACGTTATGACATCCGCTGTCAACAACTCCAGCTGTAGGCGGCAATGAGTGAAACCCTCAGCAATAGGGACCTCCGCCAGTATGGAATGATGCCATCTCCGTCCTCGTGGATAGGTGTCTAAACCTAACACGCTCACAGGACGCAAACATGGAAGCCTCTCATAGGCCCAAAACTGCCAACATAAAGGCAAACATCTACTGTCAGTTAACACTCTTAACCCATACATGGGAAAAGACAAGAAAAATACTTACCAGTAGAAACGGGTAGAATCCTAACCAAGCCTCGGTCAAACCTTACGATCGCATGTGTATTCCCCTGAGGAAATAGGCGAAGGTGTTGGAACCCCACTCATACTCTCCTATACGGTCCACATGTTGAGTGGGGTTGATCAAAGCGAAGGACACCGTAGAAGAGTTATCTGCTATGAAGCAGCCCCTAATGATCATCAGGAATAATTTTCGAAGAATGCGATCCCTGACTCTCACATCATCAGGTTTAGGCTCACTCAACAGCCCGCTCATAGCATCTACGCTCAAGGCTCAAAGGACCTGTACGTACAGTCCTGCCCTTGAGCACCTCCACCAGAACTCCCAACAAGGATCTGACAGCAGTAGGGGTGATATCCGCCGTACAAGGCACTGGATCCCCTCCAAACTCCATACCAGTGATAAACCGCCAATCCATCGGCGTCATCATCACCTCACAGTCCAGCAAATGGAGTGACTGAGTCTAGTGAAACCAGCGATCAGACAATGCCCTGAGGTAACCCTAGGGGCAACGACGGGGAAGAATGGAAAAGAACATCTCGAATCCCCAGCCATGTATAATCGCTCTATAGTCATCGTGCAAAGCCTGATACATAGAGTGGATGTTGAATTAATTCCCTCGAGGCTGTGTAAAGCCGGGAACCTACATCAAATACAGATCAATATCAGAATCCTTACTCCTCATCAATAGGAAAAAGAAAGATTAAGTTCTAACTTATACCTCATTTGCATGCAGGTAAACTGATGGGTGTCGACTCAAGTTGCCCAGAAGCTCTAGGTTCGCCACTTGAATACCTGGAAAATCCCTACGGGGAACACGTACAACAGGAGAAAGAACCTCAACCGGTACATCCTCCTCCTCATCCTCGACATCCAGCACTTCAACTCGGATAGGACGTATCACCGCCTCCATTAAACGACGAGGCTGTCTAACAGAACGTGGTTGAGGCACTTCAGAAGCCCTCCTCCGTACACCATAAGTGGTCCTGCGGGAACTACTCGGCTGATCCAGATCCATAATATCTGGACAATAAGTCTCCAAATCACCTCAGAAAGGGTGTGGTAATGTTTAACCTGAAGCTTTTCAAAATGCATTCTTATGACTACATGCATGCATGCATTATTTTAACATACGTCTATAATAGAGTTAAAAATGCATGATTACCCAATGCCTATGTTTTGGAAAATTTTGACATAGTCCCCTTTGTAAATAGGACTATCCACATGCACATAGGCATGACTAGGTGGCCATTCAGTAGCACGCCTACCCACAGTCATATACATCATACATGCATTAATACATCACAGTAAAAAATCCATAAGTGTAGTCTAATTACCAGGATTATTTTTCTTCTCTACCTTTACTCATTTGTCCTCAAATAGGATAAGAAATGACAGTAAAAGGTGCTAATTTGACTGTTTCAAAAGTTAAATTTTTTCATATCATTATGTTCAGCATGGTTTAATACTAACATTTACTTTGTTGAATATTTTTTATAAAGTCATATCATCATGCATATTAACTACTATGTGTCTAAATGCATTTCATGTGATAAGTCATTTTCCAATGGATAGAAACTGGAAAAGAATACATGCATATGTTACCGGGATAGTGAAGAACACTTGTACGGTGGCAGAATGTGCAGAAAGATGCCCGAACTCAGCAGGTCTGAAGAAGAGCTCTCAGATTTCCTTCGCAGCGCAGCTTGAAAATGACTTATGAAAGCAACCTGCAGGCAATACATACCCACGATTGGCCGCAAGTCCACCTGCGGCTGCTGCAGGTGTACCTGCGGCACCCCTACATGGGTCCCACACCTCCGGCTCAATTCAGTTCGAGTTGCAAATGAGGTCTCACAAGCTGAGAAGGCCAAATTAGGAATAAAAATGCTACGCGATTGAGTGGAATAGCTTGGAATCCTAGTTTTCACGGGCCAAACTCTGGCTCTGCACATCACTCATTGGTATTCGCCTGAATGTAGGGTACACTATACCGATGAGCTCAGCTTTTGCAAATTATGCTCAGCAATACCTCACACAGGTCCGATGCCGCCAAACACAGGGTCGTAACCCTGATCCAAGCATCCCCAGCGGGGGTCACAACGTAAACTTTTGATCATCCATGAATCCCTGGCGGGGGTTACAACACATTATCATCCATTGACATAACCCTGGCGGGGGTTACAACGTATTATTCATCTATGAACGAATCCCCGATTGGGGTTACAACGCATTTTTAACCATTGACACACACATCAATGAAGGTCAAGCAACCTTGACATTATCTCGGCCGATGGCAAGTAAACCCATCGAAGCATCGGAGATTGTTCGATAAGTGTGGTACCCATATCCACGTACCCCGACGGGGGCCACGACGCGATTCAACCATTGATATACGCGTCAATGAAGGTCAAGCAGCCTTGGCATACTCCCAAGCAAGGGTCACAATTCAAGTCAACCATTGATACACACATCAATGAACGTCAAACAGCCTTGATAGCTTGCCCAACAGGGATCTATCCGGTGATACACACATCAGCGAAGGTCAGGCAACCCTGACAATACATACTGTTGGCAGTAACTCCGACAGGACCATGGTATATGCTGGTAATACAAACCAGAGAAGACCATCCTCATCGGAGAGGATCGATGATGGAATATGTTATACACATCCTCAGATAGACAAAGCTTTATCCCCACAAATCTCTTGCACAAGAGAGGCACCTCTATGGAGTAATAGTCTATATCAAGGATTCAGGACTTTGGTGATAGCCCCAACGTTAACATCCTTGAAGACTTGGATCGCATGTCCAAGACATCACTGATTGTCATCCCCGACAGGATTAATAGGGAACCGACAATCATTTATACATGCATCATGCATTTGCATCATGTTGTTACATATAACATCGTGTTTATCTTGTTTCATTTTTAAGTATCTAGGATTCTTTGTCCTATCCATGCCTTGCATTGCATGAATATGATAAAAAGGGGCATCTGTAGACACTCAAAATTTTCTGCACACCTATTATCGAAATTGCGGAGGCGATTAAGTCTTTTGGAGATAACTCGAAGAAAACGACGGATAATACCGAAAGTTCAGTCTCAACACCGGAACACACACCAGGAGTATCAGTTCCAACCTCAGAGATAACCCCGAGTTTCGTCCTTGGAGATAACCCCAAGGAGTGTTGTTGCAGTTCCGGCGATAACTCCAGAAATTCTTGTTTCAAATGCATGCGATCAGCTTCAATCTCAGACCTCCCATCGAGGCACTCAAACCTAAGACCTGGAGCTAACATCGGGAAGACATGCACACTTACAGATGACTTTACGGAATTCAAACACTTGCAGCAATCTAATCTCAGATATAACCCTGAGCAACGTCTACTATCAGCCCAAACCGGAGATAACCATGGTGAGGAGTAAAATTGTCATCTTGCCACCTCAACCCCAACGCGCCATCTCAACATTTCATACATACATTTCTACACAACAATGTCCCACAAGAGCCAAGGAGTTCCAATCCCGAGTGACTATTATACATGGCAGCACACAGGATAAAATTTGAAGCTTGAAGACCATAGGCATGGTCCCCTCTTCCTGACTTCGTACAACCTCTAATCCCATGTCATTGCGTAACTCTCAACAAAAGCAGTCTGAAGATGGTCTTGTACACCTCTTTCGGATGCTCGGATTGAAGTTCTGCAAGTTAGAGCGGACATCACAGTGCATGAGTGTACATAGTTTGAGACGGCAGGACCCGCAGAGCCCGGGGTACCCCGGGCAGCCGTAGGTACCCCTGCGACTCCCCCCTCTATAAATAGAGGGCTTGGGGTGTCCATATTCAAGAAAATAAGAGGCGAGGAAGCCCTGTCCAATTTACACTGTACACACCCCATATTGAGTACTTTCTCATTTTAAACACCCGTTAGCTCACATGTAGCTATATTTTACCGGTGGGAGCTGAGTGTTTATCCATCTAGAGTCATAGAAGCACCTTTGACCCAATCGTAAGCCTCTTACACTATATAAAGCCTTTCTCTTCATCTTTGCACACACTATTCTTCACATTAAGAGTCCTGTTGTGTGTGTATGCCCGGACTTCAGTCCGTGGTTTTCATTTCTATCTGTATATATATACTTGTATATGTATATATTTATATATGGACTAACATTATCGAGTTATGCCACGATTGAGCCTAGACTTATGTCTGAAGCGTTTACTTGCATTTATATATATAGATACTTGTATATATAAATTGTTGTCAGACTCTGTCTGATAAGCCTGGATTTTACATCAGGAGCGTTTATTGCTTTTATATATATATATATACTTATATATTAACTATTGTCAAACTCATTCGATGAGCACGGGTTTTTATATACAGTGCGTTATCGCTTATATATATATATATATATATATATACATTCTGTCAGGGCACAGAGTTTACTTGAGGCCTTTTATCGCTTTTATTTACATTTAGTCCCTTTGGAGTTTATTAAGTGGCGGTTGATACATATTCTGACTTTATTTACTTTTTTAATCCCCCATGGAGGTGCTTCGTGGTGGTTGATCATGTCCATATATATATTTACCGCTTTTATATATTTACATTTCCGATCCCCCATGGAGGTGCTTCGTGGTGGTTGATCATGTCTGTATATATATATATATATTAATAGCTTTTATATATATAACTCCTTACTGCTTTTCATATAAAGTGCGGCATCATGGGAGCCTAGGAATCCTGTGATCACAGATTCAGTCTACTTAATCTAGATTCGGTTCCCGTGATGGACCTTTTTCAGCTGTAAGCCGCTTGTACATTATTTACAGTGTTTGAATTTCTTTAGATGGTTGTCATTCCCATTAGGAGTTCGACACTGTTGTATATTATTTTCTCGAAGATGCCTCGCATCTCGAAAATAAAAGCAAACAAGCCGAACATTTAATAATAAAATGGAAGTATGAAAAGGTCTCAATTATATTGAGCGCAGGGTTTGAAAAACCTCTTTTTAGAAAACTTCACTGCTATATCATGTTTAAAATAGATTTTTTCTACAAATTCAAACCCTTTGTAAATAGGTGCGAATGAAGCCTCGCACTACTTCCAAATAAATTACACAATGATCCACACACACACACACACACATTCATATAAGTGTTTCTTGAAAAGTGGCAGTCACCATGGCAACACGGATGTCGGGGGGTGCCTAACACCTTCCTTCCGCATAATCAAGCCCCTGAACCCAAATGAATCTTTGTTTCACACACCAGTTTAGCAGTGTTACATCACTGGGTCAATGTGCAAACCTTTTCTCGGTTGCGTTGGTGTAACCAGTTAAAAACACCAACTAGCGACTCTTACAGTCAAATCGTCGACATTACACATGTCGGACCTTTTTTCACTTGTTTTTTCAAACAAATCTCACATAACATGAGACTACCAAAGAACAAGTAACGAAAAAGGGACAAATAAAAATCCCGACGTCGACACCTGAAAGGACGCTACTGGTCAAATCCAAACTGCCTCATGATCCTATAAGGCGAATAAAGTACAGGAAAGTGAAGAACCACTCAATCGTTGACACTTGAGTATGAGTGAAATTCACACCAATAAAAATGAGGCAGGCAACCACCACCTTTTGTAACAATAGTATAGGGAGGAGCAGTGAAACATGAAAAATCATAAATAAAATTTTCAAATCTGAACTAGACTAGTGATCAATCCAGCGAGTTGTGCGGAGTACGATGTTGGGCAATGAAAAAGGGTCTGGAGACTTCTTTTTCTTCTTAGAAAGATGTACAAGAGTAGAATAACCTAAAAAGCGCTCGAAGAGAAAGATCTGAAGAAAGGAGTAGGGAACGATGTAATTTACGTGCAGTATGAAAGACAACTAATAAAAATATGTAAAATGAGTACATCCCTACAGATTCCCTCATGGCAAGGATGCTTTCATCCAAACGACGATACAAGGTTCCTAAGAAGAGAGGAGCAAGAGGAACATCCAAACCTCGAGATAATAAAGCGGACAAACCAAACATATGGGTCAAACAATCATCTATAAACCAAATATATGGGTTAAACTGTGAACCGTTTAGCTCTTCCCCTTGTCACGGGTCCAACTAGTACTTGCACCGGATCCGATTCACTACCTTAATTTGAGTCAAAGCTAGTCATGTCCTCATCATTCCTCTCCTCTTTAAAAAGGATTTGTCCTCAAATCATCATCTACATCTAACAGACTTAGATCAAAAACATTAAAATTTGCACTAGCATTATACTCACATGGTAAATCTAGTTTATAAACATTGTCATTTATGTTTTCCAACACTTGAAATGGACCGTCTCCTCTCAAAAGTAATTTAGATCATCTTTGAGCTATGAATCATTCTTTCCGCATATATAGCCATACCCAATCTCCCGGTTCAAATATAACTTGACGCCGACCCTTGTTGACCTATTTGGCATATTTCTCCGTTCTCATCTCAATGTTGAGCATCGCCTTCTCATGTATCTGCTTAACAAATTAATCCTTTTTCTTTCCATCCATGTTAGTAAATTCAAAAATAGGTAATGGTGATAAATCAAATGGAGTTAAAGGATTAAAACCATTAACAATCTCAAATGGTGAAATTTAGTAGCAGAATGAACTAAACGATTATAAACAATATCAACATGTGGTAAACATTCTTCCCAATGGCTGATATTCTTTTTAATGATAGCCCTTAACAATGCATACAAAGTTCTATTTACTACTTCAGTTTGATCATCGGTTTGTGGGTGACAAGTACTAGAAAATAACAATTTAGTTCCCAATTTACACCACAAGATCTTCCAAAAATAGCTTAAAAACTTAGCATCTCTATCAGAAATAATGGTTTAAGGCATACCATGCAATCGAATAATTTCCCTAAAGAACAAATTAGCTATATTTGATGCATCATCAGTTTTGTGACATGGAATAAAATGTGTCATATTTAAAAATCTATCCATAATTACAAATATAGAATCATTACCATGCTTAGACCTAGGTAAATCCAATACAAAGTCCATAGACAAATCCATCTAGGGTTTATTAGGTATAGGCAATGGTGTATGCAATCCATGGGGTTGAACATGAGATCTAGATTGTCGACAAGTAATACATCTATCACAAATTCTTTCAATATCTCGTTTCATATGAGTCCAATAAAAATGTTCTTTTAAAATAACCAAATTTGTATCCACCACAAATTTTCCCATCAAACCACCCCCATGTGATTCCCTAACCAATAACTCATGCAAAGAACATGCAGGTATAGACAGTTTATTCTCACGAAACAAGAACCCATCCATTTTAAAGTTTTTACCTACAACATTCTTTTCACAAATTTAAAATTTTTTCTATTATTCGAGTTATCAAAAAATCATGTGCTTGGAAGTCCCTAATAATAAGTAAACCAAGATTTTACCATGACTGCAATTTTAGAGGGATGGGAAAGCGAAAGCCTATGAACGTGCCCCACATCTCCTCCGGCTAGTAATCAACTGATCCCACCAAGTAACTGCATAATCTAAAAATTTGATAACGGCTAATCTTTGACTCCCCCAAATATATACACCTGCGATATCCGATCTGGTGCTCACGACTAACCAATTAATATAATGCCCCAAAATTTATACACACGCGGTATCTGATTCGGTGCTTATATTTAACTGATTAACTATAAATATTCGACAAGGTATAATTCCTATCTATCCAAGGTTCACTGTATCCCATAACAGACAATAGTCTTTATCAGAACCATTGTTGTGTTTGGATACCCCCACTTGGATGTATAGACTGTACCTTATGAATATCTCTTTCATATCAATAGTACCTATTTATTTGATATTCACAGTATTTATGATAAGTTTGTTCTTGGAACCGAGGGAAGAATTTCGATGAAGATGGCACCGTACTGGCGCTAATTAAGTGTAACCTCAATGCTTACAGAACTCCCAATATCAGTGAAATATCCTCAATCAGATGTATAGTTTCTATGAATACTATATTAGTTCAATAATTCTAATAACTCATCTAAGAATGTAAATATAACACGGTTATGGAAATAAAGATGATAATACATTTCATATCATAAGTTCGATTACATGATTCTCAATATAGATTTCTTTATTACAAAAGTCTTACAAGACTTACATTACACTAGACAATAATTTAGAACTAATTTAAACATGGCCTATTTCCATTGTTGGTTCCAGACGTGTCAGATTACCATCTAATACTGTAAAGGAAATGATTTGCAAGAATGAACTATGGCATGCTCAGCAAGTTTATATTTATAAACACAATGTTTGATTTGAAGAAACGATAGTTCAACAACTTTAGTCAACTAAGGGTTGATGACCATTAGTAGAATTTTTATATCAACCATTTTTGGCAGTCACAAAGACTTAAAAATATGTTTAGTTCGGATATGAGATAGGGGATCAGTCTATTCAGTATCCTAGGAGTATGCATATCATCCTACTAGTGTGAATTTGTACACACAATTTAAGTCCCATTAAGGGTAATTTCAACTCATTATAAGATGTCTTACCAAAAAAATTTGGTTGGACATAACACTTTATGCTTGATAAACAATAGTGCAATATCATATGAATAAGTAATTCATTTCTTAAGTTATGCTGAAATAATAGCAATAACTTCATAATTATTATAACTTAAAATATTTTTTAAAAGTTAGTTTATACTTATTTAATAATTATTTATACTTTTCTAATTTATTTAATTTATTTTTATTTTTGTTTGTCGCTATAGGTATTTAGTGACAAATTGTGTAGCTATAGGTGTTCTTCATGCTTGAAGAACAGCCTTGGTCAATGTCTAGTGGGTAGTTTGACCAAGCCTGATTTCTTAACTGGTTATGTTTTTGGATCTCTAAGTGCTTCAATGGTGTAGTGTTGATCTAAGACTACAACAAGATACTAAGTTTGGACTCTAACTATAATATTACAAAAACTTATAGAAGTTCAAAGTGACTGTCAGACACGTTCTTAGGTTTTTTCTTAACCCTGAACAGTGGTCAATGTTGGTCAACTACTTTGGTGCTTCAATATCTTTCGAACTGTGTAATAGATATGTGTTTTAATTCTTGTAGTTTGTAGTTTATATACCAAATTACAAAAGTGTAGCACTGACTTGGTCGAAGTAACATCATAAGGGGATGATCTAAGCCAGCCAAAAAAGTTTTGTTAGAAGCCTATTGATGTTGTTCTTCATTTTTTGGGTTTTCCAAAAAATGGTTCTGTGATCGGTCAACGAGTTTTAACCATCAATTTTGGTCATCCTATGGATTTCTAAGGTGTTAGACTGCTCTATTTATGTAGTATAGATAACAAGGTATATAAACATAGCACTTTTATAGCCTACAAACAATCCAGTTTGAAGATCTGAGCCGGTCAAACGGCTATCAAAGTCTTCTTGGAAATTTTCTAAAATTTCAACAAAATAGAAACTTGTGATCGGTCAACGACCTTTGACCACTTATAACTTTTAGTGTATTAATCCAATGAACATGATTTCAATTCTAGGTTACTAAGCTCATATCATATAACAAATATGATACAACTAACAGACCAAAACATTAACACAAGAATATCTAGAGGCTCTAACATTAGGCTGACGAGCCTATTTTTTTCAGAAATTCCAAATTGCTTAAAATATCAATTTGATGCATCTGCATATTATGAAAACATGTTCTATCAACCCTGAACATTAAATAACATGTTATTACACATAATTAAACAACAAAACAACAAATCTAAGAAAGCATCAAAGATCTAGGGTAAAATTAGGGCTTTAACCTTTCTTGAGCAAGACTTATTTTCTACTCTCTAATTCTGATCTTGCTACTGCTAGGGCTTCTTATGGTATGTAGTATGAGTATATTGGTTGAAGAAATTTGTTGGTTTGGACAAATATAAGGTTGTTATTTATAGGACTTTGTAACTTAGGGTTTTTATGTCATTTTCCCAACTTTTACCTCCACAAATATCTTGCTAAGGGACTTGTGCTGCTAGCATCACATGTCTGATCATGCGATAACATTGGGACAAGAATTGTTATGTCTGCATAAGCTGATAAGCTACTTCACTTAATTAGTAAGCTTAATCTTGCCCTAATTCACCTTAATTAAGATTAGGATTTTGGTTTTGTGTTTAGGATAACGTAATGAAGTTGTTAACACCTAATTTAAGTTTAGTAATCATAATTAGGGTTTAGGATACTAAATTAGGGTTAGTGTTTATAATTTAGGGTTAGGGCTTTCTAATCTAAGGTTAGGGTTTCCTAACTTAGGGTTTACACATATCGCAACAAGCACGACAAAGCATTTTCTCAGTGTAAGCACGATAAAGCATCTTGTCAAAATAAATATACTGCAAAGTCCGAATACGGAAGAAAATTTTTAAGCACGACGTGTCAAGCACGATGTTTTTTGGAGAAAATTTTATTTGATCTAATTCTTTAATAGAGTATATAATAACATAATACACATTCAAAACGTATAGATTTATATTAATAAATACAGAATTTACATAATCGAGTCTTATTAAGGTTTTGGGATTTCACATAATCTGACTTTCTTGAGATCTGAATAATTTGACAGTTAAATACCCATTCTATCTTTTTTTCCCATTCTAAGTATACCTCTGGATCGCTCCTTCCGTGGAAAGCTGGGATTTTCATCTAAATGGTACTCACGTTGTCATCTTCCTTATTCCTACCACCCCTTTCTCTATTACCTTGTTTCCTCCATTACAGGAAATTAGATTCGTGTTCTTCCTCTTTACTAACCCCACCTTCAAAGTCATTTTCCTTCGTTTTAGATCCCCTTTGTTGTACTTTGCCCTTTAAACGTCCCCCTTGGGATTTTTCTCATTTGATCGAGGCGTACATGCACTTGCTCCATAGTAATTCCTAACTGTCTAGAAAACTTTGAATCAAATGTCGAGGAAGATTCCTCATAAGTGCCATTGTCCTTTGAGTTAGACATATCTCCTGCAAAACAAAGGTTAGTAGGAAATAATTTCCTCACCACTCCATTATGTGTTTCACTCGAATCAAATATTTAACTAGTGTATGCACTCATAATTTGGCTTTTACCCTCGATTAATCTCACTACTAAGCCTCTTACCTCTAAATATTCTGTCTAATAGGTTATTCTTGAACTCACCTAGCAAAATTCTCAATTTTACTAATCAAGTCAAGATAAATTATCACGAAAAAAATATAGAAGGTATGAAATCTCACAATAGCATGCAATCAAAAAAAGTATAAAAGCTAAGTGTTCAACCTTCCTTGAACCATTTAGCTCTTCCCCTCGTCACGGGTCCAACTAGTACTTGCACCGGATCCAATCCAAAACCTCCATTTGAGTCCAAGATAGTCATATCCTCCTCACTAGGGCTCATCCCCTAGGGTTCGGCTACTTAGGGTGGTCCGACTACAATGCTTCTTTTCCTTTGTGGTTCGTTGTTTGGTTATAGGAGTGAAGCACCAATTTGAGTTCTCAAAAGTAGTTATCTTTCTTTAATATCCAAGGGTAAAAACCAAGATATAATCAAGGCAATATTGCTCAAAAAACAAAAGAAAGATTGGAATTAATTGAAAGAAGAAGCAAACAATAGCACGAACATCAGAAGTCTTTCAAATAAAAAGGGTAGAGGAAGAACAAAAAAATTCTTAAGGAGCGGGCCACTAGGTTTGGTCCCCCTAGGGTTCAACCCTTAGGGTTTGACCATTAAATCAACCGCTTGGAATGAATATTGCTTCTCCTTGCTCCTTGCTCGTTGAATCATCTGACTTTTACCTTTAAGTTCTCCTTACTCATTGAATCAACCACTTGGAAAGAGTGTTGTTTCACCGTGGAAAAGTTGTGACTTTTCTTTAAGAATATCCTAGCCATGATCATGTTAAGGTTAAATTGCCCAAAAAGGAAAGACTACAATTTTTCGGAATAGATATTTCCTTGTTGCGGTATTGTCTTTCTTTGAAATATTCAGAAAAAAAAGTCATGATCATGTTAAGGTGAAATGAATTTTCTTTGAGAATATTCAAGCCAAGATCCTATTAAGGTGAAATGGCCCGAAAAATAAAGATTACAATAAATAAAGATGTTAAGAAAAAAATGAGCAATTTCTAAAATTTATATATATATATATATATATATATATATATCTAAAAGTCCTAATGCCTTGGACAAATATTCATCTGATCTGATATATGAAGCCAACTATTAATAGAATGCTTAGGTCATATTCATTTCACGATCATGGCCTAAATTTTTTAGAAAATAATGAATAACGTAATCTAGGACTTTGTGCCAGATGTTCGATGCAATAATGGATGAAAGTTTTTAGATGTTTTAACTTTCAGTAATAAGCCCCATGAATATTCATGAATCTAAATCGATCTTGAAGACCTTGAATTTGTCAGATCGTAAAAAGCAGGCACTACAAGCTTCTAACAAACTAAAAATATCAACATACAGCACATTGACAAGAAACAATGAAAGGGGACAGGTGCTTACAAATGAGGGAAAGAAGAGAAGATCCATGGAAAACTCAGACACAGTTTTGAAGAAATTTAAGCATGAGAGTTTTAAAGTCTCATCTATAAAGGTATAGGTACCAAAGGCACTTTAATTTATTCTATGAAAATCCACCATTTTAAATAGCCTAAGCCTTCGGTATCATCGTTGCCTTCATTTTGCAATTTCTACTGCCACACTTGGAACCCAATTGGCGTGTCGACCCTATAAATAACTATAGCTACCTCTCCTGCAAAATCAACATCACAACAAGCTTGCTGTCTTTTTCATCATGTTCAAATATGTTCGACAAATTTTTATTTTTAAGTTTCGTTTGGTTATGCAACGACAAAAGAAAAAAACAAAGGTATTGAATTTGGGTTACGAATCGTAAGGTATATATTATTAAGCATCTTTAGTCAATCACTTTGATTGCGTGGAGGCTTGAACAAGGCATTTTACAAATTCAATTCCTTCCTTTTCTCTATAAATACATATATTCTTATGTATATATTGTTATTTTCTCCAAAGTGTATACATATATATACAAAAAGGACCAGGTAAGGGCTCCCTTTATTAAATGCGGGATTTTTTTTATTTTTTTTTTGCTTTTTTTTAAAACAACTAAAAAAAAGTTTAATATTTTATGGAACTGAAATTTTTCCATAATACAATGTTTTGTGCGTAATTTGGATACCTATACCAAAAAATTTATGTACAGTCTGCACAGACTGTACATACCTATTTTATTATACGTATCCAAATCACATCCAAAACACTGTATTATATAAAAATTTCAGTTCCATAAAATATACAAAAAAAAATTTAGTTGTTTTAAAAAAAAAAGGTGCGCATTTTAGTAGCGTGTGGGAGCCCTTACAGGATCCGGACCATATATATATATATATATATACGGTCCGGATCTTAAACTCACCCCTTATCTAGCTCATCCCCCTTTAGAGACAAACCGTGCGACGATTCGGTTCGTCGCTATATATAGAATCGTCGTCTATATGTTATCTGTCGCTATATATTGTACATCGCTAAAAGCCAAGATGACGGTTCTATATATAGCGATGGATCGAATCATCGTCCGGTCCGTCGCTAAAGGGGGGTGAACAAGGTGAGCTAGATAAATGGTGAGCTTAAGATCCGGACCCGTATATATATATATATATATATTATGGAAGTAAATATTTTATTTTCTAAATAGGAATGATTTGATTTTATTTCCAAAATCAGATAAGATTTTATTTTATCTGGTAATATATAATTTATCTTGATTTAGTTTATATATATATATATATATATATATATTACGGAAACAAAGATCATGTAAGGTTTAGAAAGATTTGATAAAACATGTCGAAGATATCCTTGGAGAGCTCCTCAAGGGGTTCCCTCTCCTAGGATTTTTTTGTTTTCAACGCTTGAAAGATCAAACTCTAAGGATCATTCAGAAATTTGAAGCATGACTCAAAGACCGAAGTATTTTACACGATCGTCACTCTGAAGACGTGACTCACCTACATGGGGCAAATGTGAGCCCAAGTATAAATTAGGGTTCGCGTGTGACCTAAAAGAATTTAATGACAAACAGAAAAGCCAAAAATAAATGTGCGAGATCGGAGGGAAGCCTCCACCTGTCGTGAGGCAGAAGACTCATTGAGACGACTTATTTTGGGAATTGATTGATAGATTGTATTGGTAGCTAGAAGAACAATACGATCTGGGCATTACTATGGTGACTAAGGGTATTTCTGGAAATTTTGCGAGGCATGTGCCTGGCACATTGCCACTTTTCAAGAAAATCTATAAATACTCCATCCATTCTATAAAGAAGTAACTTTTTGGAAGATTTGAAGACTTGAAGACTCTCTCAACCCTAGACACTAAAGAAGGCTCTTTGGATTCTTGGTACCCTAACATGGTTCTCAAAATATAAGAGTTCTATATGGGGTCATTAGGGTAATCGCTCACCTATTCTTCTCCCCTCTTCAATTCATTAATCAATTTTGTAGTCTTTATGGATTTCTCTCCTGCTCAGCCAACACAAAGCCCTAACCTTAACCCTAACAAGGTACGATTTTCTTCCCCACAGTGAGCCCAAGTATAATTTAGTGTTCACCTGTGACCTAAATGAATTGAATAACAAACAAAAAATTTGGAAATAAATATGTGAGACCCGAGAGAATCCTCCACGTGTTCTGAGGAAAACGTCACATGGAGGCGACTCATTTTGGTAATTGATTAAGGGATTGGATTAGTGGCTAGAAGGACAGGACGATCTGAGCATTACTCTGGTGACTA
Source organism: Panax quinquefolius (assembly GCA_020205615.1). Taxonomy (NCBI): domain Eukaryota; kingdom Viridiplantae; phylum Streptophyta; class Magnoliopsida; order Apiales; family Araliaceae; genus Panax; species Panax quinquefolius. Next base: position 1,503,820 of record JAINUW010000507.1, read on the forward strand.
AGGGTATTTTTAGAATTTCCCCGAGGTCATGTGGCTGAGACATGACCACTTTCCAAGAAACTCTATAAATACTCCATCCATTCTATGAAGATGGGACTTTTTAGATGATTAGAAGACTTGAAGACTCCCCCTCAATCCCACACACTTAAGAAAGCTCTCTCGATCCTTGGTACCCTAACAAGGTTCTTGGATCCTAAGAGTTCTACCACAGGTCATTGGAGTAATCGCACACCTGTTCCTTAATTTATTTTATGACAATCCACCATTTCAGACAGCCTAAGTCTTCGGTATCATCGCCAATGTTCGTTCATCATTGCCTTCATTTTGCAATTTCTACTACCACTATTGGAACCCAATTGGCGTGTCGATCCTGTAAACTACTATAGCTGCCTCTCTTGTAAAATCACCATCGTAGTAAGCTTGCCAATTTTTTCATCATATTCAATTTTGTTTTGCAAATTTTCATTTTTAAGTTTTGTTTGCTTATGCAACGACAAAAGACAAGAACAAAGGTATTGAATTTGGGTTACGAATCATAAGGTATATATTATTAAGCATCTTTAGTCAAGCCCTTTGATTGTGTTAGTTCCCAGAGACACAATAGTTATCTATAAGGGGGGTTGAACAGATATTAACAAATTTCCTTTTCAAAATACTTGTCGAATTTGTTAATAAATTAACCACAGCGGAATATATGATTTATTTGTTCCCTTTTACGATAAACCAAGTTTATAGGTGATATACAGTTATGACAAATATAGCAGTTATATACGGTATATATAAGGCACGGTGATTTTAAGTGGTTCAGAGCACTCAAGGCTCCTAGTCCACTCTTCTACTCCAAGAGTAGGAAATCCACGAAGGATATCTTTACAATCTTTGAATAACTTAGATTCTTTTAAGACCAGCAGTCTTGGAACTTCTTAGTTAACTTAGAACTCTTTAAGTCCAGTAGACGTGGAATACACTTGATGAGAGTTGAGTTCTTGGGTTGTGCTACTCAGTTGTTGTAAAGCATACGTTCGAAAGAACTGAGTAGCAGAAAAATCTTTTCTTTCTTGATCGTAGAGTTTGGACGTTGAGTGATCTTGAGCTTTTGTTTTGTAATTACTTCATATTACATCTATTTCTGATTTTCTTATAAAGGAGCCTCTAAAATGTGTATCTTGAAGGCATCCGTTGTATTTAATGCATCAGACATTTCTAAGCACTGTTGTTGATATCCTAGAAATATGTTATTCTGCCATCTGGCCCAGTGACACACCAGACTGTTTTCTCACCTAACACATGAAAAGATGGCTTTTAGCAGGCATGCAGTCCTTTCCTTAGCTTCTTCTATACGCTTCTTCGATATATATTAAGACTGAGTGTTGGATCATTGGGATTCCCAAAATCTCAACGTCTATAAGCCATTCTTCATTTGTTATACTTCATCCTTCAGCAAAAGGACGAAACTCGGTGCTTCTTATGGTGACTAGAGAGACACCACAATTATTATTTCTATATCATGATCGTTGTGTCTTGTCATGCTCGTGCTTGATTTAGCCTTAATCAAAAAGAACACTACGATATTTCTTAAGCTCTGATAGAATACGATCTCTACTTGCTTGTTTTGCATACTCCACTATTCTGAGAGCTGACTGCGATTTTTGACTTGGCTCGGTAGGTGCTCGGACTATCTTCACGATTCTGAGTGTGGCTTCCAAGACAGACTACGATTCTAAAGTAACTTTTTTAATACTCCACAATTCTGCCTTGGCTTCTGCAGTCTCTTGGCAGCTTGACAGACTACGATTCTGTTGAGGCCTATCTGTTACATTTCAAAATAGATCATCCTAATAACTTTGATCTTTCTTCTATACATTCATTTACAGAATGATAAACATTAAACACATATCAACCTAACAATTTTGATCTACCATCTAAGTCCTTATACATATATTCTTTGACATAACCAAGGAGATTTGCTGTAAGACCCCGAAATTTTTTTAAATAAAAAGGAATTTCCTTTATTTATTTTCTTGAAATAGTAAGGGTTGATTTGATTAATGTGGATAGTTAAGGGTTAAATACGCAAATATTTCAAAATAAGCAAGTGGTTATAAAATATTCATTGTTGTCGGGGAATATTCGTTTGGTCGTGGAATATTACGTATTGTCGGGGAATATTAAATGCAACGGTAGCATGACCATGTGTGGGCCCCATAACGGAAAGCGATTGGATGAGGAAAACTACAAAGTTTGGGTGGTTATAAATAAGCAGCGTAGTTATTACAGTTAAAGGCTGTAGTTATTCTGAATTAAGATATTTGGAATACCCCGGTGGTTAAAATACTGATGTCTGGCGTGGTTGCACGAGAAGACACGGTAGATTGCACAGTATTGTTGAATTATTGATCCTTACGTAAGAAGGCACTACTCAATAATTATTACGATGAGTTCTTGTTCAATAGTTTATTTTATTGATTCAATAATTCTTTGCGTTGGTATTTTATATTATTCTTTGTTTCAATAATTGTCCTTCGCAAGATAATTCCCATTATCGGATCAATAATTCATATTATTTGAATAATATTATTAGATAACATTATTGGCAATGTCTAGAAAGTTACATCTAAGGAGAAGTTTGGTCACCTAATTGCGCGCCCGAAGAAGGAGAGATCCTTATTGGAAAGCCCCCTCTTTCCTGGGAACTGCCTGGTTGTCATAAATGTGATTCTGTAATATCATTTGTGAATAATTAATTATTGATTCATATGATAAGGAAATATTTATTTTATGTGGATATAAATGATGGATTTATTTATGTGGTTATAAATGAAGAAATTATTGTTGAGGTGTTTTATCAGTATTTTATCGGATTGGACTTATTAAAAAATCAAATCGGGGTTTTGAGATATATTAAGGGGTTATAATTTTTAATCCAAATAGTTGGATCGTTATAATTTTTGGATATGTTATACATACATAAGTTGAGTATATGTCCACAAATTTTGAACCGTTAAAATGCACGAATGATTTGTTGTGAATTTTAAGAGGTGTCGGATTCGGAAATTAGGTTTATAATTGATTTTGGTGGAAAATTCTAGAATTGAGTGGGCCCCACTTGTGGTTGGTGAAAAATGTGCTGAATTTTATTTCAAATGTGGTGGGTGGCAATAGTAGCGAGTAAAGCCATCGGTGTAGCAGTCAAGTCTCGCTTGTACGGGCTAACATTTTCCTATAAATAGAGGGCTAAGTTAGAATTGAAAATCACACCAGAAACAAAGTTTTCTCTCTTTCTCTCTCTATATTATTGAGTGTATTTTGTGAGTATTTAGATACTTGAGAGTTCTTTGCTCAAGACAAGTTTCATTCAAAGATCACTTGAGCCTTTCCTTAGAAATCTTGATTCTTTGAGGTAAGGGATGTTATTTTCTTCTCAGATGATATTATTTCTTCAATATCATTATGCTGAAATGTTGATCTGAGGTTTTTATCAAATTTGGAACTTTTTCATGTCGGGGTTACTATTCATGAGTTACTATTCACGAGTTACTATTCATGAGTTACTATTCACGAGTTACTATTCACGAGTACTATTCATGAAGCGTGAAAATGTTTTTTTGTGGAATTTCTATCTTTTGGTGTCGGAGTTACTATTCACGTATACGGCACTATTCATCAAAAAATGAAAATTTTTCTTTTCGTCCAAAATATCTATTTTGGATACTAGCTTTGATTGTATCCATGTTTTGATCATTCTTGAATTTTACACCACTATGATTATTTTTGAGGTATTGTTGGACATGGATAAAACAAAGTACGAATCCTTAATCCTTAATCCTTGTCATTTTGTTTCCTTTGGATTCGTTCTTTAAAAATATTTTTCATCATCCTCGGTCTTAAATGATGATATTATTGAATATCTTTGGCTTTGTAGTGCAAAGATGAATGATTTCTGAAGAATATCTTTGGCTGTAGTGCAAAGATGAGCGGTGTTTAAATGAACATGACCGAGTGATGAATATCTTTGGGCAGATAGTGCAAAGATGAGCAGTGTTTAAATGAACATATGACCGATCGATGAATATCTTTGGCCTTTAGTGCAAAGATGAGCAGTGTTGAGATGAACATGACCGATTGATGAATATCTTTGGCACTGTAGTGCAAAGATGAATATTTGATTTGAGATGAATATCGATTGATGTTCTGAGGATAAAATATTGATGATGGAATTTGTTAAATTCATAGATTATAGTAGATTTCATTCTCTACGTAACTCTTCTATGAATTATTATTTCATTGCGAATATTGATCCGAAACTTGTTGTCTATTGTATTCTATCGATTTTTCCTGTTGGAGACTAACGATAATTTGTTGTATATTATCTTAGTCATAACATTCTTTTCTTGGGCTAGTTGAGCTCACCCTTTTCCTTGTTGTTCCATTTTTCTTCTCGGGAGGCGAGAATGTAGCGAGTACTAGTCGGGGTATGGAATGAAGGTTCTAGAGAGAGTTGTTTAGTAGTCCTCACCATTATTGTAAAATAATGTATCAATAAATGTGATGAGGATTTATTTGAGTATAAATATTGTCTAGAAGATAATATTTGTATTTAAACTCACAGTTTTATTGTTGTGATAATAAAGTTGTAGTTGTTTCTGTACCATGTATTTGGAGACTTAGAATGGGTTGGATGGAATGGACCTATTTTGGGGTAAATCACGGTTGGTATATCGAGCTTAGGGATATGATCTTTAGCGGAGATCGGGAATAGAACTAGGAGGGAGGCAGGTAAATCCTTTGCTAGTGTGTCCTACCTAAGCTTATTTGTTAGTTGATCGGTATATAGGGATATTATGTGATTGATTTCCTTAATTAACCCTTGTTTTATAGCAAGAATTGAGAATGTCGATTTGAGAATATTAATAGTGGTGTAAATGAGGCCGTGGAGATGCGTACTTAACAACGAGGAGAAGCGTTACAGCAGTGGCAATGTACCTCTGTGAATAACACCTTGAAAGCGAGATGATGAGCGAGGGGATGTTTAGAAGTTTTTGCAGTTCATGCAAAATCGACGAGGAGACTTCGTGTTCAAAAATGAGGAGGAAATGATAGCAATTCACGGGTGGTCAGTCCAACCAAGCGATTCAAAAAGTTGGGACCACGAATTTAAGGGAAAGCCGGATCCGATCATGGCGAAACATGGGTCAAACAAATTACCAAGATATTCGATGTCTTGGGATGCACGAAGGAACGAAAGTTCCATTCGCTACTTTTATGTTAAAAGTGGCGGCGATTCTTTGGTGGGAATCGTGAAGCGTACCCATTCATTGCACTTTCGGCATGTCATGGGAGACGTTTGAAGCAGTTCAATGACAAGTACTTCCACGAAAGTATTCGTCATATGAAGGAAGTGGAGTTTATTAGATTGGAGCGAGAATAACATGGCGTGTCCCGAGACGAGGCGAAGTTTGCGGAGTTATCCGTGTTTGCACCTCATTTGGTGGAGAATGAGGAGCGATGACGCGGATGTTTACGAGAGGTTTGAAACCCGACATACGTCGATATCTCATTTCTCATAAATTTTCTCTATTCGAGATGTTGTAGCAGAGGCTCGATTGTTAAGCGAGATAACGAAATACGTTCAACCGAGGGACCATAACCGAGGATCATACCAAAGATAGCGATCATCGAATAACGATAACCGGTGGAGAAAGAAGAATACGGACAAAGGCGGTAACCACTCTGGTGGTAATCGTGGCCATGAAAATAGAAGAAGCGAGTTGGGAGGAGATTTTAAAAAGAGGAGATTCAACAACGACCATGTGAAGGCGTCGGCGCCCGATGGCAAGCCGGTTTCAAGGAGAGAGAAAGACCATCGATCGTATGTTACAAATCTGGAAAGAGGGACATATCACCCAAAGCGCCCTAACAGTTTAAGGTATGCTATAATTGTGGAAAAGAAGGACATATCGCTCGAGATTATGCGATATGAAACCAGATCCGGTAGGAATGGTGACTCAAAAGGATGTCCAAGAAAAGTCAAAGTCGGCGATTCACGGAAGGCGTTTGTCGTGGCCGGTCAAAATGCGAGGAAACGACGAAGTTATGCGGGTTAGTTAATTATAAATTCTTGCGAAGTTTATACCTTACTAGATACCGGTTCTACCCATTCTTTTATCTCTCTCGCTTGCGCTCAACGTTTGAACTTGACTACGGAGAAATTAGACTTTGACCTATTTATGGAGACTCCGTTAGGAGAAACTTTCATTACATCCGTTGTTTAGAAATCTTGTTTGATTCAGGTTGGCACTATCACATTACCTGTTAACCTTATTTCTATAGAGATATTTTCTTTTGATGTGATTTTATGGTTAACTACTCATCATGCCAAATTGATTGCTTTTGTAAGGTTGTTAGTTTTCATATTCCTAAGCAACCTGTTATTCGAACTCAAGCAGTCAAACCATTGTAGTCAAACATTTTCATATCAAGCCATGAAGTCATTCGTTTATTACGGATGTCAAGTTTTCTTAGTCCATGTTATGGATTTGAATAAAGACACGTCAGATTTGAATAATATTCTTGTTGTTATTGATTTTTCCGGGCGTATTTCCTGAAGAATTTCTTGGCTTACTCCCAAAGCCTGATATTAAATTTTGTATCGACTTTGAACCCGGTACAAAACTCATTTCTAAAATCTCATATCGAATGGCTCCTATTGAACTTCAGGAGTTATTCAATTATAGAATTTGGTACCTGAGCCTTTATCTGGTGACTTCCTTTGTGGGATGCACCTAAGCCAGACTCTCTGTAGGGGACGTCATATTCGTGCGATAGTAAACTGATAGGTGTTATTGTGACGTCTTATCCAAGATTGGGATATGAGTCACGATTGAGAGCAACCTAAGTCGGTAATCTAAAATCGTAGCTTTCTAGGTTTAGTTGGTTATTATCGGAGATTAGTTGAAGGATATTCTCGAATCGCTATTCCATTATCCTTGGTGACTTCGTAGAGATACAAAATTCGAATGGAGCAAGGAATGTGGGAAGAGCTTGAAGAACTCAAGAGGAGACTCATTTCAAAGCACATGTTACGACCATGCCATCCTGGAAAAGCGAACGTGGTAGGCGGCGTGTTGAGTAGAAGATCGTATACAAGTACGAAAATGCGATATTATCAAAGACTAATTTTGTATAATTTACAAATAATAGAGATGGAGATGAAAACTCTAGGTACCCACGTGATGATATCTGAGTGCGTGATGATATCTGAGTATAATCGACTTTAATCGATAAAGTTAAAGCATTCAAGCTACACACCGGGTGATGAATTTGAAGAAGGAGGTGCAAGAAGTTGTTATTTTAAAAGCGAGAATCGGTGAGGTGAGAAAGCTCAAACCTTCGATTTATTAATCCATTTGAAATTCTCGATCGAATAGGAAGCGTGGCCTATAGACTCGTTTTACCACCAAGTATGGCGTGTTCATAACGTTTTCACGTATCGATGTTACGTAAATATGTGGACGACGAAACACGTCATTGAGTTAGAACCAGACGAGATAGCCAGAAGACTTAACGTCACGAGGAGATACTGTCAAGATTTTGTAGAGGAAAGAACATGACCTATGTCTGAGGTTATACCATAAGTTAAAGTTTTGTGGAGAAACCATGCTTTATTGAAGAAATGACACGGGAGTTGGAAAGCGAAAATGAAAGCGAGGTATCTTTACCTTTTGAAACACAGTAGTCGTCACGTCGTCGATTCGAGGACGAAATTTCATAAGGAGGGAGGTTGTAAGACCAAAATTTTTTAAATAAAAGGAATTTCCTTTATTTATTATCTTGAAATAGTAAGGGTTGATTTGATTAATGTGGATAGTTAAGGGTTAAATCATAAATATTTCAAAATAAGCAAGTGGTTATAAAATATTCATTGTTGTGGGGAATATTCGTTTGGTCGTGGAATATTAAATCTTTGCTCGGGGAATATTAAATGACGGCCAGCAGACCATGTGTGGCCCCATAATGAAGCGATTGGGATGAGGAAAGCGACAAAGTTTGGGTGGTTATAAATAACTGGCGTAGTTATTACAGATTAATCTTGTAGTTATTCTGAATTAAATTCATTGGAATACCCCGGTGGTTAAAATACTGATGTCTGGCGTGGTTCGCATAAAGAAGCACACCGATTATTATCGATATTGTTGAATTATTGATCCTTACGTAAGAAGGCACTACTCAATAATTATTACGATGTAATTCTTTGTTCGATAGTTTATTTTATTGATTCAATAATTCTTTGCGTTGGTATTTTATATTATTCTTTGTTTCAATAATTGTCACCGCATGATATTTCCCATTATCGGATCAATAATTCATATTATTTGAATAATATTATTAGATAACATTATTGGCAATGTCTAGAAAGTTACATCTAAGGAGAGGTTTGGTCACCTAATCAAGGCGCCGATAAGAGAGAGATCCTTATTGGAAAGCCCCCTCTTTCCTGGGAACAGTCTGGTTGTCATAAATGTGATTCTGTAATATCATTTGTGAATAATTAATTATTGATTCATATGATAAGGAAATATTTATTTTATGTGGATATAAATGATGGATTATTTATGTGGTTATAAATGAAGAAATTATTGTTGAGGTGTTTTATCAGTATTTTATCGGATTGGAGGTATTAAAAAAATCAAATCAGGGGTTTTGAGATATATTGTGGGGTTATAATTTTTAATCCGACCGTTGGATCGTTGTAATTTTTGGATATGTTATACATACATAAGTTGAGTATATGTCCACAAATTTTGAACCGTTAAAAATGCACGAATGATTTGTTGTGAATTTTAAGAGGTGTCGGATTCGGAAATTAGGTTTATAATTGATTTTGGTGGAAAATTCTAGAATTGAGTGGGCCCCACTTGTGGTTGGTGAAAAAATGTGCTGAATTTTATTTCAAATGTGGTGGGTGGCAATAGTAGCGAGGTAAAGCCATCAATTGGTGCTTGCAGTCAAGTCTCTGCTTGGTGCGGGCTAACATTTTCCTATAAATAGAGGGCTAAGTTAGAATTGAAAATCACACGAGAAACAAAGTTTTTCTCTCTCTCTCTCTATATTATTGAGTGTATTTTGTGAGTATTTAGATACTTGAGAGTTCTTTATTCAAAGACAAGTTTCATTCAAACATCACTTGAGCCTTTCCTTCCAAGAAATCTTGATTCTTTGAGGTAAGGGATGTTATTTTCTTCTCGGATGATATTATTTCTTGATATCATTATCTTTGAAATGTTGATCCGAGGGTTTTATCAAATTTGGAACTTTTTCATGTCGGGGTTACTATTCATGAGTTACTATTCACGAGTTACTATTCATGAGTTACTATTCACGAGTTACTATTCACGAGTACTATTCATGAAGCGTGAAAATGTTTTTTTGTGGAATTTCTATCTTTTGGTGTCAGAGTTACTATTCACGATATCTCGGCACTATTCATCGAAAAAATGAAAATTTTTCTTTTAAGTCAAAATATCTATTTTGGATACTAGCTTTGATTGTATCCATGTTTTGATCATTCTTGAATTTTACACCACTATGATTATTTTTGAGGTATTGTTGGACATGGATAAAACAAAGTACGAATCCTTAATCCTTAATCCTTGTCATTTTGTTTCCTTTGGATTCGTTCTTAAAAATATTTTCATCATCCTCGGTCTTAAATGATGATATTATTGAATATCTTTGGCACGTAGTGCAAAGATGAATGATTTCGAAGAATATCTTTGGCACGTGTAGTGCAAAGATGGCGGTGTTTAAATGAACATGATTAGGTGATGAATATCTTTGGCTCAGTAGTGCAAAGATGAGCAGTGTTTAAATGAACATGACCGGTGATGAATATCTTTGGCCTTTAGTGCAAAGATGAGCAGTGTTGAGATGAACATGACCGATTGATGAATATCTTTGGCTTTGTAGTGCAAAGATGAATATTTGATTTGAGATGAATATCGATTGATGTTACTGAGGATAAAATATTGATGATGGACTATTAAATTCATAGATTATAGTAGATTTCATTCTCTACGTAACTCTTCTATGAATTATTATTTCATTGCGAATATTGATCCGAAACTTGTTGTCTATTGTATTCTATCGATTTTTTCCTGTTGGAGACTAACGATAATTTGTTGTATATTATCTTAGTCATAACATTCTTTCTTTGGCTAGTTGAGCTCACCCTTTTCCTTGTTGTTCCATTTTTTTTCTTCTCAGGAGGCGAGAATGTAGCGAGTACTAGTCGGGGTATGGAATGAAGGTTCTAGAGAGAGTTGTTTAGTAGTCCTCACCATTATTGTAAAATAATGTATCAATAAATGTGATGAGGATTTATTTGAGTATAAATATTGTCTAGAAGATAATATTTGTATTTAAACTCACAGTTTTATTGTTGTGATAATAAAGTTGTAGTTGTTTCTGTACCATGTATTTGGCGACTCAGAATGGGTTGGATGGAATGGACCTATTTTGGGGTCGTCACATTTGCATCATAACATCAATTTCTAAATGCATGATGCTAGAAAGTAAATATGACTTAGTATTTCAGTGAGCAGCTGAAATCTCTAGAGAATAAGCATGAATTTATTGATGTTGTGAAATAGATATTACAATTTAGAATAATTACATCAATAAGAAAGAAATTTCAACTTATCTCTATCTCCTTTGCCTTTTATTCCTTGGAGGATTTTCATGCTCTGCAGTTCTTCTTCTCCTACTAGCTTCATTTCTCCATGCAATATCTTCTAGCTCACTTTGACTTAGCCTTTCTCCATGATCATGTATGTTCATAAAGGCAGGATCTCCAATTAGTATGTTAAAGCCAGTAGTGGTTACTCCATGTGAGCTAAGAGATGGCCCTTGACTCCTTAATGGTTGTTCCATGAGAATTAGTTGGCGTTGCTGTTGTTTAGTTCATGGAGTCTGATAGCGAGGTTGTCTTGATGGAGGACTCCTTGAGGATTGAGCAACTTGTTTTCCTTTGCCTCTGCCTTTTCCTTTTTTTCCTTCCTCTTTAATCTCCCCCTTTATGTCAGCATCCAAGGTTCGAATGTCTTCTAACAGACGATTCATGCCTTGAACAAGTTCGTGGAGCTGGTTCCTTGATTGAGCAATGTCTTCACGATTTTCTTGAACCAAAGAATCAGTTTATGATTTGTGTTATTATAGAATGGACAATACATCATCTGTTTGTTTCATCTGATTCATAGAATATTCTTGAAATTCAGTCATAGAAGATCGTAGGCTAGCAAAATTTTTTCGTAATGAGTTTATTTTGAGCCTCCTGATTGTGCTGAAGAAGGATAATTGCTTCCTTATGCTTTAGGGTAGATTAGAAGTGTAACGCCCCCAAATTCGGACAGTTATATCTCGAATTTGGTGCATCACGTGAAACTTTTAATATCATACTAAAATCATTAACAACGGAATAATATAATAATTTACATTGTTATAACTTAAATATTTTTGTCCCAAGGTCTTGTGACCTTTACAACAACGTTTCAATAATTAAACTTAAACATAATTTAATCATTCCTTAATACATCATTATAATAATAATCATAATATTTCTCCTACAATTAAAGGACTAAGCTATTCTTTAGCCTTGCCTTTTCCTTTGTCTTTTCCTGAAGTACCACCTTGCTCTGCCTCAACTGTAATGTTTTTTGGGAAGCAAGAATGAGCAACAAGTTTTCCCAACAAGTAATATAACAATAAGAATAAATAATTATAAAGTTTGAATCTTAAAGGTATAATAGTAAATGATTGTTCAGGAATAACAAGAAGTATCAATAGTTCACAATAAGTGTCGCTATAGACTGAAGGATATCGACAAGATTCAAAGGTTTAATTATTTCACGGTTCAATAAGAATGAACATTGAGTAGTCACTAGGGACTAAGAACTTTTGCTAAAATTAACAGTATTATACTGTAAATTCAATATAAACGAGTATAACAGGTGATCAGCCTTAAGTACCCTACATTATGCATAACATTTAAACATGCTAGTATGTGTACACGTCAGTTTCCCGATAATTATATAATTTCCCATTCAATGAGGGTTGTTCATCTCAATAGATTTACGAGAGTCCGCACCAAGTCAATTGATTTGGATAGCTTTTCTAACACATGATAATAGTCTAGCCGAATAAGAGGCTTAGATAACTTTTATAATGCATTTATGAATGATAAGTTCAATGCTTGCAACAACGTCAAGGTATACAAATGATTTTCGAATAGTAATAGATATTTGCTCGATATAAATAAGGTTGATATGACAATAATTTGTATTATACAATATATACAGTGTAAGAATTAGGGAACTTACCTGAGTCATTGATTATATCCGACCTTGACTTCTTATCCTTTGAATAACCTATGTTTATCATGGTCATTCTAACGATTAATCCCTATAATTTTTTCACATATAAATCCAACTGATCTATCACATACCTCATATAATTAAGAATCACAAATCAATCTATTTAACTAATTATTCCTTTATTCATCACTCTTTTCATTCTATTTATTAGTTTTTACTTTATTCACTACTGAGATAAAATAATCTTTTATTATTTTACTTGTTTAATTAATGGTTCACAATTTAATTTATGTATTCATATACAAATAAATGATTCTTACTTTACTTGTTATCATTTAATTACTCTTTAAGTAACTTTCCTTCATTACTATTCATTAACCTTCACAATACACATTTACTTCATTTGCCACAAATAAAATAATCCTTTTATTATTGAACTTGTTTAAATGAATTGTTCACTCCATTTTATTTTTCCATGTCTCATTACATTAATAAAGTATTCTTACATTACTTAGTATTATTTAATCACTCTTTAAATAATTTTCTTAATAATTATTCATATTTTATTAGTCCACAAATAAAATAATTTAGTTACTATTTTATTTGCTTAATCTATAATTAGAGTTATTAGTTCATAATAAAAAAAACTTTTAATATTATTTAATTGTTTATTCTTCATTAATCCATAATTAATTCACAATTATCTTCAATTTAAAATAATCTTTACAATTAAAATAATTCTTCAATATTACTTTAATTATTTACAATTTATTAAACCATATTTAAAATAATCCTTACTATTATTTTAATTGGTTAATCTAAGTCAAAGTAATTACTAATGTACAATTAAAATCTCATTTTAATTGTTTATCAGTAACTCACAATTAATATTAATTATTATTTTATTTTATCTTAAAAAAAACAACCTTTGACTCGTTTGACCCGACCCGAACCGGACCGACCCAACTCAAAAAATGGCCTAGCGCCTAGGTGCTTGAAATAAGCATGGGTTGAGCGGGCGCTCCTTAGCAGAATATGAAAATTTGATTTTTCAACATTTTTAGTTTTTTACCCTTTTTGATTCAATCTTCCATAACTTGTTCATTTTATATCCAAATGAGTTCAAACCACTTCCATTATCTCACAAACTTATATATCTTCAATATTTGATATCTAGAACAATTTTTCCAAAGTATTTATTTAATAAAATTATTGATTTTTCCAAGTTAGGGTTCACACTTGGACATATTTTACCAATTATTTAGCTACGAGTTCGTTTTACGTCTGAATCTGATGATTCAACTTGGGTTATGATTGTATTTCATTTATGCTTAATATAGAATTTTAGGATTATACACATATCTTACACATTTTAATCACAATTATCAAACTTTCAAGCATACTAAGCTAGGTTTCATGCTCACATGCATTTTTCTTATTCATTTGGTTTTATTATCTCATACAAGGCATGTATCTCACATATTGTAAGACCCCAACTTTTATGAATAAAGATTAATTTCTCTCAAAATATATTTTTGAATATTATGGTGTGGATATAATATAATGTTATAGTTGTGGGTAATATTTACAAATTTTGCAAAGTAAGCAAGTGGTTATATAATATTCGATTGGTCTATAAATATTCGTTTTAACAGGGAATATTCGTACGACGACATAATAATTGGTGGACCCCACAATGGAAGTATTGTCGTAGTAAAAAATGATGTAATTATCTTTTATAAAATAACTTGGTAAGTGTTACCGTTAAAACTATTGAACTACCCGGTAGTAAAAGAAATGCGATGAATGGCGCGTGGTTGCATAGTAGCACACGGTATTGGTTATTGATGCTTACGTGAGAAGTCACTCAGTTATACTCAATTATTGCTACAGTAATTACTGCATCATATCTCTTATATTATTGATTCGATTATTGTCACAGTATCATCTGTATAATATGATATATTATTAAATCAATAATTGAGATGACAAAGTTATTCATATTAATAAATTGTAATATTTATAATGTCTAGAAGTTCTGTCAAGGAGTGGTTTGGTCATCTAATTGCACGCCAATAAGGAGAAATCATTATCAAAAAGCCCCCTCTTTCCTGGGAACGACCTGGTTGTTAAATATTGTGAGTTATAATATTAATGATGAATAATTTCGTGTTGATTAATGATGAAATTGATAGTTCCATTGTGTTGGAATTATTAGTGTTAGTGACAATTTACATTTATTTCGATAATAATTGATGTCTTGAAGTTATCGGGTAATTAATCGGATAAATGAGGAATTAATTGCTATTAATTCACATGATTATAACTATTTGTTCACATGTGTGTACTATTTATTCACATTCATGTACTATTAGGGGAGTTGGTGCAAGATTGATAATACTTGCATGACTAAGTTAAAGATGGAGGTACTATACAGTTATTCGTATTTTCACATGATTATAACTATTAAATCACATGATTGAACTATTGATTCACATTATCTACTATTAGGGGAGGTGGTGCAAGTTTGATAATACTTGCAAGACTAAATTAAAAATGAAAAAAAAGTTGGAGGTATTGTACTGTAATATTTTGAGCCCCAAAAAGTGCAATTATCGAAACTATATTTTTCTATAAATAGAAGCTCATTCTTCCTTCATTTCGTACCAATTCACTAAAGCTATAGAGCAATTATTATAGAGAGAAATTATAGAGAGAAAGAAGAAGAGAAGTCTGCTACCTCTCTATTCTAGTATCCATCTTTATTCTAAGGTAAGGCGTATTATTTCTTTCATTTTCATGAAGAGAGCTATTGTTATTCCATTCCTTATTATTATGTTGGAATAACTTTTCTCATCGAAATACCGCATACATGGTGAAATTCTTACATTATTCCATTCTTTATTATTACATTTGGAATATCACATGCGTGTGTATTATTATGCATTTGACTGGTTCCATTATTTATTATTACATTGGAATAACTTTTCATGCATTGGCCTATCGCATGCTCGGTGAATTTTGTTATTATTCCATTTTTATTATTACATTTGGAATATCACATGCATGCGATTTCGCATGACCTAGTTCCATTCTTTATTATTACATTGGAAATAACCACATCATGAGGTCTATCGCATGCATGGTGAATTCTTACGATATTCCATTCTTTATTATTACGTTGAAATAACGCTATACATATGGATTACCACATGCATGGTGAATGATCCTTTGTATTCATTCCTTATTAAATTGTGGAAATGATCATCTCACGTGGATTACCGCATAGCGAGCTAAAATCCATTTGCGTTTCATATATTCTATTATCTGTGATTGGTTAAAGTTTTGGCTTCTATACTCCATGAAATTAGTAGAATATCCCGGATATTTGCGCTTCATCCGATATCTTTTCATGGAAATATTCTTACGAGCATTCTTGAATTTTACTCCACAAAGCAAAGATATGTTGACAATTTGGACGTTTTTGAGTTCAGGATAAATTAACTTATAAATCTTTAAAAATTATTCTTGAACTTGTTTTACTGAATTATTATGTCATTGTCATCATCCTCATGTTTATATTATGTTGAAAGTCATTTGTGGCCTATAGTGCATAGATGGACTTGGTATGATTATGACCAGGGATTATTCGGTATAGTCATGACTGTAATGTTATAAACGATGTGGTAAAAGTCCTCATTGGCCCATAGTGCATTGATGGACAGTTGTTGGCATGATCATGACCATTTATAAAAACACGAGTATCCTTGGCCCGTAGTGCATGGATAATTTGTGGTTATGATACTAATGAATATCCTTGGCCGTAGTGCAGAAATGACGTGGTTTATATAATAAGCAGAGTCTCAGCGATAAAAGTGATGAAAAACCTTTTAAATCATAGAAAATAGTAGATTTTATTCTCTACTTGACTTTTCTAATGGATTGCTTGTTGCGCTGCTGTTAAACTTGATGTCTATAGTATTTTATCAGTTTAACATTGTTGAAGACTAATGATAATTTATTCTGCATTATCTTAGCCATAATATTTCTTGCTGGGCTAGTTGAGCTCACCCTATTGCTTTCATTATTCTCTTTAGAAAATGAGAACGTAGCAGGGACTAGTCGGGGAACGGAGTGATGGTCCAGATGATAGCATTAGTAGTCCTCACTATTCTATGAAATAGTGTGACAATAAATGTAATGAGGACTCTATTTGAGAGAGGATATTGTCTAGAAGGCAACATTCCTGTTTAAACTCTCAGTTATGTTTTGTCGTATATTACACGACTGTTATATAATTAAGTTTGTATTTGTATTATGTACCATGTATTTGGCGACTCAAGATGGGTGATATATACCTATTTTGGGGGCGTCACAGTTGGTATCAAAGCTTAGGGATATGATTCCTAGCTGAGATGTGAGACAAGAACTAGGAGGGGTGAGTCGGGGAATTCCTTCGCTAGTATGACCTACCTAAGTTTATTTGGTATTTAATTGGTCAGTCAGAGTATAGGGATAATATGTGATATGTTAATTAACCCTTGTTTTGTGGCAGTATTTGAAAAAGACATCCGAGAATGTTGAAAATAGCAATAGAGCACAGGAGACCGTTGAGTCTCCACAGATCAATAATCAGGATAATGTGCATCAGGAAGGCGACAATCCTCATGCAAATGACAACACTAACCAAATGATGAACGGTGGAATGTTCAGAGGCTTTATGCAATTCATGCAACATCAGACGAGAGCGACTCTAGTCCAAAATGCAGGTGGAAACACTAGCAACTCTCGGACGGTCACTGCTAAATAGTTCAACAAGCTGGGACCACCGGAGTTTTTGGAGAGCCAAAACCACTTAAGGCGGAGACGTGGATAAAATAGATCAACAAGATATTTTATGTCTTGGGATGCTCCGAGGAGCAAAAGGTTCCCTTTGCCACCTTTATGTTATGAGGCGGAGGCAGATTCTTTGGTGGGAATCAAAAGTGTACTCAAACTGCATGCCTTTGAAGATGTCTTGGGAGAAGTTCCAAGAACTCTTCAATGACAAGTACTTTCTCGAAAGTATTCGTCATATGAAAGAAGTAGAGTTCATTAAACTGGAGCAAAACAATATGATCGTGTCACAGTACGAAGCTATATTTGTCGAGTTATCCTGGTTTGCGTCCCATTTGGTTGATAATGAGGAGAGAATGATGCGAATGTTTCTAAGAGGTTTGAAACCCGAGATACGTCAATATCTTATCTCTCATAAACTGTGTTTGTATTCAGATGTTGTTAATAGGGCTCAGTTATTGGAGCGCGATAATGAGTCAACCTAACCAAAAGAGAGAAGCCGACAAAATGATAATACTAGTGATAGAAGTCATCGAAGCGGTAACAATAAGCGTGGAGGGAATAAACATGCCAAAATGGTAACCACTTCGGTGGTAATCATGGCCAAAACAATAAGAATGGACATTTCAAGAAGAGGAGATTCAACAATGATGGACAGACGTCAACATCAGCACCCGTTGTTAAGGAAGGAGAACGACCACCTATCATATGCTTCAAATGTGGAGGGGAGGGACATATCAGTCCAAACTGTATACAGCAGTCCAAAACCTATTACAATTGTGGAAGAGAAGGTCACCTAGCTCAATTTTTTCGTTCAGGGAAGGTAAGTTCAGCTGGGATGGAGGCACCAAAGGCCGTCCCAAAAAAGTCAAAGTAGGTAGTTCAAGGGAGAGCATTTGTTGTGACCTCCCAGAAATTAAGGAACCCGAACGAGGTTATCACGGGTAAGCTTATCATAAACTCTAGTGAAGTCTATACCTTATTTGATAGCGGTTCTACCCATTCTTTTATTTCTCCTACTTGCGCTCAACATTTAAATTTGACTCCGGAGAAATTAGACTTTGACTTATCTGTTGAAACTCAGTTGGGAGAAACCTTTATTACATCCACTGTTTATAAGTCTTGTTTGGTTCAAATCGGTACCCTCACATTACCTGTCGATCTTATTTCAATGAAAATACTTGGATTTGACGTAATTCTATGGATTGATTGGTTAACTACTCATTATACTAAAATCGATTGTTTTCGTAAGGTAGTTAGCTTTCATATTCCTAACCAACCTATTATGCGAATTCAAGCAACCAAACCACTAAAATCAATCACTGTCATATCAAGCTGTAAAGCTATTCATTTATTGAAAAACGGATGTCAAGATTTCTTAGCCCATGTCACAGATTTAAATAAAAATACGTCAGATTTGAATGATATTTCTATTATTAATAAATTTCCTGACGTATTCCCTCAAGAACTTCCCGGCCTACCCCCAGAGCATGAAATTGAATTTTGTATCGACCTTGAATCTGGTACAAAACCCATTTCCAAAGCCCCATTGAGAATGTTTCCTATTGAACTTCAGGAGTTAAAAACCCAACTACATGAATTGTTAGACATCGGTTTAATTCGTCTTAGTACGTCTCCTTGGGGTGCTCTTGTTCTATTCTTAAAGAAGAAATATGGAAGTATGTGACTTTGTATTAATTATCGGGAGTTGAATCATGTCACCATCAAAAATAGGTACCCGTTGCCTCGCATTGATGACCTGTTTAACCAGTTGCAAGGAGCCAAATTCTTTTCAAAGATTGATCTTCGTTCCGAATATCATCAGTTGAAGATTAAAACTGATAACATTCCAAAGACTGCTTTCAGAACTCGGTACGGGCATTATGAATTCCTAGTCATGTCTTTTGGATTAACTAATGCTCCTGCTGCCTTCATTGGCATAATGAACCGAGTATTCAAGGAATATTTGGACCACTTTGTGATCGTCTTTATTGTTGACATCCTCATATACTCCAAAACCCGTGAAGACCATGAGTAGCACTTGAGGCTGATGAAAGTAGTATGCATACAAGCCAATCATGTTTGATGATAAAGCATATACTTTGTAACAATCTTATTCATTTATTAATAAAAAGTATTAATTTATTAAAGGCTTTTAATTATTTACATGATGCTGTTTTTTATAATATGTGATAAACCCATAGTTTTAAGCAATGCTTTTAGAATAATGATGATGATCATTCTAATGAGATCTAAATTCTTAGAAAGCTTAAAACTAAAATAGTTCCAATCATTGGATTACTAAATTGGGGATTAGTGAATCCGGATAGATTGGTACATACGTTGCTTGCTCATTGGATGAGGATGATTGATCTCATGATCATTTGTGTGAAGACACTAAAGCAAGTATGTAGGAGCTTATTAGAGAATAAGTTCACTGAACGTGGCTCGCTAAGGAATACCTAATGGAGTTTTGCTTGCCTGTCAATAGGAATTCCTGTAGTGATAGTAGTACAAGTGATCCTTGGACTTGAGATCATCATAGTATCTTGTGTATGATGAGTTATACTTTTACTTATTCCTTAAGACCCTTAGGGTATATCAAAGGGTATGCTTGGGTATAATAAGTTGTACATGGAGATAATATATGATCAATAAAGAATCTACCACTTCTATTAAAAGAAGAGAAATGTCTATGTGATTCGATAAATGACAACCCAAAGAGTCCTCTTGGCAGGCGAGAATGAAATTAGCAAGGAGTTTCTAATTTGCATTATTTGGAGTTGTGCATTTAAGGATCGAAATATATATAATTAAATCAAATAAGACTTGTGGTAATTCCATGTCTTATATTTAATTGGGACATTGTATGGTGGAAGGATTGAATTGCATGGTAACTATTTACTCAAAGGTTCTTTAATGATTAATGTTGAAATTTATATTATCCGGAAAGTCGTTGATCGCTAGGGAGGCTTATCCCTATTGTAGAATAAATATTATTTATTTAAATAAATTAATTGTTTAATTTATTTATTTAAATAAGATTAGAATTGTTCTAATTGATTTATTCACAACTTAGGTTTAATATGGAGAACCTAAAGGGTCACACCATAAAAGGAAGAATAATTATTTAAGAAGTTAATGGCATAATCGTAATAATATGTTAAGTATATTTAATTTAATCTATGGTGATAGAATAAATGAAATAGCTTAATATTTATTATTTAATATTTTAGAAATATTAAATATAAATTAATAAGAGGAGTCTTATTAATATTATTACAATTATTATTATTTTAATTTCTAAAAGAGTTTAGGAATTAATTTAATATAAGTACTCTCATTTATTCCTAATTGGATTAGGAAGGAAAATTAGTTAAAGGAGTTTAATTAATTATCCCTAATAAGATTAGGGAGCTTAATTAATTAAAAGAATTTAATTAATTAAATAAATCCCAATTCCTTAATTGTTAAGGTGAGTTGCCCACATCTATAAATAAGAGGAGTCTTATTATGGGTGGTGGGGTTGTTGACTTTTACAACATACGTAATTCCAATAGTTGGGAGAGTACGTTCTTTTCTATAGAGATAGAAAAACTAGGGTTTAGCCAACCACCCATCTTCTTGAATCTTTATTTTTCCTTGGTGGATCACCTCTAGAGGCCAAACATATGGGTGGCTAACGTTGATCAAAGGAAGGAACCAAACCCGGTGGATTCAAGTTGAACGCGAAAGGATTTGGAGGTGAACTTGTACCTGAGGAAGCTCGATCTTCAAGGGTATGATTTTATTCTTTATCTTTTCGTTTAATTAATAATTGTGCATAAAGAGTGGTCCAGGTATATGGTTTGTAAAATTTTAAACTCTGATTTTTACACGTTTCCGCACTTTTATGCAATTTGATTGCGTTCATGAATATTACAAACCTAACAGTGGTATCAGAGCCAAACCTTTATGCGAATTATTAATTATTTCATATTTGATATGTATATTGATATGTGTTTAGAACAATTTAACTGGGCATAATTTTATTGTATAAAATTTATTTAAAAAAAAAAAACGGCGAAATCAGTTTGCGGTTTTTAAAAAAAGAGAAATACAAGTTCACCTTAACAAGTGACATACTGATTCAAGGCAACAAGTGTGAATCATTACTTAACAGGAATATTTTTTTTAAAAAGGCTACGGTCTAATATATAATATATATATATATATATATATATATATATATATATATATATTATACGGACAAAGCAGCTACAAGTGGGATCTCATGAATCAGTCTAACCGCACGGAAATCAAGGGATTGGTATAATATATATATATAGTATATATAAATAACCAAAAATATTTATATATTATATATATTATGTTTATATATATATATATATATATATATATATATATATATTATATTCTTAATAATTTTAATTTTAAAATAAAAGTTTGTTTTAATCTTAAAATAAAAGGTTTATTTTAATATTAAAATAAAAGGATTTATTTTAATTTTAAAATTAGAATTTCATGCTAACTAATTAGAGTTGGAATTGGATTCCATGATAACTAATTGGAGTTGAAATTGGATTATATGTTTCCTTAAATAAAGGAGTTTATTTAGATAGGAAAGAGAATCCTAATTTCCTTAAATAAAGGAGTTTATTTAGATATGAAATAAGATTTCATATTATTCAAAATAAGAGAGTTTATTTGTGAATAGGAAAAGAATCAGTCTTTCCTTAAATAAAGAAGTTTATTTAGATATGAAATAAGATTTCATATTATTAAAAATAAAGGAGTTTATTTTTGAATAGGAAAAAGAATCCGTGTTTCCTTTAATAAGATTTTTTTACATGGAATTGGATTCCATAATTAATTAAAATAAAGGAGTTTATTTTGATTAAAAGTTTTGATTAAAATAAAATAGTTTATTTTATTCAAAATTGGAAAAATTAAAATAAAATAGTTTTATTTTAATTTAAATTTTGATTAAAATAAAGGAGTTTATTTTGATTCAAAATTAGATTTTATACTAACTAAATTTTCCCATTAAATGATATCAATATATATATTAAATGTTTATTATTCATAAGATGAATGTTATTTATTGATGCATATGATGATGTGTGTGATAATAAATGGGATTGATTATGGACTATTGACCAATGCGATTGGATTTTATTTTAGTTGGATGCATGAATGTATGAGTTTTATTAAATGGGGTCTGCGTACCTCGTCTTCTCTATTTTTTCTTAATGTAAATTCTATCTCTCTCCTATGTACTTCCCCTTGACTGCTGATCAAGGTTTCTATTTATTTTAAATAGTTTTGTAATAGGAATAGTTAGAATTATTTTGAAGAATTGGAGATCAAGGAGCAAGGAGCGCTTGAAGACCCTTTTGTAATGGAGCCCGGGTTTAAATGTAATAGTTATATTTAAATATTATTTCTTGCACCCCTAGGGTTTGACCTTTTGGTTCACTTGGTGGCTCTAGTGAACCAAACTAGAATAAAAGTCCATAATCAATCCGGGTAGAATATAGTATTCTATATGTGCATGCCTATACTATATATATATATATATATTATATTATGCAAACATGCTTCGAATGTTCATTAATATGACGCGTATTTTATATATATATGTGCATGCACGCTAAACAAGATGAGACAAATTAATAACAAACCCCTCAATTTTTATATTAAGTCCTAAGCGTTCAAAGATATTTGGAATATCGAACGTCGCCTTCTAGCATGATAAAATTAATAGAGTATTAAATATTTAATATGAGTTTGTTGTGTCACCACAAGGCAAGTATTAAGTATTTAAGATGTTAATTTATCACATTTGATGCTTATAAAGAGAATTGAACAATATTGTTTTGTTGTGTCACCACAAGGATGATATTTTTTTTTTTTTGAATATATGGAGTTCTAGGTTGGACTTAACTTGGATAATTTTGATTCGGATGTGCCACCACTTGATAAAAATAATCTAAGAGGCAAAAGAAAAGGAGTAGCATAGTTGATGTAATTGACAAAAGTTGTCTACTATTTATTTATATATTGTTTGTTGTGTCACCACAAGGCTATATACATTTGAAATGGGATCCTTATTCTCACTAGCAAATCTTTAATTAGATTTTGTCGAACTATATAAGTGAGGGTAATATAGTTTGAAGAAAATAGTGGGAGATACCAATTTAAAACAAGACCTAATTTATTTTGGTAATTAATAAAAGAATGTATGTTAAAATGTTGTTAATTACAAATTCATTTACAGAATTTTACAATGTCTAAAATTACTATAAGCTCATGAAGCATATTAGATGCTAAATTAACGCATCCGAATTAAGCGGATTGGTTAAGGAATTTGAGAATAGTTCTCATTGTGAAAAAGCTATCTTATGTCCTTAATACGCCTATTCTTGCAATGGTTGCAGAATAATGCCCTCGAGGAAGAGATTGCTACTTTTAGAAAGTGGCAAGATGATGTCTGATTGGCTCAATGCATCATGCTCGCATCCATGAGTAACGAGCAAACACAAGATGATACTATGGATGCTCCTACTATATTCCCGCACATCAAGTAGTTGATGGTGAGGAAAATGGGACCGATAGATATCGAGATATCTAAGGAGCTCTTAGATCTAGAATGGCCAATGGCACTATAAATGCAGACAAAAAGTTCTTAACATAATCAATTTGATTGATCAATTAGGACAACTGGTTTTGTCATGGATGGAGAGTTGAGCCAAGATTTGATCTTGCACTCACTCCGGACTCCTTTCACAATTGTTGTGAATTTTTCATATGAACAAGCTAGATATCACCTTCGTTGATTTCGCTTAACATGTTGAAAATGATGAGAGTCACTTTCAACCAAGAAAGACCATGTCTTCTTGGTAGGGGCCAAAGGATCTTACGAAAAGAAGAACGATTCAAAGAAGGTATATAGAAAGGCATAAACAAAGGATAATAAGAACAAAAACTGATACGGATAGCAAAGGAGCTTGCTTCCACTGCAATAAGCCTGGACACTGGAAAGAAACTGCGAGAAGCATCTTGCAGAGGCTAACCAAAGAAGCTTAGTGAAGTTTTGGTTACAAATACAATTTTGTTCAAGATTTAAAATAAATTTTTCTTTAAGTCAAGGTTCTACTTGGATATTGGATATCGACTTTGGTTATCATAAATATAGATTTATGAAGGGACCAAGCAGAAGTAGAAAGTTAAACAAGATAAGTAATCCTATTTGTGGGAAATGAAGCAAAGGTTGCTGCATTAGCCATAGAAACTTATAGTTTAGCAATGCCTACGGGCAAATCTATTAAGTCAATAAGTTGTTATTGTATTTCAGTTCTTGTTAGAAATATTATTTCTATTTTGTTGTTGGACAATAAAATTTTTGGTATTATAATTAAGAACAATTGTTGTTCTATTTATAATAATAATGTTTTGTATAGAACTGGAATATTACTTAATGGATTTTATATACTTGACTTACGTGAAAAATTATTTTGTAAATTGAACAAACTAGTATAAGAAAAGGAGATGATCATTCAAAGAGTTGAATGTATGTATTTGTTGAAATACAAGTCTGAATTATTTGAAAGGTTCAAAGAATTCAGAAGTGAAACAAATTGGCAAAGTATTAAGATTCTTTGATTAGATCAAGGAATAAATACTTGTGCAATAAGTTTCTAGATCATCTCAAATGGTTTTCTCATAATGGACGCCTCTCGATACACAATAATTGATTGATGTATCTGAAAGGAAAAATCATTCCTTGTTGAACATGGTACGGTCCAAAATGATTTTACCGAGCATTCCAATATCCTTAGGATCATGTCCTAGAAATGGTCGTGATATCTACTGAAAAGGTAACCTCAAAATCTTGCCCCAAGACTCCATAAAAGTTATGGGATGTGGAGGATTCCTAATCTTAAGTATGTTAAGATAAGGGGTTGTCCAACTTATGTGAAAAGGTTTCGAAGGATAAGCTTGGGACAATATTTGACATGTACAGATTTGTGGGACATCCTAAAGTAAGTTTAGGGTATATGTTCTATAATTCTACTTAGCAAAAGGTGTTTGTTACGAAACACGCTGCCTTCTAAGATAAATGTGTTTATCATTAAAAAGGGGCTAGTGGGAGGATAATAGATCTTGAAGAGTTCAAGAACCACAAAACACTATAAGTCAAATAAGAGGAACCTGTAGATAGACCTATTGTACCACAACCGAATCGTTCTGGAATAGTACCAAAGATACCTAGGAGGTATGGATTCATCATGAATGATGATGATGAGGTACACATCATAGAAGATGATGATCCAGAGTTACATTCGATGAGGTAAGACTTCTAGTGTGTACAAAAGGGTCAGTGGGAGCGTCGTGAAATTTCTAGTATTATATGTTGATGTACTACGGATGAGGAATTACATACCAATGCTACGATCAGAAAAGATAAAGTTGTCTAAAAATTCCTCCACGAATGATTTGGGAAGAGTATCTTAATTGGGGATCAAATCTATATAGATAGATTTAAGAGAATTCTTGACTTAACCCAAGGAACGTATATTCATTTGATGCTAAAGTCGTTTAGCATGGCAAACTCCAAGAGATGTCTCATGTCGATGAGCTATGGAGTGTATCTCTCTTAATAGTCCCCACAGACTCCTAAAAAGAGAGGTCGCATGAGTAACAATCATGTATGCAATGAAATGTATGAGACCTGATGTTGATCAGTCATATTATGGAGAAGTTCACTATGAGTCAGTGAAAAACATCTTAAAGTTCTTAACCAGCACTAAGGATGTGATCATACATGGTGGGTCTGAATTAAAACTAGAGGTGAAACGGACTCAAGTTTTTCGAGCATGCACCAAGACGATAGAAAATCCACTTTAAGGTAAAGTGTTACCTTGAGCGGTGGTGCGTTGAATTGGAAAGGTTCCAAACAAAGAAAGAGTTGTTGGTTTAGTGATAAAGACAAAGTATATAGCTATAAATGAAGCTGCAAGTTGATTGTTTGGATGATAAGTTCATTACAGAACTAGGAATAGTTCCTAAGTCTCATCTTAGATCTAAACATGTGTTGTAGCACTTTCATTTAATTATAGGAATCATTGAAAGATGGGAAATCACTATAGAGATAGTGGACTCTCATGAACAACATTACATATCCATTAACTAAAGCTTATCCAACAGCAGGATAATCGTCACTTATAGAAGAAGAGTATAAGATACAATGGCGATTGGCTTTAGTGCAAGTGGGAGATTGAAACTAGTATGTATACAAGCCAATCATGTTTGATGATAAAGCATATACTTTGTAACAATCTTATTCATTTATTAATAAAAAGTATTAATTTATTAAAGGCTTTTAATTATCTACATGATGCTGTGTTTTATAATATGTGATAAACCCATAGTTTTAAGCAATGCTTTTAGAATAATGATGATGATCATTCTAATGAGATCTAAATTCTTAGAAAGCTTAAAACTAAAATAGTTCCCAATCATTGGATTACTAAATTGGGGATTAGTGAATCCGGATAGATTGGTACATACGTTACTTGCTCATTGGATGAGGATGATTGATCTCATGATCATTTGTGTGGAGACACTAAAGCAAGTATGTAGGTGCTTATTAGAGAATAAGTTCCTCGAAGCGTGGCTCGCTAAGGAATACCTAATGGAGTTTTACTTGCTGTCAATAGGAATTCTGTAGTGATAGTAGTACAAGTGATCCTTGGACTTGAGATCATCATAGTATCTTGTGTATGATGAGTTATACTTTGACTTATTCCTTAAGACCCTTAGGGTATATCAAAGGGTATGCTTGGGTATAATAAGTTGTACATGGAGATAATGTATAATCAATAAAGAATCTACCACTTATTAAAAAGAAGAGAAATGTCCTATGTGATTCGATAAATGACAACCCAGTAATCCTTGGTCAAGGCAGAATGAAATTAGAAAGGAGTTTCTAATTTGCATTATTTGGAGTTGTGCATTTAAGGATCGAAATACATATAATTAAATAAAATAAGACTCGACAGTAATTCCATGTCTTATATTTAATTGGGACATTGTATGGTGGAAGGATTGAATTGTCGCAGTAACTATTTACTCAAAGGTTCTTTAATGATTAATGTTGAAATCTATATTATCTCGGAAAGTCGTTGATCATTTGGGGAGGCTTATCCCTATTGTAGAATAAATATTATTTATTTAAATAAATTAATTGTTTAATTTATTTATTTAAATAAGATTAGAATTGTTCTAATTGATTTATTCACAACCGGTTTAATATGGAGAACCTAAAGGGTCACACCATAAAAGGAAGAATAATTATTTAAGAAGTTAATGGCATAATCGTAATAATATGTTAAGTATATTTAATTTAATCTATGGTGATAGAATAAATTAAATAGCTTAATATTTATTATTTAATATTTTAGAAATATTAAATATAAATTAATAAGAGGAGTCTTATTAATATTATTACAATTATTATTATTTTAATTTCTAAAAGAGTTTAGGAATTAATTTAATATAAGTACTCTCATTTATTCCTAATTGGATTAGGAAGGAAAATTAGTTAAAGGAGTTTAATTAATTATCCCTAATAAGATTAGGGAGCTTAATTAATTAAAAGAATTTAATTAATTAAATAAATCCCAATTCCTTAATTGTTAAGGTGGGTTGCCCACATCTATAAATAAGAGGAGTCTTATTATGGGTGGTGGGGTTGTTGACTTTTACAACATACATAATTCCAATAGTTGGGAGAGTACGTTCTTTTCTATAGAGATAGAAAAACTAGGGTTTAGCCAACCACCCATCTTCTTGAATCTTTATTTTTCCTTGGTGGATCACCTCTAGAGGCCAAACATATGGGTGGCTAACGTTGATCAAAGGAAGGAACCAAACCCGGTGGATTCAAGTGGAACGCGAAAGGATTTGGAGGTGAACTTGTACCTGAGGAAGCTTGATCTTCATGGGTATGATTTTATTCTTTATCTTTTCGTTTAATTAATAATTGTGCATAAAGGGTGATCCAGGTATATGGTTTGTAAAATTTTAAACTCTGATTTTTACACGTTTCCGCACTTTTATGCAATTTGATTGCGTTCATGAATATTTCAAACCTAACAGCTGATACTCCAAAAGCTTTGTGAAAACAAGCTATATGCCAAGTTGAAGAAATGTGAGTTATGGCTTGAGGAAGTTGCATTCCTTGGGCACGTGATATCAAATGATGGAATATTTGTTGACCCGACAAAGATTGAAGCAATTCAAAGCTGGGAGCAACCTAAGTCAGTGACCGAACTACGTAGCTTTCTCGGCTTAGCTGGTTATTATTAGAGATTCGTAGAAGGGTTTTCTCGAATCGTTACTCCATTAACTCGGCTAACTCGAAAAGATAAAAATTCAGTTGGAACGAGGAATGTGAAAAGAGTTTTCAAGAACTCAAGAGGAGACTCATTTCAGCACCTGTTCTGACAATACCATCTGGCTCGCAGGGATTTGTCATCTACAGTGATGCTTCAGGAAAAGGGTTAGGATGTGTTCTCATGCAACATGGAAAAGTTGTAAAACTCTGAATTTTATGAAATGAAAGTATTCAATTTTCTTATAATTATTATTTTATTTCATAAATGGTTAAATTGATAAAGGCTTAAAGTTATGGGTGATATGTAAATTTTTTTGCAAAGAATACAAGTTGTTATAAAATATTCGTTTGGTCGGGGAATATTGTTTTTGTCGGGGAATATCCGTACGACGGCACAATCATTGGTGGACCCCACAACAGAAGTAATGTCGTAGTAAGAAAACGACAGAATTTTCTTTTTATAAAAATAACGGCGAAAGTGTTACCGTTAAAAATTGTTGAACTACCCGGTAGTAAAAGTACAGTGATATGCATGGTTGCATAGTAGCACACGGTAATGATTATTGATGCTTACATAAGAAGTCACGCAGTTATACTCAATTATTGCTACAGTAATTGCTGCATCATATTTCTCATGTTATTGATTCGATTATTGTCACAGTATCATCTGTATAATATGATATATTATTAAATCAATAATTGAGACGACAAAGTTATTCATATTATTATTTGCAATATTGACAATGTCTAGAAGTTCTGTTAAGGAGAGGTTTGGTCACCTAATTGCGCGCCAATAAGGAGAAATCCTTATCGGAAAGCCCCCTCTTTCCTGGGAATGATCTGGTTGTTAAATATTGTGAATTATAATATTAATGATGAATGTTATTAAGAATCAAAGTGGAGTTCGGAGTTGAATTTGGAGACGCGGACGCGATATTTTAGTCCAGAATGATGAAATTAGTAGAAATAGACTATAAACACAAAATTTGTTGGGGTTGATTTTTTGGTCAAAAAAGTCAACAGTTGACTTTTTTTGGAAAAAGTCAAACTTCAAAATTTCAAAAATGAAATTTTTGAGAAAAATATTTCCATTCTATTGGGATTGTTAGTGTTAGTGGAAATCGACATTTATTTTGATAATAATTGATGTCTGGAGGTTATATTGACCAATCGGGTAATTAACCGGATAAATGAGCAATTAATTGCTATTGATTCACATGACTATAACTATTTGTTCATATGTGTGTACTATTGATTCACATTCATGTACTATTAGGGGAGTTGGTGCAAGATTGATAAAACTTGCATGACTAAGTTAAAGATGAGATATAGATGGAGGTACTATACTATTATTCGTATTTTCACATGATTATAACTATTGATTCACATGATTTACTATTAGGGGAGGTGGTGCAAGTTTGATAATACTTGCAGGACTAAATTAAAAATGAAAGAAAAGTTAGAGGTATTGTACTGTAATTTTTTGAGCCCTAAAACGTGCAATTATCGAAACTATATTTTTCTATAAATAGAAGCTCGTTCTTCCTTCATTTCTCACCAATTAAATAAAGCTATAGAGCAATTATTATAGAGAGAAATTATAGAGAGAAAGAAGAAGAGAAGTCTGTTACATCTCTACTCCAGTATCCAGTTTCTTTCTAAGGTAAGGGGTATTATTTCTTTCATTTTCATGCAGAGAGCTTCTGTTATTCCATTCTTTATTATTACATTTGAATAACATACATATCAAGTACCGCATACATGGTGAAATTCTTACATTATTCCATTACGTATTATTACATTTGGAATATCACGTCAATGCGCGTACGCATTGACCTTGTTCCATTATTTATTATTCTATTGGAATAACCTACCTGTGTGGTCTATCGCATGCCTGGTGAATTCAATTGTTATTCCATTCTTTATTATTATGTTGGAATATCTTGTCTGTGCGTATTACGCATGACCTGGTTCCATTATTTATTATTCTATTGGAATAACCTGCCTGTGCGGTCTATCGCATGCCTGGTGAATTCTGTTGTTATTCCATTCTTTATTATTATGTTGGAATATCCTGTCTGTGCGGATTTCGCATGACCTAGTTCCATTCTTTATTATTCTGTAGGGAATAACCTGTCTGTACGGTCTATTGCATGTATGGTGAATTCTTCTGTTATTCCATTCTTTATTATTCTGTTGGAATTACCTGTCTATGTGGATTACCACATGCATGGTGAATGATCCTTTGTATTCATTTCTTATTAAATTGTGGAAATGATCTGTCTACGTGGATTACCGCATGACGGGCGAAAATCCATTTGCAGGTTCATATATTCTATTATACTCAGTTGGTTAAAGTTTTGGTTTCTATACTCCATGAAATTAGTAGAATATCTTGGATATTTTCTCTTCATCCAGTATCTTTTCATAGAAATATTCTTCTGGGCATTCTTGAATTTTACTCCACAAAGCAGTATCATGTTGACAATTTGGACGTTTTTGAGTTCAGGACAAATTAACTTATAAATCTTTAAAATTTAATTCTTAAACTTATTTTATTGAATTATTATGTCATTGTCATCATCCTCATGTATATATTATGTTGAAAGTCATCTTTGGACTGTAGTGCATAGATGGACTTGGTATGATTATGACCAGGGATTATTCGGTATAGTCATGACCGTAATGTTACAAATGATGTGGTAAAAGTCCTCATGGGCCCGTAGTGCATTGATGGACAGTTGTTGGCATGATCATGACCATGGATAATTTGTGGTCGTGATACTAATGAATATCCTTGGCCGTAGTGCAGGGATGACGTGGTTTATTTAATAAGTTGAGTCTCAGCGATAAAAGTGATGAAAAACCTTTTAAATCATAGAAGATAGTAGATTTTATTATCTACTTGACTCTTCTAATGGATTGCTTGTTCCGCTGCAGTTAAACTTGATGTTTGTTATATTGTATCAGTTTAACACTGTTGAAGGTTAACAATAATTTATTACGCATTATCTTAGCCATAATATTTCCCTCTTTGGGCTAGTTGAGCTCACCCTTTTGCTTTCATTGTTCTCTTGAGAAATGAGAGCGTAGCGAGGGACTAGTCGGGGAGCGAGTGACGGTCCGGATGATAGCATTAGTAGTCCTCACTATTCTATGAAATAGTGTGATAATAAATGTATTGAGGATTTATTTTGAGTTTGAATATTGTCTCAGAAGACAATATTTGTATTAAAACTCACAACTCATGTTGTATATTTAAGGTTGTATTTGTATTCTGTACCATGTATTTGGCGACTCAGAATAGGTGATGTATACCTATTTTGGGGGCGTCACAGTTGGTATCAAAGCTTAGGGATATGATCCTTGGCTGAGATGTGAGACAAGAACTAGGATGGGAGAGACGGGGAATTCCTTCGCTAATATGACCTACCTAAGTTTATTTGGTATTTAATTGGTCGGTCAGAGTATAGGGATAATATGTGATATGTTAATTAACCCTTGTTTTGTGTCAGTATTTGAAAATGACATCCGAGAATGTTGAAAATAGAAATGGAGCACAGGAGACCGTTGAGTCTCCACAGATCAATAATCAGGATAATGTGCATCAGGAAGGCGACAATCCTCATGCAAAAAACAACACTGACCAAATGATGAACGATGGAATGTTCAGAGGCTTTATGCAATTCATGCAACATCAGGCGAGAGTGGCTCTTGTCCAAAATGCAGGTGGAAACACAGACAACTCTCGGATGGTCACTACTAAATAGTTCAAGGAGCTGGGACCACCGGAGTTTTTTGGAGAGCCAAAACAACTTAAGGCGGAGACGTGGATAAAGCAGATCAACAAGATATTTGATGTCTTGGGATGCTCCGAGGAGCAAAAGGTTCCCTTTGCCACCTTCATGTTGCAAGGTGAGGCGGATTCTTGGTGGGAATCAGAAAGCATACTCAACCTGCCTTTGACCGAAGATGTCTTGGGAGAAGTTCCAAGAATCGCGGTAACGACAAGTACTTTCCGAGAAAGTATTCGTCACATGAAAGAGGTAGAGTTCATTAAAGCCGAGCAAAACAACATGGCCAGGTGTCGCAAAGATGACGCTTAAGTTTGCCGAGAGTTGTCCGGTTTTGCGTCCCATTTGGTTGATAATGAGGAGAGAATGACGCGAATGTTTCTAAGAGGTTTGAAACCCGAGATACGTCAATATCTTATCTCTCATAAACTGTGTTTGTACTCAGATGTTGTTAATAAGGCTCAGTTATTGGAACGCGATAATGAGTCAACCTAACCAAAAGAGAGTAGCCGGTAAAATGATAATACTAGTGATAACAGTCATCGAAGCGGTGACAATAAGCGTGGAGGGAATCAACATGCCAGAAATGGTAACCACTTCGGTGGTAATCATGACCAAAACATTAAGAATTGACATTTCAAGAAGAGGATATTCAACAATGATGGAAGTACGTCAACATCAGCACCCGTTGTTAAGGAAGGAGAACAACCACCTATCATACGCTTCAATTGCGGAGGGGAGGGACATATCAGTCCAAACTATACGCAGCAATCCAAAACCTGTTACAATTGTGGAAGAGAAGGTCACCTAGCCTGATTTTGTCATGCACCAAAGCCAAGTCTAGCTGGGACGGTGGCACCAAAGGCGGATAAGGACAAAACAAAGTCGATGGTTTCAGGAAGAGTGTTTTTCGTGACTTCTCAAAAAGTGAGTAACCCAAACGAATTTAGCACGGGTTAGTTAATTATAAATTCTTATGAAGTCTATACCTTATTAGATATCGGTTCTACCCATTCTTTTATCTCTCTTGCTTGCGCTCAACGTTTAAATTTGACCCCAGAGAAATTAGACTTTGACTTATTGGTTGAAACTCCGTTAGGAGAAACTTTTATCATATCCACTGTTTATAAATCTTGTTTGATCCATGTAGGCACAATCACGTTACCTGTTGATCTTATCTCTTTAAAAATATTTACCTTTGATGCGATTTTAGGAATCGATTGGTTAACTACTCATCATGTTTTTCGTAAGGTTGTTAGCTTTCATATTCCTAACCAACCTTTTATGCGAATTCAAGCAACCAAACCACTAAAGTTAATCACTGTTATATCAAGCCATAAGTAAAGAGCTCCGATCCTTTCGTTGTTGACTTGCTTGTGTATAATGCACCGAAGCCTGACTTTCTGTAGCGATGTCGTGAATGGTGATGGCAAGTTGATAGGTATCGATGTGACATACTATCCAAGTCTTGGATGAGAGTCACAGTTTTGAATGATATTTCTATTGCTAATAAATATCCTGACGTATTCTTGAATACTTCTTAGTCTACCCCTAGAGTGTGAAATCGAATTTTATATTGACCCCAGTACAAAACCCATTTCTAAAACCCTCAAATATTTCTTTACTTAAAACAAACTTATCATGTGACATAGACGTTGGCTCGAGCTGTTGAAGATTACAATCGTACTATTCAATACCATCGTGGAAAAGCGAACGTGGTAGCTGACGTGTTGAGTAGAAGATCGTATGTGTTTACGAGTGCGATGTTGTTAACACAAAAACCCATTTCATATAACTTACAAATGATGAAGATAGAGTTAAAGACTCTAGGGACCCACGTGAAGATAGCGAATATACGAGTAGAATCGACTTTAATATACAAGTTAAAGTGGCTCAAACTACACACTTGAAGCTGATGAATATGAAGAAGAAGGTTCAAGAAGACGTTATTCTAAAAGAAAGAGTCGATGAATAGAGGAAATCTCAACCCTTGATTTTATTAGTCTATTTGAAATCCTCGATCGAGTAGGAATTGTGGCCTATAAACTCATTTTATCGCCAAGTATGTCGCGTGTTAATAACGTTTTTTTTACGTATCGATGTTATGTAAATATGTGGATGACCCGAACCACGTTATTAAATTAGAACTAGACGAGATAGCAGAAAATTTAACGTATGAGGAGATATGTGTTAAAATCTTGGATAAGAAGGATCATATTCAAAACTCAAAGGTTATACCTCAAAAGTTAGAATCGAAAATGAAGTCAAGGTATCCTCATCATACCAGGCACGCACATAAATTTCGAGGGCAAAATTTAATAAGGAGGGGAGATTGTAAGACCCCAAATTTTTTGAAATGAAAGTATTCAATTTTCTTATAATTATTATTTTATTTCATAAATGGTTAAATTGATAAAGTGTTAAAGTTAAGAGTGATATGTGAAAAAAATTTCAAAGTATGCAAGTTGTTATAAAATGTTCGTTTGGTCGGGGAATATTCTTTTTGTCGGGGAATATCCGTACGACGGCACAATCATTAGTGGACCCCACAACGAAAGTAATGTTGTAGTAAAAAAAAATGACAGAATTATCTTTTTATAAAAATAACGGTAAAAGTGTTACTGTTAAAAACTATTGAACTACCCGGTAGTAAAATTATAGTGATGCGCGTGGTTGCATAGTAGCACACAGTATTGATTATTGATGCTTACGTAAGAAGTCACACAGTTATACTTAATTATTGCTACAGTAATTGCTGCATCATATTTCTCATGTTATTGATTCAATTATTGTCATAGTATCATCTGCATAATATGATATATTATTAAATCAATAATTGAGACGACAAAGTTATTCATATTATTATTTGCAATATTGACAATGTCTAGATGTTCTGTTAAGGAGAGATTTGGTCACCTAATTGCGCGTTAACAAGGAGAAATCGTTATCGGAAAGCCCCCTCTTTCCTGGGAACGACCTGGTTGTTAAAAATTGTGAATTATAATATTAATAATGAATGTTATTAAGAATCGAAGAGGAGTTCGGAGTTGAATTTGGAGATGCGGACATGATATTTGAGTCCAAAACGATGAAATTAGTAGAAATAGACTATAAACACAAAATTTGCTGGGGTTGATTTTTTGGTCAAAAAAGTCGACAGTTGACTTTTTTGGAAAATGTCAAACTTCAAAATTTCAAAAATTAAATTTTTGAGAAAAATATTTCCATTGTGTTGGGATTGTTAGTGTTAGTGGAAATTGACATTTATTTCGATAATAATTGATGTCTGGAGGTTATATTGACCAATCTGGTAATTAACCGGATAAATGAGCAATTAATTGCTATTGATTCACATGATTATAACTATTTATTCACATGTGTGTACTATTGATTCACATTCATGTACTATTAGGGGAGTTGGTGCAAGATTGATAATACTTTCATGACTAAGTTAAAGATGAGGTATAGATGGAGGTACTATACTGTTATTCGTATTTTCACATGATTATAACTATTGAATCACATGATTGAACTATTGATTCACATTATTTACTATTAGGGGAGGTGGTGCAAGTTTGATAATACTTGCAGGACTAAATTAAAAATGAAAGAAAAGTTAGAGGTATTGTACTGTAATTTTTTGAGCCCCAAAACGTGCACTTATCGAAACTATATTTTTCTATAAATAGAAGCTCGTTCTTCCTTCATTTCTCACCAATTCACTAAAGCTATAGAGCAATTATTATAGAGAAAAATTATAGAGAGAAAGAAGAAGAGAAGTTTGGTACCTCTCTACTCCAGTATCCAGTTTCTTTCTAAGGTAAGGGTATTATTTCTTTTATTTTCATGAAGAGAGCTTCTGTTATTCCATTCTTTATTATTCTATTGGAATATCCTGTCTGTGTGTATTACGCATGACCTGGTTCCACTATTTATTACTCCCTCCGTCCCAAATTAATTGCTCAGTTTTGACTTTTTTAAGTCAAATTGACTATTTTTAGAATTAATAATTAAGCATATATAAATATATTTCTAAAATTACAAAAAATAGGATTAGTAATAAATTGTATATACTTTCTTTTGGTTATAATCTCTTCACCTATATTTTAGCAAAAATAGTAAAAAGATTAGTTTTAAAAATGGTCAATTTGACTTTAAAAAGTCAAACCCGAGCAATTAATTTGGGACGGAGGAGTATTCATTGGAATAACTCTATCTACATCTAAATACCGCTTTTACATGGTGAAATTCTTACGTTATTCCATTCTTTATTATTACATTTGAAATATTTGTCTGTAAGCGACATTACGTAATCGAAGTTTCATTATTTATTATTTTGTTGGAATAACCTGCCTGTGCGGTCTATCGCATGCCTGGTGAATTCTGTTGTTATTCCGTTCTATATTATTCTGTTGGAATATCCTGTCTATGCGTATTACGCATGACCTGGTTCCATTATTTATTATTCTGTTGGAATAACCTGCCTGTGCGGTCTAGCGCATGCTTGGTGAATTCTTTTTTTATTCCATTCTTTATTATTCTGGTTGAATATCCTGTCTGTGCGAATTTCGCATGACCTGGTTCTGTAACGATCCAAAATTTCAAAGTGTAATATTAAATATTTATTGAATAAAATAAATATTTATTTGGTGTGTCTATTGTTGAATTGATGAATCTAAATTTATTAGAGAATTTTCTAAATTAAATTAATTTATAATTTAGAGAGCTGTAAAATAACATGAGATGTTATATTGTTGATTTTATAATTTAGATGGTATATTAAATTATTAAATAAAGTTATAATGAAATTTTTTTTGTGATTTTTGCTAAAAGGCTATATTTAATTAAAATATAGTATGTGATTATAATTAAAAACTAAAGTGTTTATTAAAATAAATTAAAAAGGGTTTAAATTAGGTTTGTCAAACAAGGCTTAAAAGTATTTTAATTCTTTAGAATTTAAATGGTTTGCCAAACAAGCCTTAGGGCTTTTTGATATTTCTACTTTTTGAAATTTAAAATAAATAATATAAATAAAATAAAATAAATAATAAATATAGTGTATTTATGTTATAGACATTGTTTTGATAACAGATGATGGCAATTAAGGCCATATCAGTTTGTGTTATTTTATGTTACGCATTCTAGCTATCAGAGTTTCATTCTAGTTGTGTTAGGCATTAGAGAGAATTGAGAACTTGACAGAAAACTTGAGAGAATTCTAGAGAAGCTTTGAGAGAAGAATTGGGGAAAAGAAGATTGTTGATCAAAGGGAAAGTTATCATCTTCTAAAACTAAGGTATTATCTTAATTCTTTTATTTTTAAAGTTTTAGTTTTCTCTTCCCAAAATTCTCTGTAAAATCTTTGTAGAGGATGAATTATTTGTTATATATCGTTTTATATGATAAATTATTTGTTGTGAAACCGTTTTCATGAGTTTGTATATGAGTATAGTCAATGAATTCATGTTATGTATGTAATTTGTGAAGAAAACCTTATTACAGTGAGTTTATATGAATATATATGAATATGGCTTAGTTTAAAGTTAAATTAAGGTTTAATTAGTTATTTAATTTATAAATTGACTATTGAATTTGAAAGAGGATGAATAATCATAAACAAGGTACTTTGAATTAACTACTTTGGTTGAAAAACACAATCACAGTGATGATTTTCACTGAAAATGTCAAAAGTGAAGTTTTAGCAAAAATAGTGAAAATTAATGGTTGTAATTTGGATGTTTATGTTATTTAGATGGCTAGAAACGCGTTAGAAAACATTAGATTATTTTTTTGTTAACCTATTACACCTTAGATAGGGTGGTATGGTTGTTAGAAAGGAGCTTGGAGGCCTAATTTGGCTTTTCGTGGAGTTACAGAGCATAATTTTGCATTTTGCAGAAGGGACCCCCACCCCGGCGGGCCCCCCTAGTGCAAAAACCCCCGCTCCGGCGAGGGGGTAGGCTGCCAAGCCGATTTTGGAAAAAAAAACTAACATAACATAGTTTACTAAAATGGGCATAACTTCTTCATATGAACTCCGATTAATGCGATTCAAGATGATTCGGAACGAGGACGAATAGGCCTATAACTTTTATTCTTTAAGGGTTTCAATTTGAAATCTTTATGAAGGGTAAAAATGGCCATATTTAGGACTGTAATGTATTTGGAGCCAATTAAAGGGCGTCGGGATGCGCGAATGCAAGTGCAATCCTTTGTGTATTAGTATAACCTAATGATAACATGTTAGACATATAATAGGATGTTGTATCAAGTTGTTAATGTGTATGTGGTGCAATGACATGATCACTTAAGTAGTTGTAATAAAGCTAAATAGTGATGTTCATGAAAAGATGCGATTTTGTTAGTGAGCTATATGAATCTAATGTTAGTGTAACTAATGTGTATTGTCAATACATATGGTATGTGTAGGACTTGTGGTGAACGTGACTAGTAATTTTTTAACCTACGCACTAGGCAAGTTCTCTAACTCTACTTTTATAATTGTCCAAGCGCTTAAACTTTCTTTGAGCAAGTTTTCTAACTCTACATTTACGTTGAGCAAGTTTCTAAACTTTATTACTTTTACATTGTGCAAGTTTATTCTTATTGTTGAGCAAGTTCTTGTATCTAGTTTGTTTATGATTTCTAAATCTAGATCTTATTCTGATATTGAACAAGTTATTCTCGTCTTTAACTTGTTATCCAGCATGCAAGTTTACATACTCTAACATACTCATGTTGAACAAGTTATATCATGTAAAGTACTATTTGTTGTGTATGCTTAGTACTCAGTTCCAAATAACCTTGGCTTATCATTGTTCAAGCAAGGCATATTATAA
Organism: Panax quinquefolius; assembly: GCA_020205615.1. Lineage (NCBI taxonomy): Eukaryota > Viridiplantae > Streptophyta > Magnoliopsida > Apiales > Araliaceae > Panax > Panax quinquefolius. The sequence continues at coordinate 1,543,061 of JAINUW010000507.1, forward strand.
TTATTCGATGTTTATGCTGTTAGTTTATTCCTAAAGCATGATCTTAATTTTCAATGTCGATTTAGTTATGATTATTCCATAGCATGATATTATAAATATTGTATTCAACTAATACTTAGTTGATGACCGATGAATTCTAAATTACCCTTGAAATATATCCAAACCAAACTTACTTTGGTGCGGACTTGTATTCTAAATACTGAGATGAACAACCCTATTATTAGGGGTAATTTACGCTTAGCGTTGAAATGTTTGTGCACAATACATTGTACGAATGGCTGATCCCCCTAAGTAGGAGGAGTCCTTATAGTCTTATAACTGTTAAAGTTGGAGTTGAAAGATTACTCGCAACTGTGGACATAATTCATGGTCTTATGACCCTCAGTTAGATATATTCTATATTTTGGATTCCAGTTTGTGATTATCATTGTTAAGAGTACTATTCAGTTTTGATGAGCCTATTGTTGGCAGTTATCATTATTATTCTCCTATTGATTCATTAATATATTTAGTGAGCAACTATTTTGCTCACTCTTGCATATTTATATACTCATTGCAGCTAAAGTTGAGAAGGTAGATGAGCCTTCAACTAACAAAGGAAAGGGAAAAATGTACAAGTGATGAAGACTTGTAATTTTGATTATTGATATGATGTTAGACTTTTTACTTTGATGAAAGACTTTTACTTAATGATGTGATGTAATAATTTTATTTCCGTACTTGAATGATGTTTAAGGTTAGATAAATTGGGAAGATTTTTATTTAATGATGTAACCCTATTTAAAGGGAGGATTTATGGTTTAAATGTTACTTTATTTGGGTAAATAGTATAAATGTATGGATAGTGAGCACCAAATCTTGTGGGAATGAAGTACCTAGATTTGGGGGTGTCACAAGTTCCATTCTTTATTATTCTATTGGGAATAACCTGTTTGTGCGGTCTATCGCATGCATGGTGAATTCTTCTGTTATTCCATTCTTTATTATTCTGTTGGAATAACCTGTCTATGTGGATTACCACATGCATGGTGAATGGTCCTTTGTATTCATTCCTTATTAAATTGTGGAAATGATCTGTCTACGTGGATTACCGCATGGCGCGCTTAAAATCCATTCATAGCTTCATATATTCTATTATACTCAATTGGTTAAAGTTTTGGCTTCTATACTCCATGAAATTAGAAGAATATCACGGATATTCAAGCGCTTCATCCAAAGATCTTTTCATGAAAATATTCTTCTGAGCATTCTTGAATTTTACTCCACAAAGCAGTATCATGTTGACAATTTGGGCGTTTTTAAGTTCAAGATAAATTAACTTAAAAATATTTAAAATTTAATTCTTGAACTTATTTTATTGAATTATTATGTCATTGTCATCATCCTCATGTTTATATTATGTTGAAAGTCATCTTTGGACTGTAGTGCATAGATGGACTTGGTATGATTATGACCAGGGATTATTCGGTATAGTCATAACAGTAATGTTACAAATGATGTGGTAAAAGTCCTCATTGGCTCGTAGTGCATTGATGGACAGTTGTTGGTATGATCATGACCATTGATGAAAACACGAATATCCTTGGCCCGTAGTGCATGGATAATTTGTGGTTGTGATACTAATGAATATCCTCGTCAGAAAAAGTGGGGATGACGTGGTTTATTTAATAAGCTGAGTCTCAGCGATAAAAGTGATGAAAAACCTTTTAAATCATAGAAGTTAGTAGATTTTATTCTCTACTTGACTCTTATAATGGATTGCTTGTTCTACTGCAGTTAAACTTGATGTTTGTTATATTGTATCAGTTTAACACTGTTGAAGGCTAACGATAATTTATTCTGCATTATCTTAGCCATAATATTTCTTACCGACCTAGTTGAGCTCACCCTTTTGCTTTCATTGTTCTCTTTAGGAAATGAGAACGTAACAGAGACTAGTCGGGGAATGGAGTGACGGTCCAGATGATAGCATTAGTAGTCCTCACTATTCTATGAAATAGTGTGACAATAAATATAATGAGGACTCTATTTGAGAGTGGATATTTTCTAGAAGGCAACATTCATGTTTAAACTCTCAGCTATGTTTTGTCGTATACTACACGACTGTTGTATAATTAAGTTTGTATTTGTATTCTGTACCATGTATTTGGCGACTCAAGATGGGTGATGTATACCTATTTTGGGGGCGTCACACATATACTCCTTCCAATACTAATCCTTATACTTTTGGATCCATCATGATCACACAACACACAAACCTTCCATAATCAAGCATGCATTTCTTACTTATATCTACATATACTAACTTAGCTTGACAGAAATAAAGCTAGATTATGAACTTACTTCTTAAAGGCTTTCTTCCTCTTAGCTAGGAACCTCAAGTAGCTCTCCACCTTTGCTTCTCCTTCTTGAACTCCACCAAAATGTAAGCACTTCTCTAGTTTTTCTTCTTTTCTCTCTAACTCTCTCTAAACTACTAATACTTAAGAAATTTCAAGTAAATGAAGTAATGAGCTAGGAGGGGTCCTATTTATAGGAAAGGTCCATGTATAACATAAATGTACTAATACTTGGTATAATACTTGTATTTGTATACCCAACTAATTAATAACCATTGGTAAAAGGTTATTAGGTAAAAAGAATTACCAACTACTTCACCAACTATGTCCTCTTTCATCATGAGCTCACATGGGATTACTTACAAGTATTTTTCGACAACAAAGATCAACACTTAGGTTTAATAGGGCCAAATTTTTTTATCATGGGGGTAGTATCCATATGTTGCACTTTCATTTTATCATTTCTACATTAAACTAGCTTATTTGTTTCCTAATTGTATACATATACATATAATTCTCTACACATATATATATACCTACACACCCACATATAATGTAAGTATATTTCCCCTCTTTTTTCCACACTACACATTAGGCTATTCCCAAGTTAATTTAAGTTTGGGCTAGGCACAAATACTTATACACATTGGGCTAAACATTAGTCTACCAATTCAATTTCTTGGGCTAAACTCCCAACTTATGCAATTATGTTACATTATTAATGTTGGGCTTGGATATATCCTAGATCCAACACTTCATTAAGTTATCCATCAATTAATCTCATTAAGAAATTGATTATTGCACAAAAGGATTAACACTTAAGCTTAATTAATTATAACCAAGCTTATCAACATTATCAATATATTTCTTAATCCTTTCATACATGATTCAATTTGTATTGAATTATTAGTCCCGTGTCACACACACACACACACACACATATATATATATATATATATATATGCACACAAATAATTGCAAATATCTTTATTTGATTACAAAAATTACTTATAAAATTCTTGGGTATTACAGTAAGTGAATTTGATCCCATTCATTTATGCTTTGGATCATTTCTTTGATGATCTCTCGTAGCTTCTTTGTGAGCTCAGAACTCAGGTTGCTAGGAAGAGTGTTGGCATCATCGATCAAGTGGTTAAACTGTTGATGAATGAGTAAAGAGTGAGTTTCCAAATCTTCTTGAATTTTTGTGGTCACTTTCTATGATGCGTAAGAGAACTTAGAATTGGTGGGAAGAACTGAGAAAAGCTCAAGAATTTTCTGAGTGTCTGTAGGAGAGGCTCTTGTATTTTGTTCTTGCAATTTGAGAGAGCAAGAGCAAGATTGAAATAATTGTTGTTTGAGGAAGAAGAAATGTTTGAATAAGGTGCAAGAATAAAGGTTTGAGTTATGGGAGAGGAGGCTGTTGAAGCTGGTAGAGCATGTGACTCCACGATTTGAGTAGCAGTGAGGTTCGTGAAGTTAAAGGTGGTTGAAGATTGTACTAACATGAAGTTAGGTGTATTTGGTTCATTAGTTACAGAATGTTGGTATTCTGTAGATGAAAATTGGTTTAGTGGGTGAAGAACCACTTCCAACAATCTAGGCAGTTCATAAAATTAATTTAATTAAGTTTGATGGAGAGCAGTGGTTAACTATGAAAGAGATGGGAATAGATTGTACCTCACGCCCAGTCTTTAAAGAAGAATGATTTTTGATCAGCTTCTAAGAAATATTGAGGCTGCTTGGGAATCTATGAGCTAGAACTGAAATTGCTGGATAAGCTTTGTAAGTCCAGAATATGTGATCCCAGGAGTTGAGCATCCGGGCTCTGTGATAGGACATCATTGGTAAGTAGGAGAACAACTGATTGTAGTTGGCTCTCCAATATCCATTCCAACCTACTATAATAATCTTAACTTCTTCATCCTCTTCTTCTTCCCTGTCTCCATAACCTTCATTTGAAATTTGCACCACATTAATCATCTCTTCATTCCTTCTTTGTTCTTCAGCCTCCTCCACCTCCATAGCTTCAACACTTTCAATTTCCACAACTTCAGAGACTATGATTTCTTGAGGGGCTGAGGGGGCTTCATGAACATCTTCTGGCAGCTCCCCTCAGCTGTAGCATTTCCTTATGCAGGAGCTTTAAGAAGCTCCCACCCCAGTCTGATCAGATGCAGTAAGGTTTACTGCACTATTAAGATTGACTATCACATCAGCAATGATTCTGGTCTCATCCAAGGAATCATTGTGAGTATCAGTTGTTTGAGGCTCAGATCTTGGTTCAGCCTTCTCAGCAGCAATTCTTCATTCCTCCTCCTTTAGGACTTCATCATTGTCAATAATATATTTCTTGACAAGCTTTCTCTTTATTCTCGTGGGCTTAGCCACATCCTCAGTATTCTCTTCAGCTTCAGCTCTAACAGTTTTTTCACGCTGAGACACTATTGCAACATCCTTCTCTAGAATGATGGTAATTCTCGACTCCACGATCGATAATGACTCCATGATCGTGGTGAATAATGACTTCTTTGATTGATGGCTGCGTTTCTTCTTCTGAGGCTCAGAACAACCTTCAGCCTTATCCTTACTATGCTTCTCCATCTTCATCTCCTTCAGAACTTCTTCTAGTGATTTGGTCACTTCTAGGGTGAGTTCCCTTTGTGTGAAAAGACCTTGAATCTCTTTGCCCGAACCTTTTTGGGGCGCGTCAGTGGTTGAGCCTTGAGGCTCTTCTGTTATTTGAATATTTTTATTTAATTTCCTTTCGCCCTAACTCTTTCTGACCAAAGCTGTGGGTTCCTCTTGATTAAATTCTTCTTCCTTAGCTTCCTACAGAACTGACATATTTCCCGGCAGAATCGATTTCTTTACTTCACCAGTCCTTCCACTAAACTCAGACATCATCTTAACATTTTCTATAGGGTTTCTTTTCTAATTTTGAAACAACTGTTGGATCATCCTTCTGTTGGGGTTGATGGGTTCTCCTTCCTTGTCTATGATTTTGTCTCCTAGAGCAATTTGCAGAATTATGTTGATTAATCTCCCATAGAGAATTTTACCAGAGCTCTTCATCTTCTTTGAGCTAAGCATCCACTTCCCAATCCATTCTATGAGCAAGGCTCCATAGTTGAGTTTAATTTTGAAGCAGAATGTTGTCATGAGCTTCAGTTGGTTCTCATTCATAGAGTTATGGTCAGAGATTTTGCAGCATATGCATTTCCCAACAATATCAGCCCAAAATTCATACTTCTAGGGAAACGCTTTCTTCTTGTAGCCCTTGACACCTTGAAACTTCTTGTGGTGCATCTTTTTCAGACCTTCATGCAAGTCGATGACACTCAGAGATGAAAGGCCCTTTGATTTAAAACCTAGGGCTAGGTTTATATCTTCAGCTTTGAGTTGAATCTGCTCCCCCTTAACCTTTGTAGTGATGATGTCATTTTTGAAGACTCTATTGCAATATAATTCTTTCACCAGCTTTGGGTAAATCCTTGTGCTGGTGCTCAGAGCTTCTTCGAGACCAGCTTTCTTCAGAAGGGTTAGAACTTTGTGGAACTGTGGGTTAGCTATCTTGAATTCGTCGAAGCATAGTTGGTAACTAGATACAACATTGGAAGCAACCATTGATTGCTATGATTTTCCTGAACCGAACATAAATTAGTTGAGCGTTCTAACAGCTAGGGTTTCTTTTGAGAGAGAAAGAAATGAATGAGCTTTTGAAATTCAAAGGTGAACTGTCAAAACACATTTTTCAAATTCTGTAGGGCTTCATGATTTTAAGTAGTGTGAAAAGTACTAATCTGCCCTTAGTTCCCCCTGAGCTAGTGGATCCCTTAGGATGACTATGATCGTTGAGGTTGCTCTATAATTGTTGAGTACACTGTTAAACCTGCTCCACGATTATTGTCTCTTCGGGTTCTTGTGATGCACTCTGAATTAGCATCCCTTCTAAGTTAAGGTAGCTCAGGAAGGACCAACCTCTTAGTTTAAAACTAAGGGTCAGGTTTGTCCCTGAGGCACTCATCAGAAGGGCTGCTTAGTCTTGATAGAAATGATGTCATCATAGTGGGCTTTCTCTACCATGTCGAGACTGCTCCATGATCGTGGTTTCTCGTAGTCATCTTTACGATTTTAACATAGCCTTTTTGTCCACATGGTTAGCACCAAATAGAGCATAGATTTTATGGTTGTAGATTTAGCATACCTAAGTCATTTATCAATTTATTAAATCTGGATTCATCTAAGGGTTTTGTAAAGACATCAGCAAGTTGATTTTCAGTAGGGATGTATTGTAAAGATATAATTCCATTTTGTACATGATCCCTAATAAAATGATATCTTATTTCTATATGCTTAGTCCTAGAATGCATGACAAGATTATGTGTAATTGCTATGGCACTTGTGTTATCACAGTGAACAGGTATAAACTTGAAGTCAAACCCATTGTCTACTAGTTGATTCTTCATCCATAAGATTTGATCACAACAGCTACCTACATCAATGTATTCAGCTTCTGCTGTTGAGGTTAATACTGAATTTTGGTTCTTGCTAAACCAGGACACAAGTCTGTTTCCTAGAAATTGACAAGTGCCGCAGGTACTTTTTATATCGATTTTGCAGCCTACAAAATCAGCATTTGAATATCCTATCAGTTTAAAGGAGGACTCCTTAGGATACCAAAGTCCCAAGTGAGGTGTGCCTTTGAGATATCTGAAAATTCTCTTTACAACAGTTAAGTGTGATTCCTTAGGATTAGCTTAAAATCTAGCACATATACATGTTCCAAACATTATGTCTTGTCTACTAGCAGTTAGATACAAAAGAGAGCCTATCATATCTCTATATTGAGTAATGTCAATATGTGATGCCCCGAAAATAGGTATACATCACCCATCTTGAGTTGCCAAAAACATGGTACAAAAATACTAATACAACTTAATAATACGACAGTCGTGTAAAATACGACAAAACATAAACTGAGAGTTTTAATAAGAATATTGTCATCTAGACAATATCCACACTCAAAGGAGTCCTCATTACATTTATTGTCACACTATTTAATGTAATAGTGAGGACTACTAATGCTATCATCGGATCATCACTCCGCTCCCCGACTCGCCCCAGCCTATATTCTCATTTCAAGAGAACAGTGAAAGAAAGTGTGAGCTCAACTAGCCCAGTAAGAAATATTATGACTAAGATAATGCAGAATAAATTATCATTAGTCTTTAACAATGTTAAACTGATTAAATACAATAGACATCAAGTTTAACTGCAGCGGAACAAGCAATCCATTAAAAGAGTCAAGTAGAGAATAAAATCTACTATCTTTTATGATTTAAAAAGGTTTTTCATCACTTTTATCGCTGAGACTCAGCTTAATAAATAATCCACATCATCCCTGCACTACGGCCAAGGATATTCATTAGTATCACAACCACAAATTATCCATGCACTACGGGGGTGGATATTCGTGTATTCATCAATGGTCATGATCATGCCAACAACTGTCCATCAATGCACTACGGGCCAATGAGGACTTTTACCACATCATTGGTAACATTACGGTCATGATTATACCGATTAATCCCTGGTCATAATCATACCAAGTCCATCTATGCACTACAAGCCACAGATGACTTTCAACATAAAATAAACATGAGGATGATGACAATGATATAAGAATTCAATAAAACAAGTTCAAGAATTAATTTATGCAGGAATTAATAACGTCCAAATATTCAACATGATATTTTTTTGTAGAGTAAAATTTAAGAATGCTCAGAAGAATATTTCCATGAAAAGATATTGGATGAAGCTCAAATATCAAGGATATTCCACTAATTTCATGGAGTATAGAAGTCAAAACTTTAACCAACTGAGTATAATAAAGAATGAAATAACAAAAGAAATCGCCAGGCATGCGATAGACCGCAGACATACAAAGTTATTCCAATGTAATAATAAATAATCGGAACAGATCAAAGTAAATTCAAGACCGACAAGATATTCAAATAGAATAATAAAGAATGGAATAACAATGTAAATCACCATGCATGCAATAGACCGCATGCATAAAAGTTATTCCAATGTAATAATAATTAATGGAACCGGGTCATGCGTAATAATGCATTCTATGTGATATTCCAAATGTAATAATAAAGAATGGAATAATAGAAGAATTTCACCATGTATGCAAGATTAAGATAGATATGTTATTCCAACATAATGATAAAGAATGGAATAATGAAGAATTTCACCATGTATAGGGTAGCCTGCATGTGATACAAAAGTTGTTTCAATAGAATAATAAAGAATGGAATAACAGAAGAATTTCACTATATATACGGTGATTAAGATAGATAAAAGTTATTCCAACATAATGATAAAGAATGGAATAATAGAAGAATTTCACCAAGTATAGGGTAGCCCGCGTATATAGGTTATTCCAACAGAATAATAAAGAATGGAATAACAGAAGTTCTCTTCATGAATACGAAAGACATAATACCCCTTAAGAGTACAACAAATAATATCCCTTACCTTAGAAGAAATTGGATATAGGAGTAGTGAATTAGCATAATACTTTTCTTCTTTCTCTCTATAGTTTCTCTCTCTAGAGTTTCAGTGAATTCATAAGAAATAATGAAGGAATGAACTTCTATTTATAGGAGAATGGACTGAATAGTAACTAATTCATGAACGGTCCAGATTGATTTACTTTTAAACGTACGGTTCATATTGATTTACTATGCAATATAAATAAAATATTCTAATAAAACAAAATCTTTTAAATAAAATATAATATATTTTATTTATAATCTAACAAAACAAATAACTTTATAAAAGTATTCTGTTTTATATAAAAAGATTTTACTATGCAAAACGCTATGCAGGCACTATGCAAATACTATGCACAATAAAATATTATATATTCTAATTATTGTCTAATAAAACAAATAACTTTATAAAAAGTATTCCGTTTTATATAAAAAAAATTGACTATGCAAAACACTATGAATGCACTATGCAAACACTATGCATAATAAAATATAATATATTCTATACCATGCTCTAGGTGCTTGTTTAAGTCTATATAAGGCTTTGTCTAATCTATAGACATAATTAGAGAAAGTTAGATTGATGAAACCTGGAGGTTTCTCCACAAATACTTCTTCTTGAAGTTCACCATTCAGAAATACACTTTTAACATCCATCTAGAAAACTTTGAACTTCATGTGGGCAGCAAAGGTAAGGAATATCCTGATAGCTTCTAGTCGGGTAACAGGTGCAAAGGTCTCATCGTAGTCGATGCCTTCTTCTTAGGAATAACCTTTAGCCACTAATCTTGCCTTGTTCCTTGTGATCACCCCATCTTCATCCATTTTGTTTCTGAAGACCCATTTGGTGCCAATAACTGGTTAACTTCTTGGTCTAGGAACTAATCCCCAGACTTTGCTTTTTTCAAATTGTTTCAGTTCCTCTTGTATGGCTTCTATCCAACTCGAATCTTCTATAGCATCTTCTATCTTTTTAGGTTCCATATGGGACAGAGAGCTCAGATAGAAACACTTATTCTAGGTGGTAGATCTCGTCTTGACTCTTACATTTGGATCTCCACTGATCAGGTCTTGAGTGTGATCTCTTACCCATATGTTCCCTCTTGGAACATCTGTTCTGGTGCCTTCTTGTTTGAATTCTTCAAGATCAACTTCTATCTCTTGGTGCAGAGGTTAGTCATCTGGTGTAGCTCTCTCCATGATCTCTTCTTCAGGCTCGACGATTTCATCTTCTTGGGCTGCGATCGTGGTGTTGGGCTCGACCACCTAATTTGTATTGTCTGAGTCGTCAATCGTAGTGCCTTGTGGTACAAACTTGTCCGAGTCTATTTCATCAAAGAAGATGTGAATCGAGACTTCAACACTTATCGTCTTCTTGTTGAACAATCCATAGACATTGTTGTCTGTGGCATATCCAAGAAAGATTCCTTCATCTGACTTGGGTTGGAACTTAGTTAGATATTGTTTTCAATTGTTAAGAATGTAGCATGCACAGCCGAACACATGGAAATAATTGACATTTGGCTCTCTTCCTTTCCACAGCTCGTAGAGGGTCTTCTTTAGTGTAGAGTGAACAAAAGACCTATTTTGAGTGTACCACGTAGTGTTAATAGCTTCTGTAAGACCCCAACTTTTATGAATAAAGATGAATTTTTCTCTATATATTATTTTGGATAATAAGGTGTGGATTTGATATAATGTTATAGTTGTGGGTAATATTTACAAATTTTGCAAAGTAAGCAAGTTATCATAAAATATTTTTTTGGTTAGGGAATATTCGTTTTATTAAGGAATATTCGTACGACGGCATAATCATTGGTGGACCCCACAACGGAATTGCTGTCAGAGTTAGAAAACAATAGAAATAACTATTTATAAAAATAACGACAAAAGTTTTACCGTTAACTGTTTAAATACCCGGTGGTAAAAGTAAAGTAATACGAGTGGTTGTATAGTAGCACACGGTATTATACAGTATCTTTGATTATTGATGCTTACGTGAGAAGTCACTCAGTTTTGTTCAATTATTTCCACAGTAACTGTGACGCCCCCAAAATAGGTATACATCACCCATCTTGAGTCGCCAAATACATGGTACAAAATTCAAATATAACTTAATTATACAACAGTCGTGTAAAATACGACAAAACATAATCTAAGAGTTTTATAAGAATATTGTCATCTAGACAATATCCACACTCAATGGAGTCCTCATTACATTTATTGTCACACTATTTAATAGAATAGTGAGGACTACTAATGCTATCATCTGGACCGTCACTCCGCTCCCCGACTAGTCCATTACCACGCTCTCATTTCCAAGAGAACGGTGAAAGAAAGGGTGAGCTCAACTAGCCCAAGAAGAAATATTATGACTAAGATAATGCGTAATAAATTATCATTAGTCTTCAAAAATGTTAAACCGATAAAATACAATAGGCATCAAGTTTAATCTGCAGTGAATAAGCAATCCATTAGAAAAGTCAAGTAGAGCATGATATCTACTATCTTCTATGCTTTAAAATGTTTTCATCAATTTTTATCATTTGAGACTACTTAATAAATAAACCACATCATCGAGTCATCCCTACACTACTACGCCAAGGATATTCATTAAATCATCAATGGTCATGACTATACCGATTAATCCTCGGTCATAATCATACCAAAAAGTTGTCCATCAATGCACCTACAAAGCATCGAGGACTTTTACCACATCATTTATAATATTTCAGGTCATGATTATACCGAATACTCCCTGCTTATAATTATACCAAGTCCATCTATGCACGTAAGCTAAAGATGACTTTCATCACAATATAAGCATGAGGATGATGACAATGACATAATAATTCAATAAAACAAGTTCAAGAATAAATTTTAAAGATTTATAAGTTAATTTATCTTGAAATCAATTACGTCCAAATTGTCAACTTGATACTGCTTTGTGGAATAAAATTCAAGAATGCTTAGAAGAATATTTCCATGAAAAGATACCGGATGAAGCGCAAATATCCATAATATTCTACTAATTTCATGGAGTATAGAAGCCAAAACTTTAACCAAATGAGTATCATAGAATATATGAAACTGCAAATGGATTTTCACCCGCCATGCGGTAATCCACGTAGACAGATCATTTCTATAATTTAATAAGGAATGAATACGAAGGATCATTCACCATGCATGTGATAATCCACATAGACAGGTTATTCCAACAGAATAATAAAGAATGGAATAACAAAGAATTCACCATGCATACGATAGACAACATAGACATGTTATTCCAACAAAATAATAAAGAATGGAACCAGGTCTAGCGTAATCCGCATGCAGATGTGATATTCCAAATGTAATAATAAAGAATGGAATAATGTAAGAATTTCACCATGTATGCGATAGATCGCATATGCATACGAGTTATTCCAAAAGAATAATAAAGAATGGAACCCAGTCTAGTGTAATAATCCGCATGCATGAGGATATTCCAATGTAATTATAAAGAATGAAATAATGAAGAATTTCACAATATATGCGGTGATTGTGATGACAAAGTTATTCTATCATAATAATAAAGAATGGAATAAATGAAGAATTTCACCATGTATGCGCAGATTAAGATAGACAAAAGTTATTCAACATAATAATAAAGAATGGAATAACAAAAGCTCTCTTCATGAATACAAAAGAAATAATACCCCTTACCTTAGAAGAAACTGGATATTGAAATAGTGAGGTAGCAGACTTCTCTTCTTCTTTCATTTTTAACAGTACAATACCTCTAACTTTTCTTTCATTTTTAATTTAGTCATGCAAGTATTATCAAACTTGCACCACCTCCCCTAATAGTAAATAATGTGAATCAATAGTTCAATCATGTGAATCAATATTTATAATCATGTGAAAATATGAATTACAGTATAATACCTCCATCTATACCTCCATTTTTAACTTAGCCATGCAAGTATTATTAATCTTGCACCAACTCCCCTAATAGTACAAGAATGTGAATCAATGGTACACACATGTGAACAAATAGTTATAATTAAGTGAATTAATAGCAATTAATTGCTCATTTATCCGATTAATTACCCGACTGGTCAGTAAAACTTCCAGACATCAATTAATATCGAAATAAATATCAATTTTCACTAAGACTAATAATTCCAACACAATGGAACTATCAATTTCATCTTTAATTAACACAAACTTATTCATCATAAATATTATAACTCACAATATTTAACAACCAGGTCGTTTCCAAGAAAGAGGGGGCTTTCCGATAAGGATTTCTCCTTATTGGCGCGCAATTAGATGACCAAATCTCTCCTTGATAGTACTTCTAGACATTGTAAATATTGCAATTTCATAATATGAATAACTTTGTCGTCTCAATTATTGATTTAATAATATATCATATAATGCCGATGATACTGTGACAATAATCGAATCAATAATATGAGAGATATGATGCAACAATTACTATAGCAATAATTGAGTATAACTGAGTGACTTCACACGTAAACATCAATAATTAATACTGTGTGCTACTATGCAACCACGCGTATTACTGTACTTTTACTACATGGTAGTTCAACAGTTTAACGGTAAAACTTCCGCCGTTATTTTTATAAAAAGATAATTATGTCGTTTTCTAATTACAACAATATTTCCATTGTGGGGTCCACCAATGATTGTGCCGTCGTACGAATATTCCCTGTTAAAATGAATATTCCCCGACCAATCGAATATTATATAACCACTTGCTTACTTTACAAAATTTATAAATATTACCCACAACTATAACATTATATCAAATCCAAACCATAATATTCAAAAATATATTTGGAGAAAATTATTCTTTATTCATAAAAGTTGGGGTCTTACAATCTCCCCTTCTTATAAAATTTCATCCTCGAAATTAGGGTACGTACCTGGTATATCGAAGAGGTGAGGATATCTTGACTTCATCTCAAATTCTAACTCCCAGGTCATTTACTCCACATCGTGGTTTCTCCACAAAACTTTGACTTGAGGTATAACTTTAGAGCGTAGAATATGATCCTTCTTATCCACGATTTTAACAGGTAACTCTTCATATGTTAAATCTTCCTCTATCTCGTCTGGTTCTAATTCAATAATGTGGTTCGGGTCTTTCACATATTTACGTAACATAGATATGTGAAAAACATTATGAAGATGAGATATACTTGGCGGTAAGGCGAGTCTATAGGCCACAGTTCCTACTCGATCGAGGATTACAAATGGGCCAATGAATCAAGGATTGAGCTTTCCTCTCTTTCTAAATCTTGTAACTCCTTTCCATGGAGCAACACATAATAACACATGATCTCCAATATTGAAATTCACGTCTTTTCGATGAAGATCAACATAACTCTTTTGTCGATCTTATGAGGTTTTTATACGTTGTCAGATCATTTGAATCTTTTTCATAGTCTTACGTACCAAATTCGGTCCCAACAACGTTGCTTCACCCACCTCATCCCAGCATACTAGAGAATGACACTTTCTTCCATACAACGCCTCAAATGGAGCCATGCCAATACTTGTTTGATAACAATTATTGTAGGAAAACTCCACCAATGGTAAGAACTTGTCCCAACTTCCCTTGAAGTCAAAGACACAGAGTCTTAATAAATCTTCGAGAGTTTGAATAGTCCTTTCTGACTGCCCATCCATTTGAGGATGATATGCCGAACAAAATCTTAAATCTGTGCCCATAGCTTTTTGCAAACTAACCCAAAATCTTGAAGTGAATCTTGGGTCTCGATCAGAAACTATGGATACTGACATACCATGCAATCTTATGATCTCGTTTATGTGCATACTAGCAAGACGTTCAAGTGTAAAAGTTTTTCGTATCCGTAAGAAATGAGCAGACTTGGTCTGTCTATCAACAATGACCCAAATCGCATCTATGCCTTGAAAAACCTTGGGAAGACCAGTAACGAAATCTATGGTAATGTGCTCCCACTTCTATTCTGGAATTTCAAGTGGTTGCAATGGACCTTTTGGCACTTGATGCTCCGCCTTGACTCATTGACAAATTAGACACCTTGAGATAAACCCCGCTATCTCTCTCTTCATATTGCTCCACCAAAATGTATGTCTAAGATCACGATACATTTTGGTACTCCCAGGATGGATTACAAATGGTGTGTTGTGCGCCTCTATCATGATTTAATACTACAAGTCAGAATCGTTAGGAACACAAAGTCTAGAGTTAACTCGAAGTATTCCTTCTTCATGGATTCTTGCTTCTGGAATAGCACCTTCTTGCACTTTCTTCTTCATACGCATCAGCTCCGGGTCTGTAGTTTGAGCATCTTTAACTTTATCGATTAAAGTCGGTTCCACTCGTATATTCACCATCATCACATGGGTCTCTGGAGTCTTTAACTCTATTTCCATCCTTTCCAAGTCATACAAAATGGGTCTTTGCATTGACAATATTGCACTCGTACCCGCATATGATCTTCTATTCAATGCGTCAGCTACTACGTTCATTTTTCCAGGATGGTATTGGATGGTATGACCATAATCTTTCAACAGCTCAAGCCATCGTCATTGCCACATGTTGTGTTCCTTTTGAGTGAAGAAATATTTAAGGCTTTTATGATCCGTATAGATCTCCACCTTCTCTCCATACAGGTAATGCCTCCAAATCTTAAGCGTAAAAATGACTGCTGCCAACTCTAGATCATGAGTAGGATAATTTCTCTCATATTCTTTGAGTTGTCGAGAGGCATAGGCTATGAATTTCCCATGTTGCATGAGAACACATCCTAACCCTTTGCCTGAAGCATCACTATAGATGACAAATCCCTCCGAGTCAGATGGTATTGTCAGAACAGGTGCTGAAATGAGTCTCCTCTTGAGTTCTTGAAAACTCTTTTCACATTCCTCGCTAAAACCAAATTTTGTATCTTTTTGAGTCAGCTAAGTTAATGGAGTAGCGATTCGAGAAAACCCTTCTACGAATCTCCGATAATAACCAACTAAGCCAAGAAAGCTACGTACTTCGGTCACTGACTTAGGTTGCTCCCAGCTTTGAATTGCTTCAATCTTTGCCAGGTCAACATATATTCCATGATTTGATATCACGTGCCCAAGGAATGCAACTTCCTCAAGCCAGAACTCGCATTTCTTCAACTTGGCATAAATCTTGTTTTCACGAAGCTTTTGGAGTATCAGCCTCAAGTGTTGCTAATGGTCTTCGCGGGTTTTGGATTATATGAGGATGTCATTAATAAAGACGAGTACAAAGTGATCCAAATATTCCTTGAATACTCGGTTCATCATATCCATGAAGGCAACAGGGCATTAGTCAATCCAAAAGACATGACTAGGAATTC
This sequence comes from Panax quinquefolius, assembly GCA_020205615.1. NCBI lineage: Eukaryota > Viridiplantae > Streptophyta > Magnoliopsida > Apiales > Araliaceae > Panax > Panax quinquefolius. The sequence continues at coordinate 1,559,339 of JAINUW010000507.1, forward strand.
ATAATGCCCGTACCGAGTTCTGAAAGCAGTCTTTGGAATGTCATTAGTTTTAATCTTCAACTGATGATATTCGGAATGAAGATCAATCTATGAAAAGAATTTGGCTCCTTGCAACTGATCAAACAGGTCATCAATGCGAGGCAACGTGTACCTATTTTTGATGGTGACATGATTCAACCCCCGATAATCAATACAAAGTCGCATACTTCCATCTTTCGTTTTTACGAATAGAACATGAGCACCCCAAGGAGACGTACTAGGACGAATAAAACCGATGTCTAACAATTCCCTTAGTTGGGTTTTTAACTCCTGAAGTTCAATAGGAGCCATTTGATATAGGGCTTTGGAAATGGGTTTTGTACTGGATTCAAGGTCGATACAAAATTCAATTTCACGCTCTGGGGGTAGGCCAAGAAGTTCTTCAGGGAATACGTCAGGAAATTTATTAACAATAAAAATATCATTCAAATCTGACGTATCTTTATTTAAATCCGTGACATGGGCTAAGAAAGCTTGACATCCATTTTTCAATAAACGAATAGCTTTATGACTTGATATGACAATGATTGATTTTAGTGGTTTGGTTGTTTGAATTCGCATATTAGGTTGTTTAGGAATATGAAAGCTAAAAACCTTACAAAAATAATTGATTTTAGCATGATGAGAAGTTAACTAATCAACCCCTAAAATTACATCAAATGCAAGTATTTTCAAAGAAATAAGGTCGACAGGTAACGTGCAGTTACCGATTTGAATCAAACAAGACTTATAAACCGTGGATGTAATGAAGGCTTCTACCAACGGAGTTTCAACAGATAAGTCAAAGTCTAATTTCTCCGTAGTCAAATTTAAATGTTGAGTGCAAGTAGGAGAAATAAAGGAATGTGTAGAACCGGTATCAAATAAAGTATAAACTTCACTAGAGTTTATGATTAGCTTACCCGTGATCACCTCGTTCGGATTCCTTACTTTTTGGGAGGTTACGACAAACGCTCTCCCTTGAACTACCGGTTTTGTCTTGTCTGGGACACCCTTTGATGCCTCCATCCCAGCTGTACTTAAATTTGGTGCACGACAAAATTGGGCTAGGTGACCTTGTTTTCCACAAATATAACACGCTTTGGACTGCATCGTGCAGTTTGGACTTATGTGTCCTTCCCCTCCATATTTTTAACATACGACCAGCGGTCGTTCTCCTTCCTTAACAACAGGTGCTGGTGTTGACGTCTTTCCATCCTTGTTGAATCTCCTATTCTTAAAATGTCCACTCTTATTGTCATGGCCATGATTACCACAGTAGTGATTATCATTTCTGGCATTTTGATTCCCTCCACGTTTGTTGTCACCGCTTCGATAACTGCTACCACTTGTATTATCGACTTATCGGTTTCTCTCTCTTGGTTGGGTTAACTCATTATCGCGCTCCAATATCTGAGCCCTATTCACAACATCTGAATACGAACACAGTTTGTGAGAAATTAGGAATCGACGTATCTCGAGTTTCAAACGTCTTAGAAACATTCGCGTCATTCTCTCCTCATTATCAACCAAGTGGGATGCAAACCGAGACAACTCGGCAAACTTAGCTTCGTACTACGCCACGGTCATATTGTTTTGCTCAAGCTTGATGAACTCTACCTCCTTCATGTGACGAATACTTTCAGGAAAGTACTTGTCGTTGAACAGTTCTTGGAACTTCTCCCCAGACATCTTGAAGACGCAAGTTGAGTATGCTTTATGATTCCCACCAAAGAATCGCCTCGCCTTCATAACATGAAGATGGCAAAGGGAACCTTTTGCTCCTCGAAGCATCCCAAGACATCAAATATCTTGTTGATCTACTTTATCCATGTCTCTGCCTTAAGTGGTTTTAGCTCTCAAAAAAACTCTGGTGGTCCCAGCTCCTTGAACTGCTTAGCGGTGACCGTCCGAGAGTTATCAGTGTTTCCACCTGCATTTTGGACAGGAGCCGCTTTCACCTAATATTGCATGAATTGTATAAAGCCTCTGAACATTCCATCGTTCACCATTTCATTAGTGTTATTGTTTACATGAGGATTATTGTCTTCCTGTTGCACATTATCAAGGGTATTAATCTGTGGTGACTCAACGGTCTCATGTGCTTCATTATTTATCTCAACATTTTCGGATGCCATTTTCAAATACTGCCACAAAACAAGGGTTAATCAACATATCACATATTATCCCTATACTCTGACTGACCAATTAAATATCAAATAAACTTAGGTAGGTCATACTAACGAAGGAATTCCCCGTCTCTCCCCTCCTAGTTCTTGTCTCACATCTCAGCCAGGGATCATATCCCTAAGCTTTGATACCAACTGTGACGCCCCCAAAATAGGTATACATCACCCATCTTGAGTTGCAAAATACATGGTAAAAAATTCAAATACAACTTAATTATACAACAGTCGTGTAAAATACGACAAAACATAATCTAAGAGTTTTAATAAGAATATTGTCATCTTGACAATATCCACACTCAATGGAGTCCTCATTACATTTATTGTCACACTATTTAACAGAATGGTGAGGACTACTAATGCTTTCATCTAGACCGTCACATCGTTCCCCGATTAGTCCCGGCTACGTTCTCATTTCCTAAAGAGAAAAGTGAAAGAAAGGGTGAGCTCAACTAGCCCAGTAAGAAATATTATGACTAAGATAATGCAGATTAAATTATCATTTTAAAAATTTTTAACTCATAAAATACAATAGACATCAAGTTTAACTGCAGTGGAATAAGCAATCCATTAGGAGAGTCAAGTTGGGATGCCCCCAAAATAGGTATACCACACCCATTCTGAGTCGTCAATAACATGGTACAGAAACAACTACAACTTTATTAATACAACATAAAAACTATGAGTTTAATTATAAATATTGTCTTCTAGACAATATCAACACTCAAATAACTCCTCATTACAATTATTGATATCAATAAATGGTGAGAACTACTAGACAATATCAATAAATGGTGAGGACTACTAAAATAACTTTCTAAGACCTTCATTCAATACCTCGACTAGTACTCGCTACATTCTCACCTCCTGAGAAGAAAAATGGAACAAAAAGGAAAAGGGTGAGCTCAACTAGCCTAGTAAAGAATATTATGACTAAGATAATATATAACAAATTATCGTTAGTCTTCAACAGGAAAAAATTTGATAAAATACAATAGACAACAAGTTTCAGATCAATATTCACAGCGAAAATAATAATTCATAGATGAGTTATGTAGAGAATGAAATCTACTATAATCTATGAATTTAAAAGTCCATCATCATGATTTTATCCCTGTAACATCAATCAATATTCATCTTGAATCAAAAATTCATCTTTGCACTACAGGCCAAAGATATTCATCGGTTAGTCATGTTCATCTCAACACCTGTTCATCTTTGCACTACGGCCCAAAGATATTCATCAGAAAATCATTAATCTTTGCACTACAGCCAAAGATATTCAGTAATATCATCTTTAGGACTGAGGATGATGAAAAATATTTTAAAGAAATGAATCTAGTGAAACAAAAGAATAAATTTTAAGGATTCGTACTTCAAACAATCCAAGTTCAAAAATACTTCATAAATAATCATGGTGAAGTAAAATTCAAGAATGATCAAAACATATATACAATCAAAGCTAGTATCCATAATAGATATTTTGTACAAAAAATGAAAATTTAATTTTTCTGTTAATAGTATCGTATTCGTGAATAGTGTTGTATATTGAATAGTGCCGTATACGTGAATAGTAACCCTGACACTAAAAGACAATAATTTCACAAGAAAAATCTTACCAATATTCCGGCATAATGATATTAGAAGAAATAATATCATTTTTTTTTAAATAATATCCCTTACCTCGAAAAGACAGTACTTCTAGCTGGAATACCGGATATAGTACTAAAGGGAACTTGCACCGTATAGCAACACTCAAGGTATCAAAATACTCATAAGAATACGCTCGATAATATAGAGAGAGAAAACTTCAGTTTCTGGTGTATTTTCAATTCTAACCTAAGCACCCTATTTATAGAAAAATGCTTAGAATACCAAAGCAGAAAAATTAAGAAAATAATATTAATTATAAACAAACTTCATGCCCACCTCAAGACCATCTGAATTCAGCCACCAATGAGGCCACAATAATGACAAAAACAAAAAAAAATGTTTTTGTTATTAAAAATAATTAAAACTTCCAAAAATCAATTATTTCGAAACATCGGAACTTCAATAATTCATAATAAATAGCCCTTTTATCAGAAAAAATCGAATCTTATGTCCTTTCCATAGGAAATTCCATTCTCTACAACTTTACAGAAGAAATTTTTTCCAAATTTCAAACAGAAATTGACCGAAATCCAGAAACGGACGATTTTACAAGCTATAATCAAATTTCAGTCAAGAAATGGGCCCACAAACATGTTTAACATGTTTTAAATATTTTTAGTAACAAAAATACTCCTCCTCCTCATATACTCATATATCCCAAATTCATTGTAAAAATATCACCATTATTATATTATTAAAATATAATAATATATTTAAATGAATTATTTATCAGAAAAGATAAAATATCAATTTTTTAACAATTGTCACTTTAAAAATTTTCTCCATCTATATCCACATAAAATAAATATTTTCCTTATCATAATAATCAATAATTAATTATTCACAAATAATATTACAGAATCACAATACCGACAACTAGGCCATTCCTAGGAAAGAGGGGGCTTCCCAATAAGGATTTCTCCTTACTGGCGCACAATTAGGTGACCAAACCTCTCCTTAGTCAGAACTTTCTAGACATTGCCAATAATTTTATCTAATATTATTATTCAAATAATATGAATTATTGATCTGATAATGAAAATATTGTGTAGTGACAATTACTGAAACAACAATAATATAAAATATCAACGTAGCAATTATTGAATCAATAAAATAAAATATTAAACAGTAATTATTGAGTAGTGCCTTCTTACGTAAGAATCAATAATTGGTGCAATACCGTGTGCTACTGTGTTTTAACCACCGAGTATTCCAACAGTATTAATGGTAACAACTACGCCGTTATTTATAAACAACTTATACTTGTCGTTGTCTTCATCCAATCACTTTCCGTTTTGGGGCCCACACAAGGCTGCACCGTCGTATGAATATTCCCCGACAGTAAGAATATTCCATGACCAAATGAATATTCTCCGATAAAAATAAATATTTTATAACCACTTGCTTATTTGAAATATTTGCCAGTTTACCCATAACTAACCACATTAATCAAATGAACCCTTACTATTTCAAAATAATAAATAGAGGAAATTTAATTTCATTTATAATAAGTTGGGGTCTTACAACCTCCCCTCCTTATGAAATTTCATCCTCGAAATTGACGTACGTACTTGGTGTTTCGAAAAGGTGAGGATACCTCGCTTTCATTTCCGTTTCCAACTCCCAGGTCATTTCCTCAATAGCATGGTTCCTCCACAAAACTTTGACTTGTGGTATGACCTTTGTACGTAAGACATGCTTCTTCCTATCCAAGATCTCGACAGGTACCTCCTCGTTTGTTAAGTCTTTGGCTATCTCATCCGGTTCTAACTCAATAACGTGGTTCGGGTCTTTCACATATTTACGAAGCACATATATATGAAAAACATTATGAACACGAGACATACTTGGAGGTAACGCTAGTCTATAGGCTACATTTCCTACTCGGTCAAGAATTTGAAATGGACCAATAAATCGTGGATTGAGCTTTCCTTTCTTCCTGAATCTTGTAACTCCCTTCCACGGGGCAACACGCAACAATATATGATCCCCAATACTAAATTCCACGTCCTTTCGATGAAGATCCGCATAACTCTTTTGTCGATCTTGTGTCATTTGTATACGTTGTCGAATCATTTGGATCTTTTCTGTAGTAATACGTACCAACTCTGGTCCCAACAATGTTTTTTCACCCACCTCATCCTAACATACTGGAGAGCGACACTTTCTTCTATACAATGCTTCGAATGGAGCTACCCCTATACTTGCCTGATAACTGTTGTTGTAGGAGAATTCCACCAATGGTAAATACTTATCCCAACTCCCTTTGAAGTCTAGGACACAGATTCTTAGTAGATCTTCAAAAGTTTGAATAGTCCTCTCGGATTGTCTGTCCGTTTGAGGATGGTATACCGAACTAAATCATAAATCCGTGCCTATAGTTTTTTGCAAGCTAACCAAAAATCGTGAAGTAAATCTTGGGTCACGATCCGAAACTATGGATACTAGCATGCCATACAATCTCACAATCTCATTTACATACATATGAGCAAGACGTTCAAGGGAATATATCTCCCGTATCGGTAAGAAATGAGCAGACTTGGTTAATCTATCAACAATAACCCAAATAACATTTATGCCTTGGGAAACCGTGGGAAGACCCATAACAAAATCCATGGTAATGTGTTCCCACTTCCATTTCAGAATCTCAAGTGGTTGCAATGGACCCTTAGGCACTTGAAGCTCCGCCTTTACATGTTGACAAGTTAAACATCTTAAGATAAACTTCGTGATCTCTCTCTTCATATTGTTCCACCAAAATGTATGTCGAAGATCACGATAGATTTTGGTACTTCCAGGATGGATTGCAAATGGTGTATTTTGTGCCTCCATCATGATCTTGTACTTCAAATCAGAATCGTTAGGAACACAAAGTCTGGAGTGGACTCGAAGTATTCATTCTTCATCGATTCTTGCTTCCGGAATAGCACCTTCTTGTACTTTCTTCTTCATACGCATCAGCTCCGGGTCTGTGGCTTGAGCAACTTAAACTTTATCGATTAAAGTTGGTTCTATGCGTATACTTGACATCATCGCACTCGTTCCTGCATATGATCTTCTACTCAACACGTCAGCTACCACGTTTGCTTTTCCAGGATGGTATTGAATAGTGTGGTCATAATCTTTCAACAGCTCGAGTCAACGTCATTGCCGCATGTTGAGTTCCTTTTGGGTGAAGAAATATTTGAGGCTTTTATGGTCTGAATATATCTCCACTTTGTCTCCATATAGATAGTGCCTCCAGATCTTTAGCGCGAAAACGACTGCTGCCAACTCTAGATCATAAGTAGGATAATTCCTCTCATATTCTTTAAGTTATCGCGAAGCATAGGCTATGACTTTCCCATGTTGCATGAGAACACACCCTAACCTTTTGCTCGAAGCATCGCTGTAGATAACAAATCCATCCGAACCAGATGGTATTGTCAAAACAGGTGCCGAAATAAGTTTCCTCTTAAGCTCTTGGAAACTCTTCTCGCATTCCTCGCTCCATACGAATTTTGTATCCTTTCGAGTTAGCTGAGTTAAAGGAGTGGCGATTCAAGAAAATCCTTCCACGAATCTCCAATAATAACCAGCTAAGCCCAGAAAGCTACGTACTTCGGTCACCGACTTTGGTTTCTCCCAACATTGTATTGCTTCAATCTTCGTCGGGTCGACAGATACTCCATGTTTTGACACCATGTGCCCAAGGAATGCTACTTCCTCAAGCCAGAACTCGCATTTCTTCAACTTAGCATAAAGCTTGTTTTCACGAAGCCTTTGGAGTACCAGCTTCAAATGGTTCTCATGATCTTCATGGCTTTTGGAATATATGAGGATTTCATCAATAAAGATAACAACGAACTGATCCAAATATTCCTTGAATATTAGGTTCACAATATCCATGAAAGTCGCGAGAGCATTAGTCAATCCAAAAGACATGACTAAGAATTCATAATGCACGTACCGAGTTCTAAAGGCAGTCTTTGGAATATCCTCAATTCTAATCTTCAGCTGATGATATCCAGAACGAAGATCGATCTTTGAAAAGAATTGTGCTCCTTGCAATCGGTCAAACAGTCATCAATACGAGGTAACGGATACCTATTCTTGATAGTGACATGGTTTAATTCTGGATAGTCAATACAAAGTCGCATACTTCCGTCTTTCTTCTTTACAAATAAAATAGGAGCACCCCAAGGAGATGTACTAGGATGAATGAAACCGATGTCCAACAAGTCCTGTAGTTGGACCTTTAACTTCTGAAGTTCAATAGGAGCCATTTGATATGGGGTTTTAGAAATGGGCTTTGTACCAGGTTCAAGATCAATAAAGAATTCAACTTCACGTTTTAGGGGTAGACCGGGAAGTTCTTCAGGAAATACATCAGGAAATTTACTAACAACAGGAATATTATTCAAATTTAACGTGTCTTTATTCAAATCCATAACATGGGCTAAGAAAGCTTGACATCCATTTTTCAATAAACGAATAGCTTTATGACTAGATATGACAATGATTGATTTTAGTGGTTTTGTTGCTTGAATTCGTACAACAGGTTGGTTAAGAATATGAAAACTAACAACCTTACGAAAATAGTCAATTTTGGCATGATTAGTAGTTAACCAATCAATCCCTAAAATCATATCAAAAGCAAGTATCTTTAAAGATATAAGGTCCATAGGTAATATGATGGTGCCAACTTGGATCACACAAGATTTATAAACAGTGGATTTAATGATAGTTTCTCCTAACAGAGTCTCTACAGATAAATCAAAGTCTAATTTCTCTGGAGTTAAGTTTAAACGTTGAGCACCGGTATCTAGTAAGGTATAAACTTTGCAAGAATTTATGATTAGCTTACTCGTGATCACCTCGTTTGGGTTCCTCGCATTTTGACCAGTCACGACAAACGCTCTTCCAGGAACCGTTGACTTTGACTTTTCTGGGATAGCCTTTTGAGTCACCATCCCCGCTGGACTTGGTTTCGCTATCGTACAATCTCGAGCGATATGTCCTTCCTTTCCACAATTATAACATACCTTGAACTGTTGTGGACAGTTTGGATTGATATGTCCCTCTTTCCCGCATTTATAGCATACGACCGGTGGTCGCTCTCCTGCCTTAGAACCAGTTGCTGCTGGTGCTGATGTCTTCGCATTGTCATTGTTGAATCTCCTCTTTTAAAATCCCCCCCACCCCGACTCGCTTCTTTTATTTTTATGGCCATGATTACCACCAGAGTGGTTACCATTTTTTTCTGTATTTTTCTTTATTTGCTGGTTATCGTTGTTCTGATGATTGCTGTCACCTGTATGATCCTGGTTGTGGTCCCTCGGTTGAACGTACTCGTTATCTCGCTTTAATAATTGAGCCATGTTGACAACAGCTGAATAGAGAGAAAATTTATGAGAAATGAGATATTGACGTATGCCGGGTTTCAAACCTCTAAGAAACATTCGCGTCATGCGTTCCTTGTTCTCCACCAAATGAGGTGCAAACCTGGATAACTCTGCAAACTTCGGCTCTTATTGGGACACCGTCATGTTGTTTTGTTCCAATCTAATAAACTCCACTTCCTTCATATGACGAATACTTTCAGGAAAGTACTTATCATTGAACAGTTTCTGAAACGTCTCCCAAGACATGTTGAGTGCGGCTGGATGGGTACGCTTCACAGATTCCCACCAGTAATCTGCCTCATTACGAAACCTAAAGGTGGCGAATGGAACCTTCTGTTCCTCCGTGCATCCCAAGACATCGAATATCTTGGTAATTTGTTTGACCCATGTTTCTGCCTTAATCGGATTTGACTTTCTCCAGAATTCTGGTTGTCCCAACTCTTTGAACTGCTTGGTTGTGACAACCCATGCGTTGTTATCATTTCCACCTGTATTTTGTGCACGAGTCTCCCTCGTCTGATTTTGCATGAATTGCAAAAAGATTCTAAACACTCCGTCGTTCATCGTCTGATCAGTGGTGTTATCTACAAGAGGAACATTACCGACATGTTGCACGTTCTCCTCGTTGGTGAGTAAAGGTGTCTCCACGGTCTCATTTACTCCACTGTTAACATTCTCAGTTGCCATTCTCAAATATTGCCATAAAAGAAGGGTTAATTAAAGAAATCAACATATCACATAATATACCTATATACTGACCAACCAACAAATAAGCTTAGGTAGGAGACACTATCGAAGGATTTACTCGTCTCTCCCCTCCTAGTTCTATTCCCCGATCTCCGCCAGAGATCATATCCCTAAGCTCTGATACCAACTGTGACGCCCCCAAAATAGGTATACCACACCCATTCTGAGTCGTCAATAACATGGTACAGAAACAACTACAACTTTATTAATACAACATAAAAACTGTGAGTTTAAATACAAATAATGTCTTCTAGACAATATCAACACTCAAATAAGTCCTCATTACAATTATTGATATATTATTTTACAAAAATGGTGAGGACTACTAAAACAACTTTCTAAGACCTTCATTCCATACCCCGACTAGTACTCGCTACATTCTCGCCTCCTGAGAAGAAAAATGGAACAAAAAGGAAAATGGTGAGCTCAACTAGCCTAGTAAAGAATATTATGACTAGGATAATATAGAACAAATTATTGTTAGTCTTCAACAGGGAAAAATTTGATAAAATACAATAGACAACAAGTTTCAGATCAATATTCGCAGCGAAAATAATAATTCATAGATGAGTTACGTAGAGAATGAAATCTACTATAATCTATGAATTTAAAAGTCCATCATCATTATTTTATCCCTGTAACATCAATCAATATTCATCTTGAATCAAATATTCATCTTTGCACTACAGGCCAAAGATATTCATCAGTTAGTCATGTTCATCTCAACACCTGTTCATCTTTGCACTACGGGACAAAGATATTCATTAGAAAAGCGTTAATCTTTGCAGTACAGGTCAAAGATATTCAATAATATCATCATTTAGGACTGAGGATGATGAAAAATATTTTAAAGAAACGAATCCAGTGAAACAAAAGAATAAATTTTAAGGATTCGTACTTCAAACAATCCAAGTTCAAAAATACTTCATAAATAATCGTGGTGAAGTAAAATTCAAGAATGACCAAAACATGGATACAATTAAAGCTAGTATCCATAATAGATATTTTGGACAAAAAATGAAAATTTAATTTTTCTGTGAATAGTGTCGTATTCGTGAATAGAGTCGTATACGTGAATAGTGACATATACGTGAATAGTAACCCCGACACTAAAAGACAATAATTTCACAAGAAAAATCTTACCAATATTCTGGCATAATGATATTAGAAGAAATAATATTATTTTTTTTAAAAATAATATCCCTTGCCTCGAAAAAGACAAAGATTTATTTGGAATAACTAGGATATAGTGTTGAAGGAATTTGCAATCAGATATAGCAACACTCAAGGTATCAAAATACTCACAAGAATACGCTCGATAATATAGAGAGAGAAAACTTCAGTTTCTGGTGTGATTTTCAATTCTAACCTAAGCACCCTATTTATAGAAAAATGCTTAAAATACCAAAGTAGAAAATTTAATAAAATAATATTATTTATAAACAAACTTCACGCCCACCTCAAGACCATCTGAATTCAGCCACCAATGAGGCCCAAAATAATGTCAAAAACAAAAAAAATGTTTTTGTTATTAAAAATAATTAAAACATCCAAAAATCAATTATTTCGGAACTTCAGAACTTTAATAATTCATAATAAATAGCCCTTTTATCAGAAAAGTTCGAATCTTATATCATTTCCATAGGAAATTCCATTCTCTACAACTTTGCATAAGAACGTTTTTCCAAATTCCAAACAGAAATTGACCGAAATCCACAAACGGGCGATTTTACAGGCTATAATCAAATTTCAGTCAAGAAATGAGCCCACAAACATGTTTTAAATATTTGTAGTAACAAAAATACTCCTCGTATACTCATATATCCCATATTCATTGTAAAAATATCACCATTATTATATTATTAAAATATAATAATATATTTAAATGAATTATTTATCAGAAAAGATAAAATATCATTTTTTAACAATTGTCACTTTAAAAATTTTCTCCATCTATATCCACATAAAATAAATATTTTTCTTATCATAATAATCAATAATTAATTATTCATAAATAATATTACATAATCACAATACCGATAACCAGGCCGTTCCCAAGAAAGAGGGGGCTTTCCAATAAGAATTTCTCCTTACTAGCGCGCAATTAGGTGACCAAACCTCTCCTTAGTCAAAACTTTCTAGAATTATTGATCTGATAATGAAAATACTGTGTAGTGACAATTATTGAAACAACAATAATATAAAATATTAACGTAGCAATTATTGAATCAATAAAATAAAATATTAAACAGTTATTATTGAGTAGTGCATTCTTACGTAAGAATCAATAATTGGTGCAATACCGTGTGCTATTGTGTTTTAACCACAGAGTATTCCAACAGTATTAATGGTAACAACTACGCCGTTATTTATAAACAACTTATACTTGTCATTTTTTTCATCCAATCGCTTTTCGTTATGGGGCCCACACATTTTCTTGGCATAGTCGCATTTAATATTCCATGACCAAACGAATATTCTCCGATAAAAATGTATATTTTATAACCACTTGCTTATTTGAAATATTTGCACATTTTACCCATAACTAACCACATTAATCAAATCAACCCTTACTATTTCAAAATAATAAATAGAGAAAATTTAATTTCATTTATAGTAAGTTGGGGTCTTACACAAGTAGAGCATGATATCTACTATCTTCTATGATTTAAAATGTTTTTATCAATTTTTATCGCTGAGACTCAGCTTAATAAATAAACCACATCATCTAGTCATCCCTGTACTACGGGCCAAGGATATTCATTAAATCATCAATGTTCATGATTATACCGAATAATCCCTGGTCATAATCATACCAAAAACTGTCCAACAATTCACTACAGGCTACTGAGGACTTTTACCACATCATTTATAACATTACAGGTCATGATTATACCAAATAATCCCTAGTCATAATCATACCAAGTCCGTCTATGCACGTAAGACAAAGATGACTTTCATCACAATATAAGCATAAGGATGATGACAATGAAATAATAATTCAATAAAACAAGTTCAAGAATAAATTTTAAAGATTTATAAGTTAATTTATCTTGAAATCAATTACTTCCAAATTGTCAACATGATACTGCTTTGTAGAGTAAAATTCAAGAATGCTCAGAAGAATATTTCCATGAAAAGATACCGGATGAAGCGCAAATATCCAAGATATTCTACTAATTTCATGCAGTATAGAAGACAAAACTTTAACCAAATGAATATCATAGAATATATGAAACTGCAAATGGATTTTCACCAGCCATGCTACCACGCAGACAGATCATTTCCACAATTTAATAAGGAATGAATGTGACAACCCAAATTTTTATAAATTATTAAAATAAGAATTTAATAATTAAAATTTTTATTATGAGATGTTTTGAGTTTGAGTATGTATATATACGTGCTATATATGTTAAAATATATGATCTGGTGTGAATAGAAATATATATTCATATATTGGGAAAGTGAGGTTTAATAGTTAAGTTAACTATTGAAGGAATTAAATGAATTTAGTAATTAATTTTAAATATTTATTGAATTAAATAAATATTTTAAATTTATTTATTAATTGAGATAAATAAATGATTGATAAAATTGTTGTGAATTAATTTAGTAACTAAATTGATTAATGTAAATTAAATTGAGTAATGATAATTTTATCTCAAGGTTTTAATTTAAGGAAGTAATTAAATTAAATTAATTGCTTAATAATTAAGAAAATAGTTAAATTAAATAAATTGTTTAATTTATTTGGAAATAAATAAATTAAATAAAGTGATGTTCTAGTCTAATTTAATAATTAAATTAGATATGTTATAATTTATTAATCATATAATAAAAATTATTATGAATACTATTGTAAGTTATTTAAATTAACTAAACTAAAGTTATTTAAATTAACTAAATTAAAGTGTGACAAGTGAAACTATATAATATAATAGTATTAAAATAAATTAGTGGGGGAAATTTGTGTGTTTAGCTGAACAAGGCCTTGTGGCCTTTGGCTTATTGTAATAGATGCAGACGTATTATTTGTTGTAAGTGATGAACGTGGGAGAAAGCCATATCATTTATTTTATACGTATAACCTAAAGCCAAGAAAGAAAACAGAGTGTGAGAAGAAGAAAACACAGAGATTTTTGAGAAGGAAGAATCATGGTGATTTTGAGGGAGGGTCACCATCTCTTGCTAGCCTACAACTAGGGTTTTAAAGGTATATTTTACTTCTAATGTAATGTTTTGAGTTTCCATGACCATTCTCCGTAATGGTTAAATCATGTTGGATTGATATATATATATATATATATATATATATATATATATATATGTATATATAATCTGTTAATCGTCATTTATGAGGGCTATTTGGTGATCAAATTCATGAGAATTGGGTTATAGTAAAAGATTTCACATAATAGTGTTTATGTTATAGAATATGGCTTAGAAAGTACAAAATTTCATGCTCAATACTTGTTGTAATCTGCGAAATGGTGATGGATTATGTTAGTATGTGAAGAAACAAAAATAGCGTAGTTTAATTTGTGTCAATTGGTTAAGAAACGAAGTCGTGGCGATCGAATTCGCTAAAAGTGTAAAAAATGAAGAAATTTAGAAAATTAAGGTTTTGATTATTCAAATATGTGTATATGTAATGTTTATGTATTTGGAATGGTGTATAGCATGTTTATTGATGTTATTACATAAGTTTAGATGTTAAGTTTCATGAATTTCTGTAGGAATTGGGTTGGTTTTGGGAGTCGGGGCTCAAGCAGAGTCAGTGCAGTTTACATTTGTGTCCCCAAGGCAATTGGGCTTGCAGATTCCTGACTAGAAATGGGCAATTTGCACTGATTGGTCTTCTCATGAGTGTTCACACTCAAATAAGCAATTGCTTTGGCAAAGTGCCAAGGCTTCAAGGTTTAAGCAATGCTGCCATGCCCCCCGAGCCCAAAGCAAGAGAAGTCTATCTATTTGAGGATTGTCAAGCAAGAGTCTAATCTAGTTCAACATACATGATAATGATGTAGAGACATAAGTGAAGAACTTAACCACATGTTAAGTACCAATTAAAAGAAATAACTTGAAAGTATAAAATAAAAATTAAATAATGATAGGAAGGTTAAGTTAATTAATTTAACCAACCTAATATACATCTAAATGGATGTAGATACAAGATTGTAAGAACTTGACTAAATGTTATATAACCATTTGAATGAAGTAATTTAAAAGTATGAGATGGAAGTTGATTTAATTAAATTTAATGAAGATAATACATTAATATAATGTAATATCAAGCTATAATGACTTAACCAAATGTTAATTGTCGACTAAAAGAGAAGTATAAAGAAATGCGAGGCGGATGTTAACTAAAATAATGTTAACAGCCGTTATATGTCTAAGGTGATATAAAGGCAAGGATAAAGACTTAACTGAATGTCAAATGTCAATTAAAGTGGAATGTAATGAGAAGGAAAAGGAATTTTAATGTAATTAAACTGATTGAACAAAGAGATTCCGTAACAAGACTTAAACACTAGATTGAACATCGAGTTACGATTAGAATGGAATGTTTTAAATAAAAGGATAAGATGAAGAGTCAATGCAATTTAATTGATTTCATTGTGTATATGTAACTGATACTTGTATATATGAACTTCTAAACTATTGTAGGATAAATGAAAAGCAGTAAGCTGTAGCTGGTAAGCAACGAATCAAGCAAGTCTTTCAGTTCCTATTTCCTATGTGAACTTAGTGATTAACTGTTTTAAATCTTTATTGCAAAGAGCATGATGTGTTATATATATGTTGAATGTATGAAATGTTAAAGTCAACTTATGACTACATTGATTGAGTAAAGCATGCTGATTGAGTAAGGAACTCAATCTTTATACATCTTTATACTTGTTATATGAACTGTAACATGTATGTTATGTTAGCCCAATGTTTATGAGATATATGTTGAGCATGCTATTATGTGCTATGTGATGCATGAAAACTGTTAGATTTTGCTGGGCTGTCAAGCTCAACCTAGCAAATAACCACTTTTGCAGGTTCAAGATTCAAGGTAAAGTTATGTGTTACCTGAAAGACATGAATCAAATGTGATACTTGAAGATTTATACACTTTGGTTGTGGTATTATTATTTGAACAATGTTTAAGGTTCCGAATAATGTATTAATGTTGAATTGTAATATTATTTTGCAATGTAAGCTATTGTAGAATTAAAAATGATTCTAAGATATTTAGATGTAAAGGTTGAAAGTTCTGGGAACAAGAATAGTTCGATATTAATTGATGTCTGGAAGTTATACTGACCAGTCGGGTAATTAATCGGATAAATGAGCAATTAATTGCTATTTATTCACATGATTATAACTATTTGTTCATGTGTATGTACTATTGATTTACATTTTTGTACTATTAGGGGAGGTGGTGCAAGTTTGATAATACTTGTAGGACTAAATTAAAAATGAAAAAAAAAGGAAGGTATTATACTGTAATATTTCGAGCCCCAAAACGTGCAATTATCAAAACTATATTTTCCTATAAATAGAAGCTCATTCTTCCTTCATTTCTCACCAATTCACTAAAGTTTTAGAGCAATTATTATAGAGAGAAATTATAGAGAGGAAGAAGAAGAGAAGTCTGCTACCTCAGTATTCTAATATCCAGTTTCTTCTAAGGTAAGCGGTATTATTCTTTCGTATTCATGAAGAGAGTTATTTTCTTTCAATACTCGTAAGAGTTGTTATTCCATTCTTTATTATTATTCTGTTGAGAATAACCTATCTGTGCGGTCTATACCATGCCTGGTGAATTCTTCTATTATTCCATTCTTTATTATTCTGTTGGAATAACTTGTCTATGTGGATTACCGCATGCATGGTGAATGATCCTTTGTATTCATTCCATATTAAATTGTTGAAATGATCTGTCTACGTGGATTACCGCACGGCGGGTGAAAATCCATTTACAGTTTCATATATTCTACTATACTCAGTTGGTTAAAGTTTTGGCTTCTATACTCCATGAAATTGTTAGAATATCCTGGATATTTGCGCTTCATCCAGTATCTTTTCATGGAAATATTCTTCTGAGCATTCTTGAATTTTACTCCACAAAGTAATATCATGTTGACAATTTGGACGTAATTGATTTCAAGATAAATTAACTTATAAATCTTTAAAATTTATCCTTGAACTTGTTTTATTGAATTATTATGTCATTGTCATCATCCTCATGCTTATATTGTGATGAAAGTCATCTTTGTCTTACGTGCATAGACGGACTTGGTATGATTATGACCAGGGATTATTCGGTATAATCATGACCTGTAATGTTATAAATGATGTGGTAAAAGTCATCAGTGGCCTGTAGTGCATTGATGGACAGTTTTTGTTATGATTATGACCAGGGATTATTCAGTATAGTCATGACCATTGATGATTTAATGAATATCTTTGGTCCGTAGTGCAGGGATGACTCGATGATGTGATTTATTTATTAAGCTGAGTCTCAGCGATAAAAATTGATGAAAACATTTTAAATAATAGAAGATAGTAGATATCATGCTCTACTTGACTCTTCTAATGGATTGCTTATTCCGCTGCAGTTAAACTTGATGCCTATTGTATTTTATCAGTTTAACATTGTTGAAGACTAATGATAATTTATTCTGCATTATCTTAGTCATAATATTTCTTACTTGGCTAGTTGAGCTCACCCTTTTGCTTTCATTGTTCTCTTCAGGAAATGAGAACATAGCTAGGACTAGTTGGGGAATGGAGTGATGGTTCGAGATGGTGTATTAGTAGTCCTCACTATTCTATAAAATAGTGTGACAATAAATGTAATGAGGACTCTATTTGAGAGTGGATATTGTCTTGAATGCAATATTCCTGTTTAAACTCTCAGCTATGTTTTGTCGTATATTACACGACTGTTATATAATTAAGTTTATATTTGTATTCTGTACCATGTATTTGGCGACTCAAGATGGGTGATGTATACCTATTTTGGGGGTGTCACAGTTGGTATCAAAGCTTAGGGATATGATCCCTGGCTGAGATGTGAGACAAGAACTAGGAGGGGAGAGACGGGGAATTCCTTCGCTAGTATGACCTACCTAAGGTTATTTGGTCTTTAATTGGTCAGTCAGAGTATAGGGATAATATGTGATATGTCAATTAACCCTTGTTTTGTGACAGTGTTTGAAAATGGCATCTGAAAATGTTGAGATCAGCAATGAAGCATATGAGACCGTTGAGTCACCAACGATCAATACCTAGGATAATGTGCAACAGGAAGACAATAATCCTCAGGTAAACAACAATGCTCAAATGATGAATGATGGGATGTTCAGAGGTTTTATGTCATTCATGCAACATCAAAGTAAGGTGGGCTCTGTCAAAATGCGGTGGAAACACCGATAACTCTCGAGCGACCACCGCTAAGCAGTTCAAGGAGCTGGGACCACCGGAGTTTTTTGGAGAGCCAAAACCACTTAAGGCGGAGACGTGGATAAAGTAGATCAACAAGATATTTGATGTCTTTGAATGCTACGAGGAGCAAAAAGTTCACTTTGCCACCTTCATGTTGCGAGCAGAGGCAGATTACTGGTGGGAATTTGTAAAGCGTACTCAACCTGCCACACTCAAAATGTCTTGGGAGAAGTTCCAAGAGCTGCTTAACGACAAGTACTTTCCTGAAAGTATTCATCACATGAAGGAGGTAGAGTTCATCAAGCTTGAGAAAAACAATATGACCGTGGCACCAGTACGAAGCTAAGTTTGCCGAGTTGTCTCGGTTTGCATCCCACTTGGTTGATAATGAGGAGAGAATGACACAGATGTTTCTAAGAGGTTTGAAACCTGAGATACGTCAATACCTTATCTGTGACGCCCCCAAAATAGGTATACATCACCCATCTTGAGTAGCCAAATACATGGTACAAAATTCAAATACAACTTAATTATATAACAGTCGTGTAAAATACGACAAAATATAATCTAAGAGTTTTAATAAGAAAATTGTCATCTAGACAATATCCACACTCAATGGAGTCCTCATTACATTTATTGTCACACTATTTAACAGAATAGTGAGGACTACTAATGCTATCATCTGGACCGTCACTCCGTTCCCCGACTCGTCCCAGCTATATTCTCATTTCCTGAAGAGAACAGTGAAAGAAAGGTTGAGCTCAACTAGCACAATAAGAAATATTATGACTAAGATAATGCAGAATAAATTATCATTAGCCTTCAACAATGTTAAACTGATAAAATACAATAGACATCAAGTTTAACTACAGCGGAATAAGCAATCCATTAGAAGAGTCAAGTAGAGAATGATATCTACTATCTTCTATGATTTAAAATGTTTTCATTAATTTTTATTGCTGAGACTCAACTTAATAAATAAACCACATCATCGAGTCATCCCTGCACTACAGGCCAAGGATATTCATTAAATCATCAATGGTCATGACTATACCAAATAATCCCTGGTCATAATCATACCAAAAACTGTCCATCAATGCACTACGGGCCAATAAGGACTTTTACCACATCATTCGTTACACTACGGTCATGATTATACCTAATAATCCCTGGTCTTAATCATACCAAGTCCATCTATGCACGTAAGCCAAAGATGACTTTCATCACAATATAAGCATGAGGATGATGACAATGATATAAGCAATAATCAAACGAAATCAAATCAAACAAAATCAAGGATAAATATTAAAGACTTTAAATTTATCCAAATATTATCAATTACTTAAAAAACTCATAATCTAATATTATTAATATTGTAATAATATTTTAATCACTTCTTAAACTTATAAATAATTTATTTCAATTGTTTACACTTTACCAAATAATGCATTTTAATCATTCAAAAATGCCATACTCATAAGATTTCATCACCAATGATCAAATTCCTCATCAAAAATCTGCATATACCCTATATAGGATTCCCAAGCCATAAAATCCTATTTTCCAATTTTGTTACTTCACATAACATATTTAATTCATTTACTCATAACTAGTTCATTTTCATGAAAAATACCAAACCAGTCCCAAAAATATTTCTTTTATGGGATTTAGCAAAATATAGTCCCATATTGAACATATATTTTTCTCGGAAATTTTAAAATTTATTTACTATTTTTTATATGGCCAAAACTGCTGAATATTTAGACATTTATCATAAATTGTATTTTTGTCCAAAAATTTCGAAATTTACAGGGTATACATGTACTCCCAATAAAAAATTCACCAATTTTGGAGTTAACCACAAAGAGTTATAAGGGTTTACTTTTAAAATAGTCTTTTCCTATAAAACCCATAACTCTTAATCTATACGTCCAAATATCGCCATTTTTGGACACAATCTAGAAAACTCATCAAATTATCATTTCAAATTTTTCCAGAATTTTTGCGAGTAAAAGAAATTATGAAACTACCCCCGGCAAAAACCCCTTTTCAATGAAAATACTATTCATATGAATACAAAGGATCATTCACCATGCATGCGGTAATTCACATAGACAGGTTATTCCAACAAAATAATAAAGAATGGAATAATAGAAGAATTCACCATGCATGTGATAGACCATACGCACGAATGAGTTATTCTCAACGTAATAATAAAGAATGGAACTGTGTCATGCGTAAACCGCATATGCACGGGATATTCCAATGAATAATAAAGAATGGAACTGTGTCATGCGTTAAACCCGCATGCATGTGATATTCCAATGTAATAATAAAGAATAAAATAATAACAAAATTCACTAGGCATGCGATAGATCGCATGAGATATATTATTCCAGCAGAATAATAAAGAATGCAAACTGAAGTCATGCAGAATCCAAGATGCATACATGATATTCTAAATGAATAATAAAGAATGGAATAACGAGAAGAATTTCACCATGTATACACAGATTTCAGATAGACAAAGTTATTCCAACATATTAATAAGGAATGGAATAACAATAGCTCTCTTCATGAAAATGAAAAGAAATACCCCTTACCTTAGAATAAAAGTGGATCTTTGGAATAGAGGTAGCAGACTTCTCTTCTTCTTTCTCTCTATAATTTTTCTCTATAATAATTGCTCTATAGCTTTAGTGAATTGGTGAGAAATGAAGGAATATTGAGCTTCTATTTATAGAAAAATATAGTTTCGATAATTGCACGTTTTGGGGCTCAAAAAATTACAGTACAATACCTCCAACTTTTCTTTCATTTTTAATTTAGTCCTACAAGTATTATCAAACTTGCACCACCTCCCCAAATAGTAAATAATGTGAATCAATAGTTTAATCATGTGAATCAATAGTTATAATCATGTGAAAATACGAATTACAGTATAGTACCTCCATCTATACCTACATTTTTAACTTAGTCATGCAAGTATTATCAATCTTGCACCACCTCCCTTAATAGTACAAGAATGTGATTCAATAGTACATACATGTGAACAAATAGTTATATAAGCATGTGAATTAGTAGCAATTAATTGCTCATTTATCCGATTAATTACCCGATTTATCAATATAACCCCAAACATCAATTATCATCGGAATAGATGTCGATTTCCACTAACACTAATAATACCAACACAATGGAACTATCAAATTCATCTTTAATCAACACAAACTTATTCATCATTAATATTATAACTCACAATATTTAACAACCAGGTCGTTCCCAGGAAAGAGGGGGCTTTCCGATAAGGATTTCTCCTTATTGGCGCGCAATTAGATGACCGAACCTCTCCTTGACAGAACTTCTAGACATTGTAAATATTGCAATTTAATACTATGAATAACTTTGTCGTCTCAATAATTGATTTAATAATATATAAAATATTATGCAGATGATACTGTGACAATAATTGAATCAATAATATGAGAGATATGATGCAACAATTACTGTAGCAATAATTGAGTATAACTGAGTGATTACTTACGTAAGCATCAATAATCAATACCGTGTGCTACTATGCAACCACGCCAGACATTCTATACTTTTACTTTTACTAAGGGTAGTTCAACCGTTTTAACGGTAACACTTTCGCCGTTATTTTTATAAAAAGATAATTCTGTCGTTTTCTAACTACGACAATACTTCTGTTGTGGGGTCCACCAATGATTGTGTTGTCGTATGGATATTCCTCGACAAAAAGAATATTCCCCGACCAATCGAATATTATATAACCACTTGCTTACTTTGAAAAATTTATAAATATTACCCACAACTAAAACATTATATCAAATCCACACCAAATATTCAAAAAATATATTCCAAGAAATTTAAATCTTTATTCATAAAATTTGGGGTCTCACATTATCTCTCATAAACTGTGTTTGTATTTAGATGTTGTGAGTAGGGCTCAGTTATTGGAGCGCGATAATGAGTCAACCCAACCAAAAGAGAGCAGCCGGCAAGTCGATAATACTAGTGGTAGCAGTCATCAAAGCGGTGACAACAAACATGGAGGGAATCAACATGCCAGAAATGGTAATCACTTCGGTGGTAATCATGGCCATGATAATAAGAGTGGACATTTTAAGAAGAGGAGATTCAATAATGATGGAAAGACGTCAACACCAACACCTGTTGTTAAGGAAGGAGAATGACCACCGGTCGTATGTTACAAATGTGGAGGGGAAGGACACATAAGTCCAAACTACACAATGCAGTCCAAAGCATGTTATAATTATGGAAAAGAAGGTCACCTAGTCCGATTTTGTCGTGCACCAAAGTCAAGTCCAGCTGGGATGGAGGCATCAAAGGGTGTCCCAGACAAGACAAAACTGGTAGTTCAAGGGATAGCGTTTGTCGTAACCTCCCAAAAAGTGAGGAATCCGGATGAGGTGATCATGGGTAAGGTAATCATAAACTCTAGCGAAGTTTATACTTTATTTGATACAGGTTCTACCCATTCCTTTATTTCTCCTACTTGCGCTCAACGTTTACATTTGACTCCAGAAAAATTAGACTTTGATTTATCTATTGAAACTCCGTTGGGAGAAACCTTCATTACACCCACGGTTTATATGTCTTGTTTGATTCAAATCGGTAACCGCACGTTACCTGTCAATCTTATTTCTTTGAAAATACTTGCATTTGATGTGATTTTAGGGATTGATTGGTTAACTACTCATCATGCTAAAATCGATTGTTTTCGTAAGGTTGTTAGCTTTCATATTCCTAACCAACCTATTATGCGAATTCAAGCAACCAAACCACTAAAATCAATCACTATCATATCAAGCCATAAAGCTATTCGTTTATTAAAAAATAGATGTCAAGCTTTCTTAGCCCATGTCACGGATTTAAATAAAACTAAGTCATATTTAAATGATATTTCTATCGTTAATAAATTTCCTGACATATTCTCGAAGAACTTCCTGGCCTACCCCAGAGTGTGAAATCAAATTTTGTATTGACCCCAGTTCAAAACCCATTTCTTAAACCCTCAAATATTTCTTCAACCAAAACGAACGTATAATGCGCCAAAGACGTTGGCTCGAGCTATTGAAGATTACGACCATACCATTCAATATCATCGTGGAAGAGCGAACGTGGTAGCTGACGCGCTGAGTAGAAGATCATATACGTTCACGAGTGCGATGTTGTTAACACAAAGACCCATTTAGTATAACTTACAAATGATGAAGATAGAGTTAAAGACTCTAGGGACCCACGTGAAGATAATGAATATACGAGTAGAATCGACTTTAATTAATAAAGTTAAAATCACTCAAGCTACACACCCGGAGCTGATGAATATGAAGAAGAATGTTCAAGAGGGCGTTATTCTAGAAGCAAGAATCGACGAAGAGAGGAAATCTCAACCCTCGATTTAATTGGCCTATTTGAAATCCTCGATCGAGTAGGAACTGTGGCCTATAGATTCGCCTTACCGCCAAGTATGTCTCGTGTTCATAACATTTTTCACGTATCGATGTTACGTAAATATGTGGACGACCTAAACCACATTATTAAATTAGAACTAGATGAGATAACAGAAGATTTAACGTATGAGGAGATACGTGTTAAAATCTTGGATAAGAAGGATCGTATTCAACACTCAAAGGTTATACCTCAAGAGTTAGAATCTGAAATGAAGTCAAGGTATCCTCACCTCTTCGGCATACCAAGTACGTACGTAAATTTTGAGGGCGAAATTTCATAAGAAGGGGAGGTTGTAAGACCCCAACTTTTATGAATAAAGATTAATTTCTCTCGAAATATATTTTTGAATATTATGGTGTGGATATAATATAATGTTATAGTTGTGGGTAATATTTACAAATATTGCAAAGTAAGCAAGTGGTTATATAATATTCGATTGGTCGGGGAATATTCGTTTTAATAGGGAATATTCGTACGACGGCACAATCATTGGTGGACCCCGCAACGGAATTATTGGGGTAGTTAAAAAATGACATAATTATCTTTTATACGTTATAAATATATTTTATAATTTATTTGTTTTATTTTATTTATTATAATAAAATTAAAAATTTACAATTCAAAAGCCATAAGGCTTTGCTTGGCAAAACTTCCTTAAAATTTAAAAACTTAATATCCTTTAGCCTTGTTTGGCAAAACTAATTTAAACTCCTTTAATTTATTTTAATAACCCATTCATAATAATTAATTTCCTTCACTCATTAATTATTTATTAACAAATAAATAATCTAATAAAAATCAAATTTAAACAAATATTTATTCAATAATAAACACATTAATTAAATATTTATATAATTCAATAAATATTTAAAATTATAATTTAAATTTTTGGATTAATACATCGACTTAAACTGATCACGTCGTGATCTTATTCTATAATCACCTTCTTTATGACTCCTTTCTTATTTTATGATCATTTTGGTTTCACGATCCTCATTACTTCTCTTTAATTATGTTGTCTTATGATTATTCAACTCAATTTTAACTCTTCAGGTTCTTCTTTGAACCCACACATATTATCTTAACTTGTTTCATAAGCATTCTTTGAATATATCATCAATCAAACTCTATTTGAGTTCATTATTATTATTTTAATAAACTTTATCTTAGACATCGTCTATTTAACAACACTTAACATCTTACTACTAGAGTCAGGTAACTCCATTTTCTTATCTTTTAAATACCTCGAGATTCCTCTTTGAATCATCTCATATATATTTTAATCTATTCTTTATACATTTGTTAAATTTATTTCTTATTGTTCAAACTCTAATTGAGTTCATCCTTTACAATCTTCACCTTTCTTCTGTAAGGTTATAGTATAAGGTACTCCTACCTAAGGTTTATAACCTACAGCTTTGATACCAACTATAACGATCCCAAAATTCATGTAATTCATCTCTCAACTTCGGTCATTAACAATACGTCTAACTTTTGATTTTACATCATTATTCAATGTTAAACTAATAAAATGCGGAATAATTTCAAACTTTTCAATTTTCTTTATGTAATTCCCTGAATCACAACCTTTATCTTTACCTACCTTTGAACTATACTTAGTTTATTACTCACTTTTTCAGAGTTAATAAATAAAACTTACATCCAGGTTCAATACCCTTTATACATCAGACAATATTTAAGCTTTATAACTCAACATCTATTAAACATCATACGTTATCAGTTATATCATTCGAAACCTTAAACATGGTTTAAAATAATAATGACTTAGCCAAATTATATAAATCTGAATGCATTACATTTGATTCATGTCTTTCAAGTAGCACATATCATTACCTTGAATCCTTAACCTGCAAAAATGATCATTTGCAAGGTTGAGCTCGACAGCCCAGCAAATCTAACAGTTTTCTTGCAACATGTAGAATATAAATAAAATACTCATCTTATACATCATAAACATCTGTCTAAACACATGATACATGTTTTACATCACATATCAAATAAAGATTGAGTTCTATAACCCAATCAACATTTCTTACTCAACCGATTTAGTCATAAATTGACCATAACATTTGATACTTACAACATAAGAAATACATCATGCTCTTTATAATACAGATTAAAAACAAATCATCATCAAATTCACATAACAAATAGGAACTGAAAGACTTGCCTTAATCGTTGTTTACCAATAACAGATTAACAGCTTACAGCTATATGCCCTTCACGTGCCCTACACAATTATATAATCATACACATCAACTATTAGTCGCATAGAAACACATAGTAGTTTTAATATAAACTTTACTCTACATCTCATAAACCTTCCTATTAATTAATATACAATGTTCAACATTATTGTGTTAACTTTTAACTTATATCTCACTATATTTCTACTTAGTCATACTCGAAGTTCATTCAAGTGTTTAAGTCTTGCTAGGAGTCCTTATTGGTTTTATATTAACCTCATTCCATATCTTATAATAGTCATTTCAATTGAATTGAAACACTTTTTACGTTCATTAACACTTGTCACGGCGTTTCGACGTTCATTCGTCACACGCTTGATTCATCTATCTTGCGTATGCTTAGTATGGTTATACAAATTATCTAATACATCAATTATTAATGTTAAACATCATTATATTTACTAATATTCATGTTTTATAACTTAGAAAAACATCTTTTATCGTCAAAAGAACTACACTTGCATACGTGCATGCCCGACGCCCTCTGATTGCCTTTGAATGCACATCCGTTCCAAAGATGGCCATTTTGACCCATGCTAACGACGTCAAATTGAAAAACTTAAAGAACAAAAGTTGTAGTTCTACTCGTTATCTTTCTAAAACATCCTGAATCGCCTCAATCAGAGTTTGTATGAAAATATTATGGCTATTTTACTATAGAAGGTCAAAAGAGTCCAACCTAAGCACTGTTCCTGCACCGCAACGCCCCAATTAGCCTTAGGGGTAGTGCTGAAGCACCTAAGAGTAGAATGGGTTGCTCACGTTGTTATGTTTTGTGAATTTTTTCCCATTTCCCCTTCCGATCTTCATAACTCGAGTTATACCCATCCAAATCAGTCAGTTTTCGACTCTATGGATTCGTAATTCATAGAACTACACCATAACAAAGAATCAACAATTTACAGAAAAATTAACTAACTAAATCTTGACCCAAAACTCATGTTCATACTAAATTTTCAAGTTTTAACATGTTTAGCGAATTCAGTCACTACGAATTCGTTTCTTAACCAAATTGATTCATTCAACTTGCGTTCTTTTTGTTTTTCAACATTCTTATAATATCCATCATCAATTTAAGGTTTTCATCATGATTTCATAATGAATTTTAGTCTCAGAATTGACCAAAATTTATATATACAACAAAACTCAAATTCTTCATCATTCAACTTATTTTCATGAATTTAATTACTCCAAAACCACTTTTAGATGATATAATATGGATCACACAAACCCATAACATATATATACAACATATTTTCACATCAACCAACCCAAAATAGCTTTTTATGTGAAGAACTTGAAAACTATATTTTAATGCTTTAGAACTAGATTGATACCTTGATTAGATGATGAAGATTATCTGATTTCTCTTGATTAATCTTCTTCCTTCTTGATTATCAAAAATCCTCTCCATTTCTTGGAGAATTTATCCTCTTTCTCAATTTTCTCTAAACTCGCTCTATTTCTCTCCTTCTCTCTGCCTTTACAAATAACGTAAAAACTAACCCTTATTGCAATTAGGAGTTACACCCACGTAATAAACTTAGCAGTTATAAAACCAACAGCCACAAGGCCTTGCTTGGCTTATTCAAATAAAATTCCTTTCTATTTATTTTTATAATTCTCTTATTATAAGGCTTATAATTCTCTTATTATAAGGCTCATTTGTCACACCTTTATTTCATTTTAATTATTTAATTAATACAAACTTCCAGTTAACACAACAAGTCATTAATCCACTAATTTAATTATTTAATTAAATTAGAATATTACCATCACACTAGCGTACTAAAATACGCACAAATTATAAAATTATTTATTATTAATTTATTTAATATCATCATACTCGAAATTTTTTGCATGTCTGTTACTAACATTGCAGGAGGGCAGATTCGTCTTTCGGAGATAACCCTGGAAGACAGCTTACATCCATTCCGGATACTACTGGAAGTTCAGTTCCAACCCGGAACACAAACCGAAAACTTCATCTCAAACCCGGAACACACACCGGGAATATTATTTCTAATCTCGGAGATAACCCCGAGGTACACAGATCAAAAGACCGGCAACAACACTGGAGAGGACAGTTCTATCTCGGCGATAACTGTAACGCCCCGAAATCCGATCTATTTTCATATCCGGATTTTGTACGTCACGATCCCATCTTCTTCTAAACATACATCATTATATAGCTAACTATAACAACATACATCCTCAAATCCAGGTTCTAAAACCTTAAAACCTCTTTCATTCCAAATAATGATAATTATATTATTCATTACATCTTGTACATGTGACTTTGATCCGCCACCAAGGATACATAATCGTTCATTAAACTATTCTATAGTTTAATTCTATCATTCTATATTACAAGTCTTCGCTTGATCTTTGTGCACATTCATATAATGAATGACACTTCTTTTGGATACCGATCATCTTGATCTTTTTGGGATCCTTAAGTTCTTTCTAACATCGTTTGCTGAAAATGTTATTATTTAAAGCAAGTGTGAGCATTCAATTGCTCAGCAAGTCATAGCAGTTGAACAAACAACTTCAAGATTTAAAAACATTCTTTTTCAGACTTCAATAACCGAACAAAGGTTATGAAGAAGCTTGAATAATAGGAATAATCTCGATTCCTATCATTTTAAAACATTAGTCACATTTACTTTGAAATACTTTCATTCTTTACTCTCTTTCATACACATTCCGTCTGGCTAGAATCAATAGCTCAGACTTAACAATAATGGTTCATGTATAAATAGAACATGCTCATATTGAACAGTTCAATCACAGAACAGTTCATATCATAGAAACACCGAAGTGTTCACATTGTGGCACAAGGCCTCATACATTCTACCACCTTATACAAATATCACACATTCGCACATAGACAGAACTTCTCAAGTTCAACATCTGAGAAGTTTTAGAAACTAGTATTCATTTAAAATATGAATGAAGTTAGAAAACTTGTCTTACGCACATCTACAGCTTATAGTTTACGCTGAACTGCTCATTCAAATTCCTATATAGCACATAAGGAAATAACACATGTACCAATTAGTCATATACTTGACTTTACGCATTGGTTTACTTAACTTTACTTTTTAGGGTTCGCGTTCTTACAAACTAAGTTTACGCGACCAACTTCCTTTACCGGTTAACGGCTTCATAACATACGGAGATGTCTTACTCAATACGTTCATCATCTTTGATGATTAACATTCTTATCTTCTTCTTATAACTCTCCTAGGACTCAGCACACATCATGTCTCTGCTAGTAGTCCATATGGTACTCTGAGTGGTTTCCCACAAATAACCAACAAACAAGTTCCCGTCTTATCTACACTGCCCACAACAATGAGTTAGATCGGTTGCCAGTTTTATATATGCATTCGCTCTCTGAAGGAAATGTTTAGCCCAGCTCCCATATGTCAACCATCAAAGGTTACGATTGTGCTAGAACCTAAATTCATCTTAACTTACCCGAACTATTAAACTATAATGTTCGTTAAGTCAATTCTTATTCCTTATGGCTTTCTGGCAATTAAATACCATACCTCAGGATTCATTCTTCATCGTCTAAGTCATACAGTCTTTTGTATACTCAGAATGATCATTCAATATTTATTCTACGCATATATAGCGTTAAACATTTTACGTTACCTTATTTTTATCTCACAACGTCCGGTTCATTCGACTCGGAATGTCATCAAAGTTATAAACATTAATTCGGCTTCTTTATGTTATACGTACTTGTCTTTAATTCAGCTTCTTCATCGCTCACAGGTTTAATCATTGATCCTCATTACCTTATGGTCAAACCATACACAGAGTGTAGGATTTACCCGTTTAATATTCACGTACACTCAACCTTCACGTCGGTTAAAGTGTTTAACGCTTACATTTCATTCTAACATTCTCATCCGACTCACGTTCGGCTTTCATTAATCTTATTACCGTTCACTACGGCTTTCTTGATAATTCATATCTTACTTACTACTCCCGTCAACGTTTAAGTCATACAACCAATGTATACTTAGAACGTTCGCCCAACGTGAATACAATTCACGAGGATCGTTTACGTAATCAACATTTACGTTACTTGCCTCTTAATTCTATTTAACCTTCATCTAAGGTTTTAATACACTTTCATTCATTACTCGTCACCTGAACCCCATGTTCATTATTCTTTCCTAATGTCAAAGCCATACGGTTCGTTGTATGCTAAGACCGATCGTTCATCGTAACAACGTTGCGTTCACAACGTCTAAACACTTTACATTCATCTCTCATGAACATGACATAACATCGAAATGTTATTCATTACCCTAGTCAATCAACGTTTAAGGAATTACCATCATAGCAATCCATCACGTTCGATTCATTGTGACTACGGTCCCGGATATCAGTTCCGTACCCCGCATCTATAGTCTTTTAATCTCAAATAATCTCTTCGTTTAACCTTCATTAAAGGTTTAATACACTTAATTAAGTGTTACATTAGTTGAACTATATGTTCATATTTCTTTCTTGCACATCCCCTAGAAATTGAGCAGTAAAAAATCTCATTTCTGGGCATTGCCCTACATCGGCGCTGCGGCGCCGTGTCCCTTCATTAATCTCGCACTGCAGCACCACTCTGCAGTGTCAAACTGCCGAGTCTGGCGCTGCGATGCCAAGCCCTTCACAAAATCTCACGCCGCGGCGCCAATTAGCAGTAGCTAATGGCCCGGGCTCGCGCTGCAGCGCCGGCCTCTAAGGTACGACTCGTGCTGCGGTGCCAAGCATGAAACCTAGAAAATTTTTTCTAAGTCTTTTACAAGCTTGAGATGCTGACTTTGAAATCTGATATCTTATTCGTTATAACTCAGAACGAGGTTGTTCCAAAGCCATTTTCTTCCTTATCTTACGTAATTCGATTACCCTCAGATAGAACTTCATTCTGAATCCGTTAACATGCCATTCAATTGGCTTAATCTTCGCCCTTCATTCATTTTATATTTTTAACGTTCTTCGTTCGTTCGTTCGTAATTCGGTTATCCGAACTAGGAATTCGTTCTTTCTTGAGTCCATGACTCATGTTTTTTACGTTCTCTTACATTCTTATGAAACCCTACATGCTCGGGTTCATTTACTAACTTTCTAATTCTCGTTTATCTTTTACAAAAAATTTGCCATAACTTCGTTATAGCTCAATTTTTAATCCGTTCTTCATGAACGTTTCTAACGTTCCTAACCAAGCAATAAGCAACTAACTTATACACGATGGTTTTAAACTTGTCCATCAACAACAATTATCCTACGATGGTTTTAAATTTGTCTATCAACAACATTCTTCGCGTTCTTAAACGATATTTTGGATTACGATTTTACTTTTCTTGGAATTTGATGTTATAGAACATCATTCCTTACTCATTTGACCTACTCATTCATAAGATTCATTCGGATCGCTCAAAATCCTTACGAATCTTATACTTCCTTAAGAAATTTATAAACTAAATTCCTAATTCTTATTTCTTCGTTTTCTCATGAATTCAACCACATGAAATCATACTTAACTTCATCTACTTCTTATCTTCATTAAGTTATGTTTTTGAACATATTAAACTTAAAGAAAATGAGAAGAAACTAGGGTTCGGATTACCGTACATCCTTTAATCTCGTTCCGTCGGACAAAGCGTGCACTCGGGCAAGCTTTTCCTCATTCTCTCCCTCTTCCTCTCCCATCCGACCCTCTCTCTATCTCTCAAAGTTGTAGGATTTTTCAAAATCCCAAAATAATGAAATGATCTTCTTATTTATAGAAAACCAAGGCTAGGGGCATTTTGGTCTTTTCACCCCTAACCTCTTTACTATTCCAAACTTAGCCACCAAGTTTATTTGGTGGCCAAGTGGCCGCACCACCTCCTTAAGTAGCTTCCCTTGGAAGCTTCCTGCTTCCGTCTTGCGGAATTCGTCCAACAGTTTTAAAAACTGCGATTCTCGGAATCCAAATATTTTTGGATATTTCATCTTTCCTTTACCGATTAAATATTACGTATTCTTCGAATTTCCGAAAAACTAAAAAACACTTTTTGACATTCAGCATTTTCCTTAACGTTTTACCCTAACGTAACTAAACGAGTGAAAAGTACATAACAGTAGTTTTCGTCATTTTTATTTTATCCGATTTCTGTACGTTTTTCGAGAAAAACTTTTATCGGCTTACTTGATATTTCACGATATATTATCATCAAATCTTTCGACGGAATGTCATTTCGACATACCAAACTCTCAGAACGACTTAGGTTATTCAAACCCTAACCCTTAGGGTTTCGTCAGGTGAATAGTGCCTATTTCGTCTTTTTCCCCAGAAATATTTTTGTTCTCGAAAAATTTTCATTTTTG
Organism: Panax quinquefolius; assembly: GCA_020205615.1. Classification (NCBI taxonomy): domain Eukaryota; kingdom Viridiplantae; phylum Streptophyta; class Magnoliopsida; order Apiales; family Araliaceae; genus Panax; species Panax quinquefolius. Next base: position 1,591,925 of record JAINUW010000507.1, read on the forward strand.
TCTTGAAAATTCCTACTCGTTCTGTCTAGCTTGTAGCCAGAATCCTCCCGATTGATAATCATTCTAGGTTATAGAACGATTAATAAACACATAGCATAGAATAGTATTAATAAAATTCATTTTATTAATAACTAATTCTTTAACTCTTAAATTCTGGACAATCCGATTTTCCGGGTTTTCACAATAACACCGCGATGCTCAGTTCCAGTCCTTGAAACAACACTGGGAGTAGCGACTCCATCCTTGGTGATAGCCCCAAAGGATGTCATTGCAGTTCCAGCGATAACTCCGGAAATGTTTCTTTCAAATGCATGTGATCAGCTTCAAGCTCAGACCTCCTGCCGAGGCACTCATACCTCAGACTCGGATCTAACAACGGGCAGACAGGCACACCCACAGATGACAGTGAGGCATACAAATAAGCACTCCACTCTCAGATATAACCCTGAGCAACGTCTGCTTTCAGCTCAAACCGGCGATGACCCCGGTGAAGAGTCGAAACGTCATCTTACCGCCTCAACGTTTTGTAAGACCCCAAATTTTTTGAATAAAGATTTAAACTCTTGAATTTTTTTTTTTTAATATTATCGTGTGGATTTGATATAATGTTATAGTTGTGGGTAATATTTATAAATTTTTCAAAGTATGCAATTTGTTGTATTATACTCGATTGGTCGGAGAATATTCGTTTTAACAGGGAATATTCATACAGCGACACAATCATTGGTGGACCCATAACGAAATTATTGTCGGATTGAGAAAACGACAAAAATATTTTTATGAAAATAACAACGGAAGTTTTACCGTTAAAACTGTTGAAACACCCGGTGTTAAAAGTACAGTAATATGCGTGGTTGCATAGTAGCACACGGTTTTGATTATTGATGCTTACGTCAGAAGTCACTCAGTTTTGTTCAATTATTGCTACAGTAATTACTGCATAGTATCTCACGTTATTTGATTCAATTATTATCGATATTTTATATATTATTAAATCAATAATTGAGATAACAAAGTTATTAATATTATTATTTGCAATATTTACGATGTCTAGAAGTTCTGCCAAGAAGAGATTTGGTCACCTAATTGTGCGCCAATATGGAGAAATCCTTATTAGAAAGCCCCCTCTTTCCTGGGAACGACCTGATCGATTAATATTGTGAATTATAATAATGGTGATAAAGTTTGTTTTATTATTATTATAAATGTAATAAAACAGAAAACTTTTTATATAAAACAGAATACTTTTATAAAGTTATTCATTTTATTAGACTATAAATAGAATATATAATATTCTATTATACATAGTGTTTGTATAGTGCCTGCATAGTGTTTGCATAGTAAAATCTTTTTATATAAAACAGAATACTTTTATAAAGTTATTCATTTTATTAGACTATAAATAAAATATATAATATTCAATTATGCATAGTGTTTTGCATAGTGTTCGTATAGTGTTTGCATAGTAAAATCTTTTTATATAAAATAGAATACTTTTATAAATTTATTCGTTTTATTAGACTATAAATAGAATATATAATATTCTATTATGCATAGTGTTTGCATAGTACCTGCATAGTATTTGCATAGTAAAATCTTTTTATATAAAACATAATACTTTTATAAAGTTATTCGTTTTATTAGACTATAAATATAATATATTATATTTTATTTAAAAGATTTTGTTTTATTAGAATATTTTATTAATACTGCAAAGTAAATTAATATGGACCGTCCGTTTAAAAGTAAATCAATCTGGACCGTTCATGAATTAGTTACTATTCAGTCCATTCTCTTATAAATAGAAGCTCATTCCTTCATTATTTCTTACGAATTCACTGAAACTCTAGAGAGAAAAATTATAGAAAAAAAGAAGAAGAGAAGTCTGCTACCTCTCTATTCCACTATCCAGCTTTATTCTAAGGTAAGGGATATTATTTGTTGTACTTGTAAGGGGTATTATTTCTTTCGTATTCATGAAGAGAGCTATTGTTATTCCATTCTTTATTATTCTGTTGGAATAACCTGTATACGTGGACTACCGTATACATAGTGAAATTCTTCCGTTATTCCATTATTTATTATTCTGCTGGAATAACCTGTCTATGCGAAGTACCACATACATGGTGAAATTCTGTTGTTATTCCATTCTTTATTATTATGTTGGAATATCCTGTCGGTGCAAATTTCGCCTGACCTGGTTCCGTTCTTTATTATTCTGTCAGAATATCCTGTTTGTGCGTTTACGCAAGACCTGGTTCCATTCTTTATTATTCTGTCGAAATATCATGTCTGTGCATTTACGCAAAACCTGGTTCCATTATTTATTATTCTGTTGGAAATAACATGTTTATGCGAAGTACCGCATGCATGGTGAATTCTTCAGTTATTCCATTCTTTATTATTATGTTGGAATAACTTCAATACATGCCAAGTACCACATACACGGTGAAATTCTTACATTATTCCATTCTTTATTATTCATTGGGAATAACTGCATCATGCGATCTATCGCATGCATGGTGAATTCTTTTGTTATTCCATTATTTATTATTCTGTTGGAATAACCTGTCTGTAATAACCCGATATTATTTTCATTTAAATAAATAAGGAATTTTGCATATAATTTTTATTTTATTTTAAAGATGAGAATATGTGTCAAGTAATGTGAACGATAAATGCAAATATATTTATTACTTGAAAAATTACAAATAATTTTATTTTAGAAAATATTGATAATGTAAATTATATTCTTATAGTAATTAATTTTTGTAAGCGCGAAATATTTTTATCAATTATTTTCCATGAAAACATGATTTTATATTATTTAATTAATATATGAAATGATTATTAGAATAATGATAATAAATATTGTATTATATAAATGTGTTGAGAATATTTAAGTTAATTATTTTAACTTGATTATTGATGTTGTATATGGAGGATAAATCGGATAAGGAATCCAAATCCTAAATTGGGATTTTGATCAAGGAATGAGAATAATAATATAATATAATATATATTTTGATTTTTCAGTGCTATAATAAGTACTGTATATGTGTGGAGAGATAATGGTTGGTTAATTATAATAAATTATGTCGTAACCCTTATATCATGTTGTTAAACCCTAATTATTAAACTCAGTTGTGAGTTCAAGACTGTGTAGTAATTGTGTTATATGAATTTTACTGTGTACTATAGAATTTCTGTAATTAGGAGAAACCCTAATTATTATTAAAACCCTAATTTCTATTAAAAACTCTAATTTTAAATTAGTGTGTTTAATTAAAATTTTAGTACACTTTAATTTTAATTTTTCAAACCCTAGAAATTATTTGGAAAACTTTAAGATTTAAAATCTAGTGATTAAACCCTAGATTCAAGCACCTTGGACAAGAATACCCTTGAAGTTGTAAGTGAAATTACTATTTTACCCTTTTATCTTATTTGTGAATTATTGTTTAGCAAATCTTTACATATCTTGGCCAGCCACCCTACACCACCCTAGGCCAACCTATCAGATAGCAATTCCAGCACATGATCAGCCATTACAAGTTCATTGCACCAATTGATTTGCTAGATTTAAGAGAGAGAAAATGCACATTTAACCTAATTATTAACAAGCACTTAACCATATTCTCTAGAGCTCAAACCCACGAAATTTTAGTGTTAGATCAGTCACAAATCATGCCCCACAAAACACCAATATCAGATCAGAAGAACAGAATCAAAATCAAAGCTCAAAAGAGGTAAACCCTAATCTAAAAATCTGATCTTGATATGCATGTTAGATGTTATAATTTATTGTTAAAACATGTTATTTGTAGTCCATATAGTTGATCTGGGTTGGTATTTGTTAGATCCATAACATCAAAGTGCTCAAAATTGAGTTTTTGAAAAATCTGGAAAAAAGTTGGTTTTGTGGTCTGACAACGAATGTTAGTGGCCACAGATCCTTTGTGACGCCCCCAAAATAGGTATACATCACCTATTTTGAGTTGTCAAAACATGGTACAGAAACAACTACAACTTTATTATTACAACAGTAAAACTGTGAGTTTGAATACAAATATTATCTTCTAGACAGCGATATCTATACTCAAATAAATCCTCATCACATTTATTGATACATTATTTTACAAAAATGGTGAGGACTACTAAACAATCCTTTCTAAAACCTTCATTCCATACCCCACTGCTCGTACTCGCTATATTCTCGCCTCACGAGAAGAAAAATGGAACAAAAAGGAAAAGGGTGAGCTCAACTAGCCCAATAAAGAATATTATGACTAAGATAATATACAACAAATTATCGTTAGTCTTCAACGGGGAAAAATCTAATAGAATACAATAGACAACAAATTTTAAATCAATATTCGCAGTGAAAATAATAATTCATTAGAAGAGTTAAGTAGAGAATGCAAACTACTATCTTCTATGTATGAATTTAAAAGTTCATCGTCTATCTTTTATCCTGTAACATCAATCAATATACATACGGAATCAAATATTCATCTTTGCACTACTGGGCCAAAGATATTCATCGATTGGTCGTGTTCATCTAAACACTGTTCATCTTTTTGCTTCTGACCCAAAGATATTCTTCAGAAATCATTCATCTTTGCACTACTGAGCCAAAGATATTCAATAATATCATCATTTAAGACTAAGGATGATGAAAAATATTTTTAAAAAGCGAATCCGGTGAAACAAAATGACAAGGATTAAGGATTAAGGATTCGTACTTTGTTTTATCCATGTTCAAAAATACCTCAAAACAATCATAGTGGTGTAAAATTCAAGAATGATCAAAACATCGATACAATCAAAGCTAGTATCCGAATAGATATTTTGGACAAAAGAAGAAATTTTATTTTTTTATTGAATAGTGTCAGATATCGTGAATAGTGTCGTATACGTGAATAGTAACTCAGACACCAAAAGATAGAAATTCTGAAAAAAACATCTTCACGCTTTCATGAATAGTACTCGTGAATAGGAACTCGTGAATAGTAACTCTTGAATAGTAACTTCGTGAATAGTAACTCATGAATAGTAACCCCGAGCATGAAAAAGTTCCAAATTTGATAAAAAGTTCCAACCAATATTTCAAAGATAATGATATTGAAGAAATAATATCATTTGAGAAGAAAATAACATCCTTACCTCGAAAGATTAGTACTTCTAATTTGGAATAAAGGGTATAGTCTTGAAAGGAACTTTGCACCGTCTAACAATACTCAAAGTATACTCACAAGAATCGCTCAATATATCGAGAGAGAAATAGAGAGAAACTTGGGTTTACGGTGTGTTTTTCAATTCTAACCTAAGCACCCTATTTATAGGAAAATGCTTAGAACACCAAAGCAGAAAATTGAATATAATATTAATATATTTTTCACATTTTCTTTAGTCCACCTTAGACAACTGATCTCAACCCATTTGAATCACATGTGAGGCCAACTTAGTTGCAAAAAACGTTTTTCTCAAAATAATTAACTAAAACTCCCAAAAATTAATTATTTCGGAACTTCGAAACTTAAATAATTCATAATAAATAGCCCTTTCATCAGAAAATTCGAATCTTGCGAATCCTTATAGGAAATTCAATTCTCTACAACTTTGCAGAAGAAAGTTTTTCCAAATTCCAAATAGAAATTGACCGAAATCCACAAGCAGGCGATTTTACAATTTATAATCAAATTTAAATTCGATAATAATTGTGTCCACCAACACACAAAACATGTGTTAAACATTTAATGCCACAAAAATACTCTTCCTCCTCATATACTCATATATCTCACATTCATTGTAAAAATATCATCGTTAATATATTATTAAAATAATATATTTAAATGAATTATTTTATCAGAAAAAGATAAAATATTAATTTTCAACAATTATCACATTAAAATTTTCTCCATCTATATCCTCATAAAATCAATATTTTCCTCATCATATAAATCAATAATTAATTATTCATAAATAATATTCTGAGAATCACATTATTGACAAACGAGGCGGTTCGGGATGATAGGGGCTTTCAATAAGAATTTCTTCTTCTACTTGGCCGCAATTAGGTGACCAAACCTCTCCTTAAGCGAACTTTTTAGACATTGCCAATAATGTTATCTAATAATATTATTAGGATAATATGAATTATTGCTTCGATAATGAAAAAAATCGTGTAATGACAATTATTGAAACAACAACAATATAAAATATCAACGCAAACAATTATTAACTCAATAAAATCTTGAGCAGTAATCATCGTAACCATTATTGAGTAGTGCCTTCTTCGTAAGAATCAATAATTGGTGCAATACCGGTGCTATCTTGTGTTTTAACCAATAGGTATTTTAACGAAGATTAATTGTGGTAACAACGCCTGCTATTTTTTTAAACAACTTATATTTTGTCGTTTTCTTCATCCAATCGCTTTTTAATTATGGGGCCCACACATGGCATTTTTGTGCCGTAAATACGAATATTCCCAACGATCTGAATATTCTAAAACAACAATGAATATTTTATAACCACTTGCTTATTTTGAAATATTTGCGTATTTTACCCCTAACTATCCACATTAATCAAATCAACCCTTACTATTTCAAAATAATAAATAGAAAATTAAATTTCATTAATAATAAGTTGGGGCCTTACAACCTCCCTCCTTATGAAATTTCGTCCTCGAAATTGACGACGATACACTGGTGTTTGAAAAGGTGAGGATACCTCGCTTTCATTTCCGTTTCCAATTCCGGTCATTTCCTCTATAGCATGATTTCTCCACAAAATTTTAACTTGTGGTATGACCTTTCTTGGCGTAGGACATGCTCCTTCCTATCCAAGATCTTGACGCGGTACCTCCTCATACGTTAAGTCTTGGCTATCTCGTCCGGTTCTAACTCTATAACGTGGTTGGGTCTTTCACATATTTATGAAATACTGAGATATGTGAAACACATTATGAACACGAGACATACTCGGAGGTAACGCGAGTCTATAGGCTACATTTCCTACTCGGTCAAGAATTTGAAATGGACCAATAAATCGTGGATTGAGCTTTCCTCTCTTCTCAAATCTTGTAACTCCCTTCCATGGAGCAACTTCGCAACAATACATGATCCCCTACACTAAATTCCACGTCCTTTCGATGAAGATCCGCATAACTCTTTTTGATCGATCTTGTGCCGTTTGTATCGTTGTCGAATCATTTGGATCTTTTTTCGTAGTCATACGTACCAACTCGGGTCCCAACAAAGTGTTGCTTCACCCACCTCGTCCCAACATATCTTGGAAGCGACACTTTCGCCCATATAATGCTTCAAATGGAGCCACACTATACTTGCACGATATTTGTTGTTGTAGGAGAATTCCACTGATGGTAAATACTTATCCCAAGCGCCCTTGAAGTCAGGACACGAGTCTTAATAAATCTTCAAGAGTTTGAATAGTCCTTCGATTGTCGTCTGGTTTGAGGATGGTATGCGCAAAGCCAGAATCGTAGATCCGTGCCCATAGCTTTTTGCAAGCTAACCCAAAATCTTGAAGTAAATCTTGGGTCACGATCCGAAACTATGGATCTGAGGCATGCCATGCAACCTCACAATCTCATTCACGTCACATACTAGCAAGGCGTTCAAGTGAATAAGTCTCCGTGTCGGCAAGAAAAATGCGGACTTGGTTAATCTATCAACAATAACCCAAATAGCATTGATGCCCTGAGAAACCGTAGGAAGACCCGTAACAAAATCCATGGTAATGTGTTCCCACTTCCATTTCGGAATCTCAAGTGGTTGCAACGGACCCTTAGGTACCAGATGCTCCGCCTTTACACATTGACAAGTTAAACACATTGAGATAAACTTTGCAATCTCTCTCTTCATATTGTTCCACCAAAATGTATGTCGAAGATCACAATACATTTTAGTACTTCCAGGATGGATTGCAAATGGTGTATTGTGTGCCTCCATCATAATCTTGTACTTCAAATCAGAGTCGTTAGGAACACAAAGTCTAGAGTGGACTCGAAATATTCCTTCTTCATCAATTCTCGCTTCCGGAATAGCTCCTTCTTGTACTTTCTTCTTCATACGCATCAGCTCCGGGTCGGTGGCTTGAGCAACCTTAACTTTTTCTATTAAAGTTGGCTCTGTCGTATACTTGACATCATCGCTTTTCGTTCACGCATATGATCTTCTACTCAACGCGTCACTACCACGTTCGCTTTTCCGGGATGGTATTGAATAGTGTGGTCGTAGTCTTTCAATAGCTTTCGAGCAGCGTCACCGCCTTAGCGTGTTGAGTTCTTTTGAGTGAAGAAATATTTAAGGCTTTTATGGTGCGAATATATCTCCACTTTCTCCCCATATAGATAGTGCCTCCATATCTTTAGCGCAAAACGCATTTTGCTTAACTCTAGATCATGAGTAGGATAATTCCTCTCATACTCTTTAAGTTGTCGCGAGGCATAGGCTATGACTTTCCCACGTTGCATGAGAACACATCCTAACCCTTTGCCTAAAGCATCGTTGTAGATAACAAATCCATCCGAACCAGATGGTATTGTTAGAACAGGTGCCGAAATAAGTCTCCTCTTAAGCTCTTGGAAACTTTTCTCGCATTCTTCGCTCCAAACGAATTTTGTATCCTTCCGGAGTTAATGAGTTAATGGAGTAGCGATTTGAAAACCCTTCCACGAATCTCCGATAATAACCACTAAGCCCAAAAAGCTACGTACTTGATCCACCGACTTGGTTGCTCCCAACTTTGTCTTGCTTCAATCTTGGCGGATCAGCAGATACTCCATGTTTCGACACCACATGCCCAAGGAATGCTACTTCCTCAAGCGAACTCGCATTTCTTCAATTTGGCATATAGTTTGTTTTCACGAAGCCTTTGGAGTACCCGACTTCAAATGGTGCTCATGATCTTCACGACTTTTGGAATATATAAGGATGTCATCAATAAAGACAACAATGAATTGATCCAAATATTCCTTGAATACTCGGTTCATCATATCCATGAAAGCCGCGAGGAGCATTAGTCAATCCAAAAGACATGACTAAGAATTCATAATGCCCATACCGAGTTACGAAGGCGGTCTTTGGAATATCCTCGATTCTAATCTTTAGGTGATGATATCCGAAGCGAAGATCGATTTTTGAAAAGAATTGCCCCTTTGCAACCGATCAAACAAGTCATCAATACGAGGTAGAGGATACCTATTCTTGATGGTGACATGGTTCAATTCCGATAGTCAATACAAAGTCGCATACTCCCGTCTTTCTTCTTTACAAATAAAATAGGAGCACCCCGAGGAGATGTACTAGGGACGAATGAAACCGATGTCCAACAATTCACGTAGTTGGACCTTTAACTCACGAAGTTCAATAGGAGCCATTCGATATGGGGTTTTAGAAATGGGCTTTGTGCGAGGTTCAAGATCAATAATGAATTCAACTTCACGTTATGGGGTAGACCAAGGAAGTTCTTGAAATCGTCGGAAAGTCAATAACAACAGGAATATTATTCAAATTTGGCGGGTCTTTATTTAAATCCATAACATGGGCTAAGAAAGCTTGACATCCGTTTTTCAATAAGCGAATAGCTTTATGATTAGATATGACGGTGATTGATTTTAATGGTTTAGTTGCTTGAATTAATTGCATAACAGGTTGGTTAGGAATATGAAAACTAACAACCTTACGAAAATAATCAATTTTGGCATGATGAGTAGTTAACCAATCAATCCTAAAATCACATCAAAAGCAAGTATCTTTAAAGAGATAAGGTCAATAGGTAAGGTAATGGTGCCAACTTGAATCAAACAAGATTTATAAGCGATTGGATGTGATGAAAGTTTCTCTAACGGAGTTTCCACAGATAGGTCAAAGTCTAATTTCTCTAGGAGTCAAGTTTAAGCGTTGAGCACAAGCGGAGAGATAAATGAATGGGTAGCACCGGTATCAAGTAAGGTATAAACTTCACAAGAATTTATAAATAGCTTACCCGTGATCACCTCGTTTGGGTTCCTCGCATTTTGACGATCCACAACAAACGCTCTTCCGGAATCGTTGACTTTGACTTTTACGGGATAGTCTTTTGAGTCACCGTCCCATTGAACTAGGTTTCGCCATCAGTATAATCTCGGCGATATGTCATTCCTTTCCACAATTATAGCATACCTTGAAGCTGTTGTGGGCGGTTTTGACCGATATGTCCCTCTTTCTCGCATTTATAGCATATAACCGGTGGTCGTTCTCCTCCCTTAGAACCGATTCTTTCTTGCCAAGACTGTCGTCTTCATATATGGTCGTTGTTAAATCTCCTCTTTTTAAAATCTCCTCGACTCGCTTCTTCTATTTTCATGGCCATGATTACCACCGGAGTGGTTACCATTTTTTGTCCGTCTGTTTCTTTTCTCCCTTTGGTTATCATTATTACATTTGATCGCTATCTCGAGTACGATCACGGTTGTGGTCCCTCGGTTGACCGTACTCGTTATCTCGCTCTAATAATTGAGCCCATTTACAACATCTGAATAGAGAGAAAGTTTATGAGAAATGAGATCTTGGCGTATGCCGGGTTTCAAACCTCTAAGAAACATCCGCGTCATCGTTCCTCATTCTCCACCAAATGAGGTGCAAACTGGATAACTCTGCAAACTTTGCCTCGTCTTTGAGACACCCGTCGTGTTGTTTTGCTCTAATCGATGAACTCCACTTCTTTCATATGACGAACACTTTCGGAAAGTATTTGTCATTAAATAGTTCTGAAAGCGTTTCCAAGAGACATCTTTGAGTGCTTGGTTTGGATGGATACGCTTCACAGACTCCCACCGATGATCCGCCTCGCCACGGAACATAAAGGTGGCGAATGGAACCTTCTGTTCCTCGTGCATCCCAAGACATCGAATATCTTGGTAATTTGTTTGACCCATGTTTCCACCATGATCGGATCGGCTTTCCCTTAAATTCGGTGGTCCCAACTCTTTGAAGTTGCTTGGTTTGTGACAACCCGTGAATTGCTATCATTTCCTCTGTATTTTGAACACGAGTCTCCTCGTCGATTTTGCATGAAGCGCAAAAAGCTTCTAAACATCCCTCGTTCATCATCGCTTTCGATTGGTGTTGTTCACGGGAGGAACATTGCCGACCCGGTTGCACGTTCTCCTCGTTGGTGAGTCAAAGGCGTCTCCACGGTCTCATTTCCATTGTTAATATTCTCGATTCGACATTCTCAAATCATTGTCATAAAACAAGGGTTAATTAAGGAAATAAATATATCACATAATATCCTTATATCTTGACCAACTAAAAAAAAATAAGCTTAGGTAGGACACACACTAGCGAAGGATTTACTCGTCTCTCCCCTCCTAGTTCTATTCCCGATCTCCGGAGAGATCATATCCTAAGCTCGATACCAAGCATGGCGCCCCCAAAATAGGTATACATCACCTATTACGAGTTGTCAATACATGATGCAGAAACAACTACAACTTTATTATTACAACAAGAAAGCTGTGAGTTTGAATACAAATATTATCTTCTAGACAATATCTATACTCAAATAAATCCTCATCACATTTATTGATACATTATTTTACAAAATGGTAAGGACTACTAAACAATCCTTTCTAAAACCTTCATTCCATACAGAGGCTGCGTACTCGCTATATTCTCGCCTCACGAGAAGAAAAATGGAACAAAAAGGAAAAGGGTGAGCTCAACTAGCCCGATAAAGAATATTATGACTAAGATAATATACAACAAATTACCGTTAGTCTTCACGAGGAAAAATCTAATAGAATACAATAGACAACAAATTTTAAATCAATATTCACGGTGAAAATAATAATTCATTAGAAGAGTTAAGTAGAGAATGCAAACTACTATCTTCTATGTATGAATTTAAAAGTTCATCGTCTATCTTTTATCCTGTAACATCAATCGATATACATACGGAATCAAATATTCATCTTTGCACTCTGAGGCCAAAGATATTCATCGATTGGTCATGTTCATCTAAACACTGTTCATCTTTGCACTCTGACCCAAAGATATTCTTCAGAAATCATTCATCTTTGCACTCTGAGCCAAAGATATTCAATAATATAATCATTTAAGGCGAGGATGATGAAAATATTTTTAAAGAAAGCGAATCCGGTGAAACAAAATTACAAGGATTAAGGATTAAGGATTCGTACTTTGTTTTATCCATGTTCAAAAATACCTCAAAAATAATCATAGTGGTGTAAAATTCAAGAATGATCAAAAGCGTGGATACAATCAAAGCTAGTATCCGAATAGATATTTTGGATAAAAAGAAGAAATTTTATTTTTAAATTGAATATAGTCAGAGTATCGTGAATAGTGTCGTATACGTGAATAGTAACTCAGACACCAAAAGATAGAAATTCCACAAAAAACATCTTCACGCTTCATGAATAGTACTCGTGAATAGCAACTCGTGAATAGTAACTCATGAATAGTAACTCGTGAATAGTAACTCATGAATAGTAACCCTAACATGAAAAAGTTCCAAATTTGATAAAAAGTTCCAACCAATATTTTAGCATAATGATATTGAAGAAATAATATCATTTGAGAAGAAAATAACATCCCTTACCTCGAAAGATTAGTACTTCTAATTTGGAATAGGGTATAGTCTTTGAAGGAACTTGCAAATCTAACAATACTCAAAGTATACTCACAAGAATACGCTCAATATATCGAGAGAGAAATAGAGAGAAACTTGAGGTTTACGGTGTGTTTTCAATTCTAACCTAAGCACCCTATTTATAGGAAAATGCTTAGAACACAAAGCGAAAATTGAATATAATATTAATATATTTTCACATTTTCTTTAGCCCACCTTAGACAACTGATCTCAGCCCATTTGAATCACATGTGAGGCCAACTTAGTTGCAAAAAACGTTTTTCTCAAAATAATTAACTAAAACTCCCAAAAATTAATTATTTCGGAACTTCAGAACTTCAATAATTCATAATAAATAGCCCTTTCATCAGAAAATTCAAATCTTGCGAATATTTATAGGAAATTCAATTCTCTACAACTTTGCGAAGAAAGTTTTTCCAAATTCCAAATAGAAATTGGTGAAATCCACAAGCAGGCGATTTTACAAATTTATAATCAAATTTGATTCGATAATTGTGTCCACCAACACACAAAACATGTGTTAAACATTTAATGCCACAAAAATACTCTTCCTCCTCATATACTCATATATCCCACATTCATTGTAAAAATATCATCGTTAATATATTATTAAAATAATATATTTAAATGAATTATTTTATCGGAAAAAGATAAAATATTAATTTTTAACAATTATCACATTAAAATTTTCTCCATCTATATCCTCATAAAATCAATATTTTCCTCATCATATAAATCAATAATTAATTATTCATAAATAATATTATGAAATCACATTATTGACAACGAGGCGGTTCAGGGATAGAGGGGCTTTCAATAAGAATTTCTTCTTCTTGGTAGCCTTGATTAGGTGACCAAACCTCTCCTTGACGAGAACTTTCTAGACATTGCCAATAATGTTATCTAATAATATTATTGAGATAATATGAATTATTGCTTCGATAATGAAAAAAATTTGTGTAATGACAATTATTGAAACAATGACAATATAAAATATATAAATGACAATTATTAACTCGATAAAATCTTTGAGCGGTAATTTATCGTAACCATTATTGAGTAGTGCCTTCTTACGTAAGAATCAATATTTGGTGCAATACTGGTGTAGTGCTTCTCGTGTTTTAACCACCGGGTATTTTAACGATATTACAGTAACCACGCTGTAGATTATTTTTAAACAACTTATATTTGTCGTTTTCTTCATCCAATCGCTTTCAGTTATGGGGCCCACACACATTTTGCTTGTCGTAAATACGAATATTCCCGAGCAGATCGAATATTCTCAAAAACAACAATGAATATTTTATAACCACTTGCTTATTTTGAAATATTTGCGTATTTTACCCCTAACTATCCACATTAATCAAATCAACCCTTACTATTTCAAAATAATAAATAGAGAAAATTAAATTTCATTAATAATAAGTTGGGGTCTTACATCCTTGCTCGATTATGTTTTTAGTAGTTTTTATGTTGTTATTTGTAACTTGTAATGTGGTCTTTAATCTGCAAAAGGAATTAAGGTCATTTGATATCCAGAGTGGTAGTTATTAACGGTCAAAAGCCGTTGACCGGCATTGACCGGGCCTTTTCTGGGCAACCCAGAAAGCCAAGAACAGAAGTCTGACAAGTTTTTCTATGGCTTTGATATGTCAGTCCTGATGTTTTTTTTTATGATTTGTTGTATTAAACTTGTAGCCTGTAATATGTTCTATGATTCCATGGCCTTAGATCGTGTAAATAAACAGCAGGTAGATCATAGCAAGTGGTCAAAGTAGGCCACTCGCACTGACTAAGCATTTCTGGGAATTTCCAGAAACGGATAGAAGCTTATTTCTGACAGTGGTTGACCGGCTTGTATCTTTTTGATTTGTTGATGTTGTGGTGATGTCTTGTGATAGATCTCTACACTGGTACGCTGGTTACACACTACAACTCTTAGATCACAAAAACATCAAAAGGATTTCAAGTTGTGGGAGCTCAAAAGTGAACAGTCAAACTGTTCTTCATTTCTGGGCAAACCCAGAAATGAAGAACAGCTCTGACAGTGAGTTTGATGACTTAGATCTTTCTTGTAGTTGATGTTTAGACTTGAACATGGCTTGAATCATGTTCTCTGTTAGTTACTCTACACAGCCCGGCGTGTAGACCACCCATAACATGAAACGATTCACTGGAATGAGGCCTTGAAAAGCGTTGACCGGCAATGTCTAAAATTTTCTGGGCAACCCAGAATATGATGAACACGTTCTGACAGCTAGTTCAAGGCTTAATAACTTTTGATTGTGATGATGTATGACCTGGTTATTGGTTGTTACATGTAGTGTTACACTAGTACTACAAGTTCCATGTATTATCTTGCTCAGAAACATATATTGTTGGTCAAACTTAGTCCCTCGATAACTGGCTATGAAGGTTCTGGATTCCTCAAGAACTCCATTAGCGACAGCTTTTTCGCCTAATATACCTTTAGCGATAGTTTAATTATTAAATTAAATATTTTAATTAAATAAATAGAAAAATTAGTTTTTAATTATTAAAAATACATAATAAATTATTAAAGATTATTTTAATGTCCGAAAATTAGTTTTTAATTATTCTATGTATATTTCATAAATATTTAATATTTTTGGAATATAAAAAGTATTTAATTAATTTAAGTATAATATTAAATAAATTATTTAAAATGATTTTAATACATTAAAAATCATTTAAAAATATGTTATGATATAAAAATATATTTTAAGTTATTTTCTATAACTTTTAATATTTTTGTGATGAATTTCATTAATTAATTAATATTAATGATGATTAAGTTATTTAATAAATGTATTAAATAAATGATGAAAAATAGAATTAATGATTTCAAATTATATAAAAATGATTTAAAGGTTATAAAAATATTTTAAGTTATAAAATATAACTTTTGATATTTTTCATGAAAAATATTAATATTTTAATATTAAGGATATTAGATTTATTTAATAATTATATTAAATAAAGTAATGTAAAAATGATTTTAATATTAGAAAAATCATTTTAAATGAAAATAAAGTGTTTAAAGATATTTTAAGTTATAAAATATAACTTTTAATATTTAAAGGATAGTTTCATTAATAATTTAATATTAATGATATTAATTTAACATTAATGATATTAAATTTATTTAATAATTATATTAAATAAATAGTTTTAAAATGGTTTTAATTATTTAAAAATAATTTAAAAGGATATAAATGAATTAAAATATTTTAAGTTATAATTTAATGACTTTTAATATTTGGATAAATAGTACATTAATACTTAAATATTAATGGTAATTATTTAAAAATGATTTTAAATGTTTTAAAAATTATTTAAGGGTAATATTAATACTTTAAGAATATTTTGAGTTATTATAAATAACCTTAATATTTTGGCAATGGTTTCATTAATAGTTTAATATTGATTAAATATTAATGATAGTACAATTGTTTAATATTTAAATCATTTAATTATGATTCAGGTGTTTGAAAATTATGATATATTATAGTAAGTGTTTAAAAATTATTTTAAGTCATTTAAAAATAATATAGTGATAATTATAGTTCTTGAACTAAGCTGGATAGAGTCTTAGACTCGATTATTACTCGATAAAGCGCCGAAGACACTTAAGCAGCATATTTTAAATTGATCTGGACTTAGATATTTTGACTATATTAATGATTGTTTGTGATTCAATGACTGTGGGATATGTGTGACAAGGTGATTAGGTTATGTGTTGACTGCAATAGGCAGTATTATGTGTTTTGATATGTTATTCTAATCAGTAAAATGATCTTATTACTGATAGGTAATTACATAAAAGATAAAACTAAGTTACGAATTATAAGCAGTGTACCAGGCAAGTATCCTACCTTTGCATTTCCTTTATGCAATGGATATGAGTAAGAAAGTTTCAGAATTATATTATTATTATGCTAGATTATTAACCCTATTGTGATATATTCTATATCCGATCATTGTTTATCAACATGTTAGTATATGGTAATTCAGATATATATTCTGTTCGTTAATTTCTAAACATGGTTATACAAGTGTCCCCACTTGGATAATCATTGTATTTAATCACATGTTGATATATATATATACACCTCTAAGCTATTTGATCAGCTAGACACAGATTTAGAAATATCGTTGAATATGATAAAACCTTTTATATCCAATCAATTGTTTTGGTTCGGATTCCTGACTAAGTATGAACATCCCGAGCACGAGAAAATTTTTATGCGCCAAGGCAGACAAAGTGAACGATAATATCGTTCTTGCATGTAGTATTGATCAATACAAGGTACAACGGGATGATCACCCCCCGTGCCCGTAAGTTATGACAGTTTGCGGATGAAGTTCTGCTAAACCTATTCAAAAATTGAAAACAATGTTCATAGTATGTCACCTTAACCCTATTTATAGTCAATACGTAGTTTCAAAAATTGGATAGAGAGTTGTTATGTTATTATTATCAATTCAAATTACTTCACAACTATTGACTTGGTATAGAAGGGTAGTACAAAGAAAACATTTAACCCTTTTAGCTAATATTTATAATTGTTATTAGTTGTTGGGCACTCAAATGCTCACTCTTGCCTAAATTAAATGTTTTCAGTTAAGTATGATCAACCTGAAGGCTCAGGCAAGAACAAGGGGAAAAGAAAGCTGTTTGAATGAGATTGATAATATTCTGTGTAATAGTTATAGTTTATTAAGATAATGATACTTATTATCTATGATGTAATGAATGTTTAAATGTCTCGTACTTGGGATTTAAACTTTGATGCATATGTAAATTAAATTTGGTATCAATATTATTGTTATTAATATTATGATTAGTATTATTCTGCGTATAGACATGGTATCGTGAAGCACAGAGTTCGGGTTTCAAGTTCCCGGATTTGGGGGCATCACACTGTCTATGTGGATTACTGCATGCATGGTGAATGATTATTCGTATTCATATGAATAGTATTTTCATTCAAAAAGGGGTCTGCCAAGGGCAGTTTCATAATTTTTCTGAACCTCAAAAATTCTGAAAAAAATTAAAATGTTAATTTGATGAGTTTTCTAGATTGTGTCCAAAAATGGCGATTTTTGGATGTATAGATTAAGAGTTATAAGTTTTATAGGAAAAGACTATTTTAAAAATAAACCCTTATAACTCCTTATGGTTAACTCCAAAATTGGTGAATTTTTATTGCGAGTACATGTATATAACATGAGTATATCCTGTAAATTTCGGATTTTTAGGACAAAAGTACAATTTATGATAAATGTCTAAATATTCGGCAGTTTTAGCTATATGAAAAATAGTAAATAAATTTTAAAAATTATGAGAAAAATATATGTTCTATATGGAACTATATTCTACTAAATCCCAGAAAAGAAATATTTTTGGGACTGATTTGATATTTTTCATGAAAATGAACTAGTTATGAGTAAATGAATTAAATATGTTATGTGAAGTAATAAAATTGGAAAATAGGATTTTATGGCTTGGGAATCCTATATAGGGTATATGTAGATTTTTATTGAGGGATTTGAGCATTAATGATGAAATCTTATGAGTATGACATTTTTGAATGATTAAATGCATTATTTGATAAAGTGTAAACAATTGAAATAAATTGTTTATAAGTTTAAGAAATGATTAAAATATTGTTATAATATTAATGATATTAGATTATGAGATTATCAAGTGATTAATAACATTTGGTTATTATTGAACGCTGGATAAATTGTATTATAAATGTTTAATATTTATCATTTATCTCATTTGATTGATTCTTTATATCATTGTCATTATTCTCATGCTTATATTAAGATGAAAGTCATCTGTGGCCTGTAGTGCATAGATGGACTTGGTATGATTATGACCAGGAATTATTCGGTATAATCATGACCGTAATATTACAAATGATGTGGTAAAAGTCCTCATTGGCCGTAGTGCCTTGATGGACAGTTTTTGGTATGATTATGGCTATGGATTCTCTTCGTCCAAGGGTGCAAAGATGAATTATTTTATGGCATGATCAGGACCGTTGATGAAAACACGATTATCTTTGGCCCGTAGTGCATAGATAATTCGTGGTCGTGATATTAACGAATATCCTTGGCCTGTAGTGTAGGGATGATTCGATGATATGGATTAATTATTAAGTTGAGTCTCAACAATGAAATATTAATTCATGGATGTGATATTAACGAATATCCTTGACCGTAGTGCAGGGGTGATTCGATGATGTGGATTATTTATTAAGTTGAGTCTCAGTGATAAAATAATTATAATAAACTTTTAAATTCATAGAAGATAGTAGATATCATTCTCTACTTGACTCTTCTAAAATACATTTGTATGTCTTCGGCCTGTAGAGCAAAGATGAAATGATAATGAATATCTTTGGCCCGTAGTGCAAAGATGAATTTATTAAGTATGATTATAAACAGGAACTGTGATTTGGTATAACCATGATATTTGATGTTTCAGGTAAAGATATGTGATAAAAATTATCTTCGTCCTAGGTGCGACGAGGAATTTAGAATCACAATTATGATTATGAGTTATTCATATGATTGTGGACAGGAATTGTTGATTGATGTTACAGGGATAAAACATTATCGGTGGACTTTTAACATAGAGAAGATAATAGATCTGATGGTCTATTTGACTCTTCTAATGGATTGCTCGTTCCGCTGTAACTATGGTTGAAAAGTTTTATCATCTACCATATGTTCTAAATCTCTGATTTATTTTTGATGACGGCTATTGATGATGTAAATTATCTTTAGTCATGATATTCTTTACTGGGCTAGTTATGCTCACCCTTTTTGCTTCATAATTTCTTTCAGGTAATAAGAGTGTAGCTGTGTCGAGTGGGGATAACAGGGGAATAGAACGGTGGTCTATAGCTGTTGAGGTTCTCCCTAAATAGTATGGAAATAAATTTATTGAGAACTTTAGATAAGTGTGTCGTATTGTATACGTCATTTGATATTTAATTTTGGTGAACCAAATAGGGTGAGGTGAGCCCAACTTTGGAAGGGTATTTTGCCATTATCATACAAGATGTCTAATAACATACAACCTCGTGTTATCACAAGATAGGGTTGTGCACATTGTTGCCTCTTTTTCAGTTCTGACAAAAAAGGCAACAAGTTTTTGGTGCCGTTGCCAGGGAAAGGCGTTTTAATTTAATTAATTATCATCGATTTCAAGCTATATTGTATGACTTAGACATATTTTTTCTTATCTCATTTCTATTTTTGTTTTATTTTTGGTTTCAGGTACTTGTAGATTTTTATGCACACGAGATCGTCCAACTCAGAATTAACACCAGCACAAGATAACATTAACGGAAGAGGTTGGAAAGCAAGTGTGCGGAGAAATTTACAAGCTCAACTAGAGAGTATTACAGTTAATATGGCAGAAGAACAAAGAATTGAGCAAAGAGAAGAGCATCGGGCTCTAAGGGACTATTACATGCCAAATATAAACGGATTATAGTCTAGCATAGTCAGATCGACAATAACAACGAATACTTTTGAGATTAAATCGGGCTCTATTCAGATGGTGCAGAATTCGGTACAGTTTGGGGGTGCTGTTACAGATGATCCGAACGAACACTTATTGAGCTTTATTGAGATTTGCGATACATTTAGATACAACGGTGTGACGGAGGATGCTATTAGAATAAGGTTGTTCCCATTCTCATTAAGGGATAAGGCGAGGAGTTGGCTTCATTTTTTGTCGTCAGGGTCGCTCACTACATGGGAGGACTTAGCACAGAAAATTTTAGCCAAGTTCTTCCCAATGGCTAAGACTGTAAAGATGAGGATAACTATATCTCAGTTTGAGCAACAACAGGGCGAGTCCTTATATGAAGCATGGGAGAGATATAAAGAGATGCTGAGGAAGTGTCTACATCACGGTATGCCAGATTGGATGGTGATCAACTCATTTTATTATGGATTGGGATGACAGTCGAGACCGATTGTAGATGAAGCCGCAGGAGGGGCATTATGGGTAAAGAGCTATGACGAGGCCTATACACTTATCGAGACTATGGCTGCAAATGAATACCAGAATCCTACAGATCGGATGCCACAGCCCAAGGTTGCAGGTGTGTTGGAGGTTGATGCTATTATCCAGTTGTCGGCACAGATGGCAGCGATTGCCAAGAAAATAGATACACTGACAGAAAGCAAAGTAAAAACAGTTGCCTTCGTATGTGAGATTTATGCGGGGTCACACTCCACGGATTAATGTGCTATCAGCTCGGAGTCGGTACAGTATGTGAGCAACTACAGGAAAGACCAAGGTCAATTTCAGAACACATACCACCCTAATAACCGAAATCATCCAAACTTTGGTTGGTCAAATAACCAAGGACATCGGCAGAATCAGTTTCAGCCGAACCAACAGTTTCAGCCACAGTCATCTCATCCACAGTTTTCATCAAAACCACCGTTTCCATCGAGATTTTCTCAACAACAATAACATCACACTCCAGCTGCACCACAGCCAGAAAAGAAATCAGAAATGGAGTAGATGATGTTGAAATACATGGCAAACATGGAAGTTATGATCAAAAGCCAAGCAGTGGCTATCAAGAATCTGGAGACTCAAATGGGGCAAATGGCGAGCATGCTTAACAACATGCCCCAGGGTTCATTGCCAAGTAATACAGAGACAAATCCTAGAAGAGACGGGAAGGAACAATGTCAAGCGATCACATTGAGATCTAGGAAGAATACTGTAGGTACTACAAGTCGCGCGCCCGCACCTGATTTACAAGGGGATGCCGCGCAGCCACGCGAGATAGAGCAGGTCACTAACAAGAAAGAAAATCTGGAAAAATCTGAGTCGCAGAAGGAAGAGAAAGATAAAGCAGGTTCAGAGGAAAAGATTAAGACTTCAGTACCACCAATTCAACCTCAAGTACCGTATCCGCAGAGATTAAACAAGCAAAGGGAAGATAAACAATTCAGTAAGTTCTTGGAGGTATTCAAAAAGCTGCAGATCAACATACCTTTCACCGAGGCATTGGAACAAATGCCAAGCTATGCAAAGTTTATGAAGGGTATATTGTCAAGGAAGAGAAGACTAGATGAGTTTGAGATAGTAGCCTTGGCAGAGGAATGCAGTGCAGTGCTTCAGTAGAAACTACCTCAAGAGCTGAAGGATCCGGGCAGCTTCACACTTCCGTGCACAATTGGGAAGATGAACTTTAATAAGTGTTTATGTGATTTGGGGGCAAGTATAAATTTGATGCCTTTGTCAGTGCTCAATCAGTTGGGACTGCCGGATCCAAGGCCGACAAACATATCATTACAACTAGCTAACAGATCCATCACGTATCCACGGGGAATTGTTGAAGATGTATTGGTAAAGGTGGACAAGTTTATCTTTCCGGCTGACTTCATCATCTTAGATCATGAAGAGGACAAAAGCATACCAATAATACTGGGGAGACCATTCTTAGCCACAGGCAGGACTTCGATAGATGTGCAAAAAGGGGAACTCACTATGCGTGTACATGATCAGGAGGTCACATTCAATGTCTTTAAAGCAATAAAGTTCCCAATGGATGAAGAAGAATGCTTCCTGGTTGACTTGGTGGGTCGGGGCCTAAATGATGAGGTACAGAAACTGGGAAATTATGGAACGTTGAGCTGTGTAATGGGTGAAAATTCAGAGTTGAAGGTAGAGCCATTGACGAAAGTTGAAGTCATTAAATTTAGGGGTGAGGTGGACAAGCAGAAAGTCACCTCCACTCTTTCTTCGACATGATATTCCGAGACAGTCAAGCTAATTGACTATAACTTAGCGCTTGATGGGAGGCAACCCATTACTTCTATCTCTATTAGATCTTTATTTATTCAACTTAGATTGTTGTAGTTAGTTTATATTGAGTTCATTTCTGATAATATGTCGGATTTGCATGATTGAGTGTGTAGCAGGAAATATAGTGAGAATGTTTGAAAGAGGTTAGACTTTATTTGGTCATTAATTCATATCTTAATAGTGTGCATTAATGTCTATGTAGGTCCCTGCAACTGAAGGCATCATTGATATACAGATTGAAGTTTAACATCAGCAGTGCAGCAAACAGCACTCCCACAACCACTCCATGTTATCGCGCGCCCGCGCCGCATGCATATCAGACAATAATCAGCATTTGCGCGCCCACACCCAAAACACAATGACAGGTCGCGCGGCCGCTCTCGACACCGGACTGAAGCAGTTTACAAATTTTTTAAAATGTATTGGGGACCATTTGGACTCTCATTTGATATCATAACAGAAGCGAAATCCTCTCAATCTCAATAACACACGTCTCCATCTCTCTATCAGTTATAAATTGAAGCCATACATCTCTTAATCACATTCCCACGATCATTTCCACGTTCAAGGCCCATATCCACGCTCTCATCCACTACTATAAAGCTAGGGTTTCTGATTGGGTTGGCAGAAACAAGTTTGAAGGTTATCATATCACAAGTTCTCATTCACTCTAAATAATTTCATCTGCATTCTCGATCAATCATCTGCAAATGGGTCCAAAGAGAGCACGATCATTTTCTTCATCATCATCCTCATCCGGTAGTCACGGGGAGGATATTGTCGATCACACCAAGTTCCTGTGTTTGGAAGCCCAGCAGGAGTACTACCGAATCATGGCAAAAACATTTGTCAAGGAAAGAGGATTCAAACCAGAAGGACAGGATGGACAACTATGTGCCATGATCCAGGAACGAGGCTAGGGTGGACTGACTGCCTCTCCCACTCCCATTTTGATGAGCATAGTCCGCGAGTTTTATGCCAATGCCAAGATCACCATGAGCGGTATCGCTATGGTTCACGGGATTGAGATAGACTACAGACCTCCCACCATCAGAACCATTTTCAGACTCACCAAGACACCACCAAGAGGGGCTGCTAATTGGATCACAGGGGTACATATGGAAACAGACTTGGAGCTTGTTATTGTTGAATTTTGCGTGCCAGGCACGAAGTGGACTTACAAAGTCGGCATGATTGACCTCAAGATATTCCAAAGAAATGACCTTTGAATTGATATGCCAAGGCATGGAATCTATTCATTTGTGCCAAGTTATTGCCTTCGTCGCATCAACATGAGATCATGGCGGAAAGGGCCATAATTCTGTGGGGTATAATTACTGGCAAGTATATTAACGTTGGTCATTTGATTTATCAAAACATTTTGAAGTAATTGAGGGGAAGTACCACTGGGAGCATTCCACACGCATCAGTGGTAGCCATGTTTTGTGCTCATCAGGGATGCAACTGGGGAAATGAACAAATGCAATATCCAAGCCAAGACATCACTCATGCCACAATTGTAAAATTTGAGAATTGGGCAGGAGGCTAAGCACACCCGTGCGGACGAGGATTTATTCTCCGGCCTACATTCCCAGAGCCATCACATCAGCCCCCTCGAACCGATGAGATAGGCCCCTCGACACGACCACAAGCTCCTCATGGTGATCGCCAGCTCCGAAGGTTGGGGCGACGGGTTGATGCCATCTACGACATGGCTGGAGCGTTTTCTACGGGTCTCATGAAGGCCTTGGCCGAGGCCTTTGCGCAGCAAGGAACAATGCTAGAATGGCCTCAGTTTGGGACAGCAGTGCCATATCCACCACCAGATTCACCACCTGAGGAGGGTGGTGCAGCCGATCATTAGGGGAGTTCTCTTGTACCCTTTACCTTCATTCAATGGGGCATTGAATACTTTAACTTTGGGGGTATTGGGGTAGTAGTATAGTAGCATGTAATTTAGTTCTTGCAATAGTTTAAAATTTAAAATTTTAAAATTTTGCATAATTAGTTTACTAGTTTAGTTGTTTGTGTTATTGTTTTATGTGATAGAAAATTTTCATTTTAGTTAGTTTGCATGTCTCACAAAGTTCTTGATTTTTGGAATTTCTTGCCTAGCCAATGATGTTAGTGAATTGTGAAGGATTTTTGAGTATATGGAATAACATGAGCGTAGTTATCTTTGCTTTTTTACGATGAAATTCATATTCTTTGTTTAAATTCTTTCGGTTTGCACGGATGTGTTCACAATCACTTGTAGGTATAAGAATTATGTGTTGCATTGCTTGTTAGAAAATGTAGTTTTAAAAAGAGAAATATGTGGAACATGCATGTAGACTTGAAAAACATTTACATTTAAACTTTAGGAAAACATGGGTATGCTATGTATAAAATTGCATTGCTTGTTAGAAAATGTAGTTTTAAAAAGAGAAATATGTGGAACATGCATGTAGACTTGACAAACATTTACATTCAAACTTTAGGAAAACATGGGTATGCTATGTATAAAAAAAATGAATAGCAACAACGTGGCTAGTCTTATTTTGGGAATACAGCTACTTGAGTAGAAATGCAGCTCGAGGGATTGTCTCTACACCTAGCGCCCTAAGGTCTTTCATGATCTGGGAGTCGTTGGTTGAAAGTTCGCTAAGGGGTAGCAGTGTTGCCTAATGGAATAAGGCATTGCACAGTCATGTGAAAAAAAAGAGAAAAAGAAAAGAAAAATAGCAATAAACACCGCGGGAAAGAGTGAAAATCACCCTCATGAGTAGCAATAAAGCAGGTAAGCCCATTGTTGAACTTTAGTTTGTTTAGATATGTTGGAACAGTCTTCGTTGAATAAGTATACATGATTCTTAATTTAGACTATAATTCTCTATTTTGAGCAGTCTAGCATGTGTATTCTTTGCTTGAATCAAGTTTTGGTGAACACTATACACACACACACAACATCTCTATAGCATGTATGAATTATCTGAGTGTATGATGTTATGACCATAGTTTAGTTTCGCTGAGGCATTTTGGGCTGAAATTCTGTTTAAGTTGGAATGATGTGAGACTAATCTGCATAGTAATTTAGCTGCATAGTAGTGTTTTTGCATTTTCATTGTTATTTAGCATGCATTGCTTGAGGGCAAGCAATAGTTCAAGTTTGGGGGTATTTGATAAGTGGGTTTTATACCTACTTATTGGATATCAATTTAGGCAAATTATGCCCATCTCAAGTACATTTTAGTATGTTTTAGTTGCATTTCATGTTATTTTGCATTGCACGTACTGAGAACTCCTTTTGGCATAAAAGTGCAAGAAATGGCGTACTTTGGTGGTGTTGGATGGAAAGAGGCGATTGGATGCATGGCTCGAGGCTTACGGATGCACGGCATGAGAATGTAGTGAAGCAAAGGGACTGATAATGAAGGAAGGAAGGAAAAGAATGAACAAGTAGTAGTAGCAGCAGCATGACAGAACCAAAACTAGAGTACAGACTGCAGAAGTCGGGCGACCGCGCGGCAGAACATGCTTGAGGACGCGTGCCCGCGCGAGCACCCGACCAGACAACTCTACATACTGTAAGTCTCGCACCCACGCGAGGAATATACTAGGGAAGCGCGCGGCCATGCGCGATGGCTGAAGTTGCTGATATGTTTTATTTTAATTTTTAATTAAAAGGGTTGTAATTTGATAAAAACGATATCTGACTGGTGTCAGACGTAACTTTGAGAACTTTTGACGTATTTTCATAGTAGAAACTAGGGTTTACACATTGGGAGAGATTCCAACGAAGAACGAAGCCTAAACTCCATCTTTTCTAATTCTTCTTGGGATTTTCTGTCATTGTGGATTATTATTATTGTTTTGCTGGATTTTTATGAGGAGTTGAACGTTAACTTTGGTTTATAATCTGCAATTGGATTTGATCATTTATGTCCTTCATCTTGCAATTGTTTGCTTGTTAATCATGTTTAGCTTTGATCCCATAATGGCTTTTGGTTCAGTCATGAACTAAACTCCATTATGGGATTCTAACGGATTTTAATATGTAGTTTGATTGCATGCTTGATTGCTGGGGCTGTTTTACATATCATATGGGATGTCTATCATGATTGTTTTGCATGTATGAATGCTTGATCACCATTCGTTTCAGTACTTGCATGGAATTGACAATGAACATTCGAGTATGGATTGTAATTATGATAGCATACGTATATGGGGCTGTTTTATATGGCTTGTGTATTTCATGAACCAGATAGACCCGTATAAGTTTAAATAAGGGCTTGTACTTAAATTCAGTATGATTGCAATTTCACATAGACATATAGTGATGTTGGTTATATTGATGATTTCATAGAGTCTATCATTTGTGGATGTTGTGTAAGTAGGTCATAGTACATTGAAAAATGGCTGTGACTCTATTAGTGCTCTTGGCTACTTTCCTGTGATATATGAACAATTCTTGCATGATAGTGGTAATTAGATGAAGTATTAAATGAAGTTAGGATCCCATTATTTCTAGACTTGGTTTATTCCATTATATTTCTTGTTTTAGTTGTTATTTGCAATTAGATTAATTCACCAATAGAGTCATTAGTTTAAGCATATAAATATAGTGATTTAATTGATGCATGGTAGTTTAAATTTGACAACTTTCTCTGTGGGATCGATACTCTACTTACTCTGTATTACTTGTTGACAGATGTATGCTTGCATGAGTTAGAGCTCTTTTTGTTAGAACTGAAAAAGAGTAAATTTAAATAATTATCATTAGTTTCAAACTATATTGTATGACTTAGACAATTCTGATCGTTTCTCATTTCTATTTTTGTTTTGTTTTTGGTTTCAGGTGTTTGTTGGTTGATTTCACAATCAAAGCAAACGTGCAAGTATACACGGTCAACAAGTAATAAAGTGATAAGATAGAGTGTCGATCCCACAGAGAATTCTAATTAATAAATTTCAACTACTAGCACTATATCAATTCCATTTTATTTAAACAACCATAAATTGTGATTTTTCGAATTAAGAAAACTAAATTAAACAATTAAAAGAGATTATTCTAAAAGAAAGCAAATAAACAAAAATAAGATTTGAATGAATGAATTCAGATAAATAAGAATTAACACTTCAATATCCCCAATTATGAACTATGAACCAATTATCCAATTATCCCAATTATTATGCCTACTGAATTGTTAACAGGAATTCTCAAATGCCAAAAGTCTTTTTCCAAGTGATCAATTGACTTATATTTAATCCAGATTAATCTTGCTATATTCCTATGCAAAACAATTGAATTAAACTCTTTCAATTCCAATTCCTTATGCGTTACATGCGATGAACATATATTTCCATTCAATTCACAAACCTAATTATTTACTATGCAAATAACTAAGTCACACGTTATCATGCCCAGTTCTAACCCTAGAATTCCTCTTTCAATTCCTTCTAGAGTAACAAGGTAATTACTGGCCAAATAATTAATCAATAAATGCAAGGCAGGATAAACAATTCTCTTCAACACAAATAATTGGAATAAATCAAATAACTAATTTATAGTCATAAAAGGTTCAATTGAAATTTTAATTAAAGAAATTAGTTCATGACGGAAATTAAAACCAACAATCTTTTACAAATCATCCTTAAAGAATTACACAAATTGAAAGAATGGAGAAGAAAAAAAAACTCTAAGTAAAATCTTCAATCTGTTTTTGAATCCCTCCTTAGCCACCAATTGTAGATAGTCCACTAATTCATTCACAATATCCCTTATATACTTCACTTATCCAACCAAAATCCTTTCTCAACTCCACTTCTCAAATAACCAACCCTTTGTGCAAGTCATATGCCTGGTCCACGCGCGCGTCTCCGGTCAACAAACATCCCGGCCCAGCGCCCCGGCGCTGCTCTTTAGATTATTTGCCATTTTGCTATTATCAGCTTGAAACTCCCAAAATTGTCCCTACAGCTCTCCCAAATCTGCAAAACAACACATAAACACCGTAAAGATATTCCTAAATGACTCGAGAGTACAACCATTTAAGCCCAACTATATCCGATTTATGGGTATATTACCCAATCATTAAATACCCCCAAACTTAAATCATTGCTTGTCCTCGAGCAACAAAACACAAAACAACACGAAAAATTAACTACCATGCAAATGCAAACTATCTATATGTTTTTAATTCCAGTAATCTAATAACACACATATATTCATTAGGCCTCAGAAAAATCACAAGAACATGCTAATACATCATGTTAAGGCAGATCAATAATATCCTAACAATCAATAAATCTAAATATGTTATTACTGATATCTTATGTGTGTGTCCAACAACCATGCTAACCAATGAAAGGCAAAAATATGAAAGACAATAAATTTCTTAGTAGGCATCATACAGTGTAAACTTGAGAACTCATCAAATAAGCTTGATTCGGCTAAAATCAAACAATTACCAAAATTCAAGGGTCAAAATGGAATACTTATGTTTCTTTTATATATATATATATATATATATAGCGGGGGCTTTTTGCACTTTTCCCGCTTTATTATTACTTTTTTTTTCATCATGACTAAGCATTATCTTATTCCCGTAGGCTTTTCAGTGTTACCTTAACGAACTTTCGACCAACGACTCCCAAGAAATTAAGACCTTAGGGCGCTAGGTGTAGAGACAATCCCCTCGGGCTTACTTACTCAAGTAACAAAGGCCACAAAACTAGACAAGCATGCCACGATGTTTATTTTTATTTATTATTATTATTATTATTATTATTATTATTATTTTTTCAATTAAAACTTATATATTCCGAATATTTTCCCCCCAAACTTGAGTTTATGTCTAAATTCAGTCTTCACTAGCTATTCAAATTGTTCCTTCGTTTCACTAGCATTCATCATGTAGAATTCTATTATCTATCCATTTAATACTTCCTTAGCCATCATGGTCATTGTTTAAAATGTGTTATCCTTATAGTATTAGTGTCAAATAGATAAAGATTTCACTTATGTCAAGAAAATCATATCATTAACTTCACAATCCTTACTAGACTTGTTCATGCAATTTAAATTTCATCATTAGCCCCAAACATACGTACTATAAAGCTGGAATTAACATGCAATCCTAAATGCATCATTTAACCAATAATAACAATTCAAATTATCCACAGACTATTAACAATAACAATCTACTAATGCAAATAGAAATTAACTACCCCCAAACTTATATAGAGCAATGTCTTCATACGAAAAATAACATAAAATAAAATAGAGGACTTCCCTGATGAGCTTATGCCTCGGGTGCAGCATCATCATCCTAGCTCATCTCTAGATAGGAAGGGGGGAACACATGCAAATTAGGAGAAGTGGGGAACTGGCTGAGATTAACACTCGGGAACAGCTGGGCGTTTATGGCATTTTATGCAGCAAACTGGTCAACCAAGTACTTGTTTATAACATCTTGACGTTCAGATAAACGTACATTCTGGGACTCCACGTTGTAAAACCAGCCGTCAATTTCACGCTGGACCGCTTCAGGAACCACACCGCGATGAGCTGCTGAGGAAGGACCATAAGTAGGTGGAGCTTGAGGTGGTGGAGCTTGTGTAGCTTCAACTTAGGGAATTATAAAACCCAATCCCCTAGGGTGGTTTTCCCCACCTGTCCACACTTTATACCTACTTATCAACTTATTGTCCAAAATTGGCATGGGCGTTTGAATCATCTCATTGGATTTCCATTTGACCCCAAACATGGCACATAGAACATAAATTAACGATTGATGGGGTAAACCTCCTGTGGTTCCTCGTCGTGACGCTCAGAGAATGGATTGCTAGATAAGGTGGCCGACATCAATTTTGAAGCCTTTAATTATTGAATATAACAGCACCGCTCGCTCCTTGGTGACATGACTCACATGCGTGCACACCCCATAAACTTAGGTTATTAAATATACCATGCCTTCCCGTATAAACTTAGGTTAGATAGCGGGAAAGTCATGCTGCCACGTTCATGCAATGTCCATGTGGTGTCCGGTTGACAAAGCTCGCGAATTATCTTTTCATAGTCCGACCCGTTAATCACAAGACTAGCATACTCATTGTTCAGTCCCTCTAATAGCAGTTGATAACATCCGTTTATATCCTCATCACCAATTTCAACAGTCTTGCCCCTCACAAACACCCCATAGTGGTAGTGTTCAGGCACGTTGGTGTAGAACTCTTGGACAACTGTAATCATGGCTGGATCAAGTTATTCGGTGAGAGGGAACCAATTCCTCTCGGCTATCACAACTGCTATGTCCCCGTCTTTGGATTGATCGGGCCTTAAACCTTGTTCGGGGATGAGAGAGCGGGTGGCCATCTTGTTGTAGCGTTTCTGTGCCTCTACGCTAACAAACTGACGAGTATCAAGTTTGGGTGGAGCAGAGGCGGACCCCGAACCTTCGTCGCGTTGTCTATTGGAAGCCATGTAAAACAATTCTGCAACTAAAGACATACACATGTATTAGCATTGGACCGAATTGTAGTTTGGATACACGCATCCATGATACTACCCCCAAACTTCAAAATATATGTGTACGTTGAGTACATTGTTGGGGGTGTGGCATGACACATAATAGCATGAAAATTCATAATTGTACCGATTAGAGGCATGTATTCTTCAACTTCTATAATCGACAAAAGAAACACGAGATATGCCCAAAAGGTTTGACATGTAAGGAAATATGACCCATGTATGCATCAATTCGGTTTAGCACCCTCCCACAATAGTGATTAATATGTGTGACAGTAGACCTATACTATTGTGGTGGCAAGATGGCAAATAAATACAGTGTGTGGATATGGTGATATGTGCGAATTTAACCATTAGCATTGAGTCAGGCAATTTATCGAACACCTTATGGGCAACTCATAAAGTGCTTTGAATAACACTAACTTTTTATCAATTCGTGTCCCTAGCGTTCAATAACCACATATGTATGAATTCCCCAATCAAAAGTGAGTCATCTATGTGCAATATTGGATATTCAAGATTAGAAGAATGAAACTATTTGCTATAGATGTAAATTAAGATGAATATTAACTCTACCAACCGCCCAATTAACAAGGTTTTGTTCCACATTAATTTAAATGCAATTCATTACATACCTTTGAAAATGAATGAGAGAGATGAAAATTTACGGAACACAGTGATTAAAGGAAAACGAGATGTAAATTTGTGTCTCGAGTTATGCAAATATCACTATTCAATTTTTGTTACCATATGAGAGTAGTGGAGACGTGTGAGATATAATGAGAGGAGAATTAAAAAGTAGAGAAGTGGAACCGTTTTAGTAATTGAGCCCCTTTAGGACTCTTGATTTAAACCTCAGCGTCGGGGTTCTAGACTTTGCACTGTGTAGAGTGTTGAGGCACTGGACCAAAGGTTTGCGTCTTGACTTGCGGTCTTAGGTCGGGTATTTGTAAAATGCCTTATGGCCATGACCAAGGTATTTGGGCACATCTTTGTGGACTCGACTTGCGTGTGGGGGCTCTATATTTGTATATTGTGGCAGCGTCGGGGCACTAAAGCCCTCCATCTACTACTGACTAAGAGCGCCAGGGCGCTATATATAGTGCATTTTGAGCATCGGGGCGCTGTGTTCCATACCTGTAATCCCTTGCGCAATGAACAACACTCCTGAAAGCAAGAAATCAATGACGATTGTTATACTAGAGTACTAACTATCACAAACAATAATAATGAAGTAATTCAAATACAAATATTGTGAATAAAGTAAAACAAATAAACTAAAACTCGCTGGGTTGCCTCCTGGTAGCGCTTGGTTTATAGTCGTCAGCCCGACTTTGCTGTTGTCCTTAAATGTGCACTGGCTCAGAAAGGTACACGGCTGTAGTTTTGCATTCATTGGGTCCACTCTAGTAATGCTTAAGCCATTGGCCATTCACCTTGAATGTTCGCTTCGAATTCGGTTCCTCTACTTCTATGTTTCTGTGTGGAGCGACGGATATAATCGTGAACGGTCCTGACCAACGAGACTTCAGTTTTCCAGGAAATAATCTCTATCGTGAGTTGAAAAGTAATACTTGTTTGCCCGGTTCAAATGTCTGATCAAGAATTTTCTTATCGTGCCAGGCTTTGACTTTCTCCTTGTAGAGTTTTGCGTTCTCATAAGCATTGAATCAAAATTCGTCCATCTCATTTAATTATAGTAACCTTTTCTCACCCGCTGTTTGTAGATCGAAATTAAGATTTTGGATGGTCTAGTGTGCACTGTGTTCTAATTCGACCGGGAGGTGACATGCCTTTTCGTAGACCATTCGATAAGGTGACATGCCGATTGGATTCTTATATGCTGTTCGATATGCCCATAAGGCGTCGTCAAGACGCATTGACCAATCTTTTCTTGACGGATTGACGACCTTTTCTAGAATTCTCTTTACCTCTCTATTCGAGACTTCTGCTTGATCATCCATAAATACCTCCAAATTTTGTTCTACCATATCGGAGAATATGACCTACTTCATCTAATTACCACTATCATGCAAGAATTGTTCACATATCACAGGAAAGTAGCCAAGAGAAATAATAGAGTCATAGCCATTTTTTAATGTACTATGACCTACTTACACAACATCCACAAATGATAGACTCCATGTAATCATCAATATAACCAACATCACTATATGTCTATGTGAAATTGCAATCATACTGAATTTAAGCACAAGCCCTTATTTAAACTCATACGGTGAAACAATATATGTCTATCTGGTTCACAAAATACACAAGCCATATAAAACAGCCCCATATATGTATGCTATCATAATTATAATCCATACTCGCATGTTCATTGTCAATTCCATGCATACTAAAATGAATGGTGATCAAGCATTCATACATGCAAAACAATCATGATAGACATCCCATATGATATGTAAAACAGCCCCAGCAATCAAGCACGCAATCAAACTATATATTAAAATCCGTTAGAATCCCATAATGGAGTTTAGTTCATGACTGAACCAAAAGCCATTATGGGATCAAAGCTAAACATGATTAACAAGCAAATAATTGCAAGATGAAGGACAAAAATGATCAAATCCAATTACAGATTGTAAACCAAACTTAACGTTCAACTCCTCATAAAAATCCAGAAAAACAATAATAATAATCCACAATGAAAGAAAAACCCAAGAAGAATTAGAAAAGATGGAGTTTAGGCTTCGTTCTTAGTTGGAATCTCTCCCAATGTGTAAACCCTAGTTCCTACTATGAAAATACGTCAAAAGTTCTCAAAGTTACGTCTGACACCAGTTAGATATCATTTTTATCAAATTACAACCCTTTTAATTAAAAATTAAAATAAAATAAATCAATGACTTTAGTTTATTAAATGCGTATTGTAGCGCTTCCCGATATATTCCTCATGCGGGCGCGAGACTTGCAGTATATAGAGTTGTCTAGCCGGGTGCTCACGCAGCGGTAGCGTCCTCAGCATGTTACGCCGTGCGGTACTTGCGGCTCGTAGTCTATACTCTAGTTACGATTACGTCATATTCTCGCCTTCGCTACTTGTTCATTCTTTTCCTTCCTTCCTTCATTATCAGTCCCTTTGCTTCACTACATTCTCATGTCGTGCATCCATAAGCCTCGAGCCATGCATCCAATCGCCTCTTGCCATCCAACACCACCAAAGTACACCATTTCCTGCACTTTTATGTCAAAAGGAGTTCTCAGTACATGCAATGCAAAATAACATGAAATGCAACTAAAACAGACTAAAATGTACTTGAGATGGGCATAATTCGCGTAAATTGATATCCAATAAGTAGGTATAAAACCCACTTATCATATATCCACTTGCTGAGTATATCTACAAGCACAACCTATATGATCTTGGAGTTTATTTGAAATATAATTTTCACTTGGAGACAGTGGAGATAGTTATATGTTAAGAGAAGACTCACCATTGGAAAGAAGATGATAGTAATCTTCTCATTTTTCTTTGGGGTCTATTGGGTCAACCAAGGATAATTCTGTGGACATATGATATCTATCATAACCTAGACGCATGGCCTTCCATATACGAAGGTTTCCTTGAGCATTTCCCTAAGATTTTAATTTCTAAAATAGTTTTTGACTATACTTTTATATAAAGTATCATTCTAAGGATGTGGTCGAGGCACCATGAGAGTTACATAAAATTTGTATTAAAACTCACAGTTAACTGTGGTCGTATTCTATACGACAGTTCAACAGTTGTATAAATAAAGTTTGTATTTGATTTTTATAGTGTGATATCTAGCGACTCAAAGTAGGTGATGTATACCTATTTTGGGGGCGTCACAAATGGTATCAAAGCTTAGGGGTATGGTCGCTGATAGAAATATAAGTCTAGAACTAGGAGGGGAGAGACGAGTAATATACTTCGCTAGTGTGTGACTTACCTAAGCCGAAATTATTACTTGATAAGTTGACAATATGTGATATGTCAATTAACCTTTGTTTTGAAGAGATATTCTAGAATGATATCTGAAATACAGGAGATGAGCAATGGAAAAATTATGATACAGAGGAAATAACCGGGAAGGTACAATCCGAAAAGAAAGCAAGGTATTCTCATCTCTTCGAATATCAGGTACGTACGTAAATTTTGAGGGCAAAATTTCATAAGAAGGGGAGATTGTGAGACCCCAAATTTTATGAATAAAGATTTAAATTCTCGAAATATTTTTTTTAATATTATAGTGTGGATTTGATATAATGTTATAGTTGTGGGTAATATTTATAAATTTTGCAAAGTATGCAAGTTGTTGTATTATATTCGATTGGTCGGGGAATATTCATTTAACAGGGAATATTCGTACAACGGCACAATCATTGGTGGACCCACAACGGAATTATTGTCCGATTGAGAAAACGACAAAAATATTTTTATGAAAATAACGGCGGAAGTTTTACCGTTAAAACTGTTAAAACACCCTTGTTAAAAAAATGCGATATACGATGTGGTTGTATATAGTAGCACGATTTTGATTGTTGATGTTTACGTGAGAAGTCACTTAGTTTTGTTCAATTATTGCTACAATAATTGTTGCATAGTATCTCATGTTATTTGATTCAATTATTGTTGATATTTTATTTATTATTAAATCAATAATTGAGATAACAAAGTTATTAATATTATTATTTTCAATATTAACGATGTCTAGAAGTTCTGCTAAGGAGAGGTTTGGTCACCTAATTGCGCTATGATAGGAGAAATCCTTATTGAAAGCCCCTCTTTTACGGAAGCGACACAGTCGATTAATATTGTGAATTATAATAATGGTGATAAAGTTTGTTTTATTTTTATTATAAATGTATTAAAACAGAAAACTTTTTATATAAAACTGAATACTTTTATAAAGTTATTCATTTTATTAGACTATAAATAGAATATATAATATTCTATTATGCATAGTGTTTACATAGTGCTGCGTAGTAAAATCTTTTTATATAAAACATAATACTTTTATAAAGTAATTTGTTTTATTAGATTATAAATAAAATATATTATATTCTATTATGCATAGTGTTTGCATAGTACGTATAGTGTTTGCATAGTAAAATCTTTTTATATAAAAATGAATACTTTTATAAAGTTATTCATTTTATTAGATTATAAATAGAATATATTATATTTTATTTAAAAGATTTTGTTTCATTAGAATATTTTATTAATACTGCATAATAAATTAATATGGACCGTCCGTTTAAAAGTAAATCAATATGGACCGTTCATGAATTAGTTACTATCCAGTCCATTCTCCTATAAATAGAAGCTCATTCCTTCATTATTTCTTACGAATTCACTGAAACTCTAGAGAGAGAAATTACAGAAAGAAAGAAGAAGAGAAGTTTACTACCTCTCTATTCCAGTATCCATCTTTATTCTAAGGTAAGGGATATTATTTGTTGTACTTGTAAGGGGTATTATTTCTTTCGTATTCATGAAGAGAGCTATTGTTATTCCATTCTTTTTTATTCTGTTGGAATAACCTGTATACGCGGACTACCGTATACATGGTGAAATTCGGTTGTTATTCCATTCTTTATTATTCTGTTGGAATATCATGTCGGTGCGAATTTCGCCTGACCTGGTTTCGTTCTTTATTATTCTATCGAAATATCCTGTCTGTGCGTTTACGCATGACCTGGTTCCATTCTTTATTATGCGTAGAATAATATCGTATACATGTGTTTTACGCATGACTGGTTCCATTATTTATTATTACATTTGGGAATAAACATGTCATCTGCAATCAATCGCATGCATGGTGAATTCTTCAGTTATTCCATTTTTTATTATTATGTTGGAATAACATGTCTATGCAAAGTTCCGCATATATGGCGAAGTTCTTCTGTTATTCCATTCTTTATTATTCTGTTGGGAATAACCTGTCTGTGCGGTCTATCACATGCATGGTGAATTCTTTTGTTATTCCATTATTTATTATTCTGTTGGAATAACCTGTCTATGTGAATTACTGCATGTATGGTGAATGATTCTTCGTATTCATATGAATAGTATTTTCATTCAAAAAAGGGTTTCTGCCAGGGGCAGTTTCGTAATTTTTCTGTACCTCAAAAATTCTGGAAAAATTTGAAATGATAATTTGATGAGTTTTCTAGATTGTGTCCAAAAATGGCGATTTTTGGATGTATATAGATTAGGAGTTATGAATTTTATAGGAAAAGACTATTTTAAAAGTAAACCCTTATAAGTCCTTGTGGTTAACTCCAAAATTGGTGAAATTTTTATTGGGAGTACATGTATATAACAGGAGTATATCCTGTAAATTTCGGAATTTTTGGACAAAAGTACAATTTATGATAAATTTCTAAATATTCGGCAGTTTTAGCTATATGAAAAATAGTAAATAAATTTTAAAAATTATGAGAAAAATATACGTTCAATATGGAACTATATTCTGCTAAATCCCAGAAAAGAAATATTTTTGGGACTGATTTGATATTTTTCATGAAAATGAACTAGTTATGAGTAAATGAATTAAATATGTTGTGTGAAGTAATAAAATTAGAAAATAGGATTTTAGGGCTTGGGAATCCTATATAGGGTATATTCAGATTTTTACTGAGGGATTTGAGCATTGATGATGAAATCTTATGAATATGACATTTTTGAATGATTAAATGCATTATTTGATAAAGTGTAAACAATTGAAATAAATTGTTTATAAGTTTAAGAAATGATTAAAATATTGTTATAATATTAATGATATTAGATTATGAGATTATTAAGTGATTAATAACATTTGGTTATTATAGTATATTTGGATAAATTGTATTATAAATGTTTAATATTTATCATTTATCTCATTTGATTGATTCTTTATATCATTGTCATTATTCTCATGCTTATATTATGATGAAAGTCATCTGTGGCCTGTAGTGCATAGATGGACTTGGTATGATTATGATGAGGATTATTTGGTATAATCATGGTCGTAATGTTACAAATGATGTGGTAAAAGTCCTCATTGGCCGTAGTGCCTTGATGGACAGTTTTTGGTATGATTATGGCTATGGATTCTCTTCGTCCAAGGGTGCAAAGATGAATCGTTTTATGGCATGATCAGGACCGTTGATGAAAACACGATTATCTTTGGCCCGTAGTACATAGATAATTCGTGGTCGTGATATTAACGAATATCCTTGGCCTGTAGTGTAGGGATGATTCGATGATATGGATTAATTATTAAGTTGAGTCTCAACAATGAAATATTAATTCATGGATGTAATATTAACGAATATCCTTGACCGTAGTGCAGAGGTGATTCGATGATGTGGATTATTTATTAAGCTGAGTCTCAGTGATAAAATAATTATAATAAACTTTTAAATTCGTAGAAGATAGTAGATATCATGCTCTACTTGACTCTTCTAAAATACAGTTGTATGTCTTCAGCCTGTAGTGCGAAGATGAAATGATAATGAATATCTTTGGCCCATAGTGCAAAGATGAATTTATTAAGTATGATTATAAATAGGAACTGTGATTTGGTATAACCATAATCTTTGATGTTTCAGGTAAAGATAGGTGATGAAAATTATCTTCGTCCTAAGTGCGAAGAAGAATTTAGAATCATAATTATGATTATGAGTTATTCATATGATTGTGGACAGGAATTGTTGATTGATGTTACAGGGATAAAACATTATCGGTGGACTTTTAACATATAGAAGATAATAGATCTGATGGTCTATTTGACTCTTCTAATGGATTGCTCGTTCCGCTGCAACTATGGTTGAAAAGTTTTATCATCTACCATATGTTCTAAATCTCTGATTTATTTCTGATGAAGGCTATTGATGATGTAAATTATCTTTAGTCATGATATTTTTTACTGGGCTAGTTGTGCTCACCCTTTTTGCTTCACAATTTCTTTCAGGTAATAAGAGTGTAGTTGGGTCGAGCGGGGATAATAGGGGAATAGAACGGTGGTCTATAGCTTTTGAGGTTCTCCCTAAATAGTATGATAATAAATTTATTGAGAACTTTAAATAAGTGTGTCGTATTGTATACGTCATTTGATATGTAATTTTGGTGAACCGAATAGGGTGAGGTGAACCCAACTTTGGAAGGGTGTTTTGCCACTATCATACAAGATGTCTAATGACATACAACCTCGTGTTATCATAAGAAAGGGTTGTGCACATCCACTTTCTGAGTATATCTACAAGCACTACCTATATGATCTTAGAGTTTATTTGAAATATAATTTTCACTTGGAGATAGTTATATGTCAAGAGAAGACTCACCATTGGAAAGAAGATGATAGTAATCTTCTCATTTTTCTTTGCGGTCTATTGGGTCAACCAAGGATAATTCTGTGGACATATGATATCTATCATTACCTAGACGCATGGCCTCCCATGTACGAAGGTTTCCTTGAGCACTTCCCTAAGATTTTAATCTCTAAAACAGTTTTTGACTATACTTTTATGTAAATTATCATTGTAAGGATGTGGTCAAGGCATCATGAGAGTTACATACATTTGTATTAAAACTCACAGTTAACTGTGGTCATATTCTATATGACAGTTCAAGAGTAGTATAAATGAAGTTTGTATTTGATTTTTATAGTGTGATATCTGGCGACTTAGAGTAGGTGATGTATACCTATTTTTGGGGCGTCACACATTTTCTCTCACAAGATGATATCGCGACATACAAACAAATAGTCCAATCTCAGATGTAATCCTGAGCAACGTCTACTTTCAACTCAAACCAGCGATAACCCCGGCGAAGAGTCAAAAGTCATCTTGCCCCTTCAACAGTTGCGCGTCGTCTCAACACTTCATACATACATACATCCAACAATGTCCCACAAGAACCAAGGAGTAACAATCCCGAGTGACTATTACGCATGACAGTACATTGGATAGAATTTGAAGCTTGAAGACCATGGGCATGGACCCCTCTTCCTGACTTCGTACAATCTCTAATCTATGTCATTACGTAACTCTCAACACAAGCGGTCCGAAAAAGGTCAGATATACCTCGTTCGGATGCTCGGATTGAAGTTCTGCAAGTTAGAGCGGATATTACAGTGCACGAATGCATGTACTTCGAGATAACGGGACCCGCGAGGTCCGGATGCACCACGACCAGCCGTAGGTACAACCACGGCTGCCGTAGGTGTACCTGCGGCCATCAGTCTATAAATATGAACCTTGGGGTCAGTCATTTGAGAGGGAGAAGGAGAGAAAAAGGCGAGGAAGCCTTGTCCATTTTACTCTGTATACACCCCTATTGAGTGTTTCCTCTTCTATAAACATCTGTTAGCTCACATATAGCTATCTTTTTATCCGACGGAAGCTGAGTGTTTATCCATATAAAGTCATAGAAGTCTACTTTGATATCCCACTGTAAGCCTTCACACATTTTATAAAGTCTTCTTCTCATATTAGCACACACTGTTATACACATTGAGAGTCGTGTTGTGTGCGTTTGCCCGGACTTCGGTCCGTGGTTTTCATTTCTGTCTATATATATATACTTATATATGTATATATTTCATATATGTACTAACATTATCGAATTATGCCTCGATTGAGCCTAGACTTCGGTCTAGAGCGTTTATCTGCTTTTGTATATATATATATATATATATATATATATAATTATTGTCAGACATATCTGATGAGCCTGAATTTTACATCCGGTGCATTTACTCGCTTATATATATATATATATATAATTGTGGTCAGACATATCTGATGAGCATGGATTTTACATCCGGTGCATTTACTCGCTTTTATATATATACATATACTTATATATATAATTATTGTCGGACATATCCGATGAGTCTGGATTCAATCCAGTTCGTTTACTTCTTTTATAAATATATATATATATATATATATATATTTACATTTCTGTTAGGCCTGGAGTTTCCTACGTGGCCTTTTACAGCTTTATTTACATTTCATCTTGCCTGGAGTTTACTTCGTGGCAGTTGATCGCTTTTACAGCTTTATTTATATTTTGTCCTGCCTGGAGTTTACTTCGTGGTAGTTGATTACTTTTACAGCTTTATTTACATTTCGTCCACCATGGAGTTGCTTCGTGGTGGTTGATCAAGTCTGTATATATATTTTTACAGCTTATATATATATATAACTGCTTACTGCTTTCCATACAAACTACAGTATCATGTTAGCTTAGGAATCATGTGATCACGGATTTAGTCTACTGAATCTAGATTCGGTTTCCATGATGGACATTTTTCAGCTGTTAGCAGCTTGTATATTATTTTACAGTGTCTAAATTTCCTTGGATGACTATCATGCCCGTGAGGAGTTTGGCACTGCTGTATATTATTTTCTCAAGAATGCCTCGCATCTCGAAAATAAAAGCAAACAAGCCGAACATTTAATAATAAAATGGAAGTATCAAAGGCCTCAATCACTATTGAGCACAGGGTTTGAAAACCTCTTTTTATAAAACATCATTGCTATATCTTGTTTAAAACTGAATTTTTCTATAAATTCAAACCTGATGTATATAGGTGCGAACAAGGTACATCACTACTTCCAAATAATTACACATTGATCCATACACACACACACACACATTCATATAACAGTTTCTTTAAAAAGTGGCGGTCACCGTAGTGACACGGATGTCGGGGGGTACCTAACACCTTCCCTCCGTATAATCAAGCCCCCGGACCCAAAATTAATCTCTGTTTCACAGACCCGTTTAGCACTGTCAAATCACTGGGTCAATGTGCAAACTTTTTTCGGTTGGGTTGGTGCAACCAGTTAAATACACCAACTGGCTACTCTTAAAGTCAAATCGTCGACATTATACATGTCAGACCTTTTTCACTTATTTTTTCAAACAAATTTCACATTAACATGAGAACACCAAAGAACAAGTAACGAAAAGGGACACTAAAAAAATCCCAACGTCGACAGGTGGCGACTCTGCTGGGGACTCCAGTAAGAGGGCTTAAGCCGCTAGTACAAGCTTTTTAAAACTGTTACATGCTTGTGTGTGAATGTTGCATTTATATTTCTGATGAATGTGTACGAATGCATTTTTACTTACCGCACTATACTATATCTATCTGCAATATTAATGCTTCGCACATGTCATCATTTCCATAAACAGTCAGACACGTTGTATGTGAATGTATGTTGTGTGGTTCCTCCATCAGGAGGCTATCATGTCGGTGTTTGATTATTCGACTCGCGGGAAGAATAATTCCAGCGAGGCTCAGGAAAGGGACCACCCAGATTCGCTCCAGTTGAAAGACCAGATTAACTTCCCGTCAAGTAAATTGCGATGATCTGGGAACTTTCATGCCAAAAAACCGCGAGAGTAACCCTAAGATAGGTCAACCTCTGATAAACCAAATGCGGAGGAAAGTCTCTTCATACTTTCCATTTTTAATTACTTGTAAAAGCATTTACTTGTAATTTTATTCCATGTTCATCCATATGTAATGGAAAATATGAAGAATATCTATGCATGCATGACATGTTATCAATTAACACCCGATTTTGCAGGAAAAAATTCCTAAAACGGATATGTTATGATAACATTTACATTACCCTAAGACTAAACTATGTAAGTCTTTTGTAGGGAAGCAATTGGGCCTGTTACCCGCTCAAAATCCAAAAAGGCCGCGAGCCTACAGCCACTCATGTCTTCTTTTGACCAGTCTAATGCTGTTTCCCGAGAAGAATTTGACGGATTGAGTAAACAAATTATAGACTTGGCTGTTCTACTGAAAGAATTGCACCAGTCCACTCAAGGTACAAAAATCCCTCCACATGCAGAATCCTCTACACAAGGAGGAACACAAGGTCTAGATAAAATAAATCTAGAACCTCCGTTGGATACGACCAACAAAGACCCTGACAACACTCATCTCAAAGGAGATCCAGACACCGGTGATATCAGGAAGAAGGTCCTTCAAATAGAGGAAACTATCCGTGTTCTCAAAGGGATTGGAACATATGGTAGTGTTTCATATGCAGACCTTTGCATATTTCCTGGTGTTCATTATCTAGAGAAATTCAAAACCCCTGATTTTGAAAAGTATGATGGATTAGGGGATCCTTATACACATTTAAAAGTGTTCATTGGAGAACTTGGATCTTATGCGGAAAATGAAAAGCTCAGAATGCAGCTGTTTCAGAAAAGTCTGACTGGAGAAGCCCGTTCATAGTATACAAGATTATACAACTCAAAGATCTATAGCTGGGAAGAGCTGGCTCACACCTTCCTCACTCAATACAGTTTTCAATCTTAGTTGGCTCCTGATCGGTATCAAATTACCAAGATCAAAAAATAGTCTAATGAGTCTTTCAGAGAGTATGCTCAAAGGTGGAGGCGCCTTGTTGCTCAAGTTATTTCTTCCATGACAGAATCAGAAATGGTCATGACATTCATAGATGTACAGGAAGCTCCTTTCTTTGAAAGAGTCTTAGCTGGTATTGGCAAACCATTCTCTGAAATGATTAAGCATAGAGAAATGGCTGAAATGGGATTGAAGTACGGTAAAATTTAAGACCTAGCCGCTCTTAAAGCTATTGCTGAGCACATCCAGTCCGAATCTTATGGAAACAACCCCCGGAGGGTCCATAAAAAGAAAGAGGAGGATGTTTCCTTGATACTACAAGGTCAAAAAGGAAATCAAAGCATGCCTATGCAGAAGAGAAACTACTCCCCTTTTCAATCACAATCTTCAAATCCTCCATTACCTAAAGGTGGAGATGTAAAGAGTCCCTGAACGTTCACACCCTTAGGGGACTCGCTCGAGAATATTCTTGCTCTTCTGTATGCTCAGAAGAAAATTACACATCTTCTTCCACCAACCAACCCTAATGGGAGGGGTTTTAATGCTACTCGGAAGTGTGCTTATCATGTTGGAGCACCTGGATATGATACTCAAGATTGTTGGGCCTTGAAACATAAGATCCAAGATTTAATAGACAACGGTGAGATCGTGGTCATAAAACCAGATCAACCCCACGTGCAAGACCACCCTCTTCCTCAACACAAAGAAGAAGAGGTCAACATGATCAGTTGGAGCACTAGATAGGGTTCCAATTCTAATGGCAA
Organism: Panax quinquefolius; assembly: GCA_020205615.1. NCBI lineage: Eukaryota > Viridiplantae > Streptophyta > Magnoliopsida > Apiales > Araliaceae > Panax > Panax quinquefolius. The sequence goes on from JAINUW010000507.1 coordinate 1,636,130, forward strand.
GTCATCCCAAACCATCAAAGACGGTGTTGACAAATGTGATTATACAAAGTTCCAGTACACAATGGAACAAAAGATGAAAACGTCATTGTTCATGATGAACATACAAACAGATACACCCCAGACATGGTTATCATTCGGGAGAAGGAGGACAATGATGATCCTTCCATCACTGCAGTCCATCAGGACTTTGCCCTTGACAATTGGAGCAACACTCCATGCATTGGTCGACGAGGGTAAAATGGGCAGAAAAATCCCTCTGTCCTGTAGATAACTTTAATTGCTTGCTTTCCTTTACAGTACTACCAGTTATTTTATCAAGTACATGCTAACACTTTTGTATGATCAAACAGTTGCATATATTAAGTGAAAGCATATTCTGTTTCAGGACTCTAAATTTAGATGTGCTCACTTTAGCGATGAGGTGCCTTCTCTCCACAAGGTTGTAACTTTGATGCAAAATTGGACTCGAGACTTGATGGACATCAAGAGGACATTGAGACACCTCGGAGATTAAGGAATGGGTCGCAGACAAACCCAAACCCAATCTTGATCAAACCACTTCTTTCAATCTTGGAACCTTAGACAACCCTAAGCTAATCCAGACTGGTTCAGACCTTACCACAAATCAACAGAATGACATGGTGGCACTATTAACCCAATTCTAGGATGTGTTTGCATGGTCTCATGAAGACATGGTGGGTTTGTCCACGGACATTGTTCTTCATCGCCTTCCCATCAAAGAAGGATTCATGCCAGTTAGGCAAAAGCTCAGGCGATTGAAACCAGAGTGGAGTTTAAAGGTTAAAGAAGAAATTGTGAAACAATTTCAAGCTGGCATCATCATGGTATCCACATATCCGGAGTGGATATCCAACATTGTTCTCATGCCTAAACCAGGTGGAAAGGTGCGAGTCTCCGTGGATTACCGGGATTTGAACAAAGCTTGCCTTAAAGATAGCTTTCTCGTACCATTTATCCACATTCTTATTGACAATACTGCTCAATACGACATGTAATCCTTTGCTGATTGCTTTGTGGGGTACCATCAAATTATGGCCATTGAGGAAGATCGTGAGAAAACTGCTTTCATCACACCTTGGGGAACCTTTTGCTACAGACGGTTGTCATTCGGCCTCATCAATGCCGGGGCAACCTATCAGCGAGCTATGATGGCTCTTTTTCACGATTTAATGCACAAGGAGATAGAGATCTACGTGGATGACATCATCGTCAAATCCCAGAAGGAGGATGACCACTTAGACCATCTCAGAAAGCTTTTCAACAGGTTGCGTAAGTACAACTTAAAGTTTAATCCAGCCAAGTACGCCTTTGGTGTTAAGTCATGCAAGTTGCTAGGTTTCCTAGTCAGCCACAAAGGGATTGAAATGGATCCTACCAAAATCCAGGCCATCAAGGAAATGCCCATTCCTCAGACAGAGAAGGAAATACGGGGATTTTTGGGAAGAATTAACTTCATTAGCAGGTTCATTTCTCAACTCACAACAACCTGTGAGCCTATCTTCAAGGTGTTAAGGAAGAAGTCCTCCATAAAATGGAACGATGAGTGCCAAAAAGCCTTCCTTACCATTAAAGAGCAACTGATTAACTCTCCTATTTTGGTACCTCCCAAGGATGATGTTCCCCTGTTCATGTACATGTCCATAAATGACAATGCCATGGGCTGTATGCTAGGGTAAAAAGATGATAGAGGCCAAGAACAAGCTATCTATTACCTCAGTAAATGATTTAGCATTAGTGAACACAAGTACACTCTTATTAAGAAGACTTTTTGTGCTTTAGCATGGGCTTCCATGAGGTTACAACATTACCTCCATGGTTATACAACCTATCTCATATCCAGCGTGGATCCTCTCAAGTATGTGGTTCAGCAGGCCCATACTGAATTGTTGATTGTCCAGATGGCAGTTGATCCTACAACAATTTGATATCGTCTACGTGACGCAAAGTCTGTCAAAGGTCAAGGAATTGCGGATCAACTGGCCGCCGCACCTGCAGGGGACTACAAACCCTTGGAAACATACTTCCCCGATCAGGGGGTAACGACAGTTCAACTGCAACATCAGTACGATACATGTCGTATGTGGAAAATGTATTTTGATGGAGCTGTTAACATAGAAGGCTCTAGAGCTGGAGCAGTTCTAATATCCGGTACGGGGGAGTAGTATCCCGTCGCCGTCAGATTGCAATTTGTCAGCACCAACAACACAGCTGAGTATGAAGGCTGTATCATGGGGCTAAAACTTGCAATTTCAATGGGCGTCAGGCGGTTAACTGTCTTTGGGGATTCCAAATTGGTAATCAGACAATCCACAGGAATATATCAAACCAAAGAATTACATTTGTTGCCTTACCATCGACAAGTTTTATAGATGGCTTTGGAGTTCGAAGAAATCTCCTTTCTACACATTTCTCATAATAGGAATGATTTTGCAGATGCATTAGCAACGTTGGTCTCCTTGGTTTACATACCTTACAAGGAAAACATGCCAAGCATCACGTTTGCTCTGAAAAAAGCCCTAGTCTATGGGAATTATGTCGGAGAAGTATCAGATGAACTACCTCCCATCCATAACCCTTGGTATCAATGCATCAAGGAGTATCTATGAGATGGATCTACACCCGTTGAGGTGAGCCTAACTAAGAAGAGGTGAATTCATCGACTTGCTATGAAATTCTACCTGAGCGGAGATGCACTCTACAAAAGAGATGCTGGATTAGGTCTCCTCAGATGTCTAGATAAAGACAAAGCTCAGAGACTCATGGATGAGATCCATGGTGGAGTATGTGGCCCTCACATGAGCGAACCCCTACTTGTCAAGAAGATCCTCAGGACAGGGCATTATTGGCTTACACTCAAGGCTGACTGTGATGATCACGTCAAGAGGTGCTATCAATGCCAGATTCATGGGAATGTTATCCATGCCCCTCCAAGGGAACTCCATAATATGAGTTTGCCATGGCCCTTCTCAATGTGGGGAATGGATGTGATCGGGCCCATCGAGCCCAAAGCCAGTAATGGACATCGATTCATATTCACCATGATCGACTACTTCACCAAATGGGTAGAAGCAACCTCCTTCCCCAGGGCTACTAAAGAAGTTATCATTGCTTTCATCAGAAACAATGTCATCTGTCGATATGAACAACTAGAGGTCATTGTGTCAGACAATGTTAAAAACCTCAACAACAAAATGATGGAGGAGTTATGCAAAAAATTCCACATCAAACACCTCAACTCCGTCATCTACCGTCCAAAGATGAATGGTGTTGTTGAAGCGGCTAATAAAAACATCAAAAAGATCATGCAGAAAATGTCCGTTAATCACAAAGGATGGCTGACCTCTTGCCTCTGACTTTATTAGCCTACATAACTTCCATGCGAACTTCTACCGGGGCAACCCCCTACTTATTAGCCTATGGGATGGAAGCAGTGCTCCCCATAGAGGTGGAAATGGAATCCCTCAGAGTATTGATGGATGCTCAGTTGAGTAAAGACTACAAGACAGGTATCACCAGTTGTCTCTAATAGACGAAAGGCGAACCGCGGCTATCTTCCATGGTCAGTTATATTAGCAAAGGATCGCACGATCCTACAACAGAAAAGTCCGACTGCAGCAGTTCAAACAACATGACTTGGTTTTAAAGAAGATCATTAACAACCAAGATCAATCGAAGGGAAAATTCGCTCTTAATTGGGAAGGCCCATTTGTTGTTAAGGAGGTATTAACAGGAGGTGCACTTAGATTGAAGGAAATGGATGGCGATGAATTTCCACAACTTATCAACTTGGACACCGTGAAACGGTACTATGTCTGAAGTTACCATCAAACAAACATCCTGGTTTTGATCATCAAATCACTAGTTATTCCGGTTTTGAACCCTCTCTTTTTTATATACTCTTCTGCCCCTCAGGGAAATATACACTTCAAGCCAGAAGCATGGTTTTACCTCAGTTTAAACCTTTCACAATTTTGGTTATCCTAAAGACGGGATTGAACCTTTCACATCTGCAGTTTATCCTGAAGACGGGATTAAACTTTTTCACCTGCAGTTTATCCTGAAGACGGGATCAAACTTTTCTACGCTTACAGTTTGTCCTGAAGACGGGATCAAACTTTTTACACACCTGCAGTTTGTCCCCATTATGGGATCAAACTTTTTTCTCCCCGCGGTATAGCCTGCACATGGGATTCACATTTCTCTTCATATGCGATTCGTCTTGAGGGGCGAACTACGTCGACCTAATCTCCTCTTCAATAGGAGTACGTAGGTAACCATATGCTATATGGCCCGGTCGTAACAAAAAAAACAACAAAAACATTTTTGCCCTTTCTTCACAAAAAAATAACAAGAATATTTCTACACCTATCTGCCTTTCACATTCAGCGTTGAACCTCTTACACCAGGTTCGAACTATGCAGACTTGATCTCCTCTTCAATAGGAATACGTAGGCAGCCATTTGTGGTTCAGTCTAACCCCTACCAAAACAAAAATTCTTGTCATACGGTACTGGGATCAACCTTCAATTCACCACATTTCATCGGTTTCAGATCGAATGGATGGAATTACCCAACCTCTTCTCACAAATAGAAGATTCGGTGACCATCTAAGCTGTGCTCGCGCCTCAAAGAGCAATACCAACCCATAAGAGATGGAATTAAGTAGGCTTCTCACAAATAGAAGTACTGGCGACCATCTGTGGTGCGCTCAATCTCAGATAGGAAGAAACCACCCTCCTTTCCACTTTTCCATACAGATACCTGTCCCAAGACACCAAAGATGGTAGGGATATACAGAAATCAATGATCCATTCTGAGTGATCTTGCGACGTCTCAATGTCCATCTATCAAGGATAAGTTTAGAATGCATCAAGATCACAAGGCCCTGAAGAAATAGGCAAATATCAAGCAAGTATCAAGGCATAACTAAAAGGGAAGTGAATCAAAATATATTTCCCTGCCATAAATAATATTGTTTGATATATACATATGTGTTGTACATGACAAAATGGCTAAGCTAGTCTGTGCAGGAAAATACAAAGCTATCTACAGATCTGTGTGTATGCGGACTATCAGATCTAATATAGCATCCCTCTCTGAAGACGGAGGTAGCATTGCAAGCTCCTGCCCAAGGGTATCTACACGAGCTAGCAGATTAGAGGCTAACTGCATGGTGGCATAATGCTCATCAATGTAAACACTCATGTCGGTAAGACTGACAATCACCTGGGATATAACTAAAGTACTCTCTGCAATGGCCATATCCCTAGCAGATAAGGCGGCATCCCGCTCCGCAATCAATGCATCCCTGGTTGATCTAGCCTCATCCCTCTCTAACAGAGCGGCGTCTCTCCCATTAAGAGTTGTTAACATCGTGGCCCTAGCCTGATCTCTCTCATAGGTCATTGGATGTAAGCTCTGCTCCAAATACTATGTCGGATACGGAGTAACAGTGGCACTCGGGGTGGGAGAATCCATCATAAATGTTGGCACCCCAACAGTCAAGTCATCGATGGGAATATCAACCTCCTCTACAGGCTCCTCATCACCGGAATCAGTCCCCTGCACTGTGGATACTACCACAGCCAATGCAGTCTTTGTCTCCATCCATGCAGAATACTCTGCAGAACAACCCGAATAACTGACAGAAAACTCAGTCAACTCTCACTGATCCCAACAGGCATACAACCTGGATCTGTCCTCTGCTGATAAATGGTGTGAAGCGAAGTGCTGACTCACGACCCCCTCATAAGGATGAAAATCCTGAAACTGGTCAAACTGACACATCACGGCCAGTGGGTGGTAAGTAATCATGCCCCTCAATCCAGCCAGAGGGAGATAATCCATGCCCGACGCATGAGTAATGAAGTTGTAGGGTGAGCTAAGCCCTGAACACAACAATATAGCAAACATACCTCTAATCCCTGCCAGAAAAGCTGACCACGATGCAGCATCTGTACACTCCGTAGGCTGAAAGGAGTACGACATGGCTATATCATGGGTGAAACAAAACCCCTGCCGTTTAAATGTGCCAATCGGTCTCAAGTGTGACATAAACCACACATACAGCATGACCGAGCTACCCGTGAACATTCCTGCCAGATAAGTGCAGCAGTATGTAGCTGACCTCAGAGTCTCTACAATGATCATTGGAATAATGGTATGACCCTCCTCGAGAGCTCTCACTGCCATAATGACGCCGATATCCAGCTCATCCATGTACCGTGGCATGAAGACGTATGACAATACGCACAAAAGCAGTACATCCACTCTGGCTGAACGCCAATAATCCTCCGGTGTGGTGAAATCCCCAGAATGTTGTGCATAACTATCCTCAAAGCCAAATCTGTCAAACAGAAAAAGCTGCGATATCACGTGGCCTGATGTAGTCTCGTCCTGGACCACTCTACGCCTCAATCCGGTGAGGGTCATGAACTGTCTGTTCATGTCTCTGATAGCCATATGCACGCAAGGTCTGTCCAGTGGCAACATCATCAACCGTGCATACTCCTCCAAAGTAGGAGTCAACTCCTGGGTCCCGAATCAGAATACATGTCTATCCGGCGCCCAATGCTCTAACATACCCTCTACAAATCTTGTGGGAACCTGAAACATCAACAAGGTCATAGTATGCTGCAGCAAATCATCTACGATCACCATGTCTGATGGTGATATACTATCATACCATGAGCGCATACCAGATACCCCCAAAAATGGTGGGGTGTGATCAATACGGCTAACTGTTGAAGAAGACATCTGTACGGGCCGTGTCATAAGACCATCCAGGGGTCAATGCTGAATATCTTTGGACATACATACATATGCATAACATAATAACATGCATGATACAATATATGGCAATATGATATAGGGAATGGAAAACTGTACATACATTCCTAAGTATATCATCATCTAATACATCTCTGTACAGCTAAAATACAGGGAAATAGGGCGAAGCTACCCAACAGCTAACAGAGGCCTATCAAAAGAGATAACGAGAAATACATCAGAAAAAGTTAATGGTGTCGATGTCTACATCATCGATACTATCCACCTGATGTAACTCCTCTTGAGTCACTGGATCTCTATCTACAGGGATGTCAGGCCGATACAAAGGAGGATCTGCATTGGCAAAGCCATATGGGTCACCTGAGGGGCCAGCGCCAGAGCTAGAAGGATCAACAGTATCTACCTCTGAAGGATCTCAACCCAACTACCGAATGAAAAGATGTGTCCGGTCCAGCTGCCGGGTCATTCTGTGTCACATGAGTCGGATCTCTGACACAGGCTAGCCAATCTATCATCATCATGGATCCTGGAACCATATCCCACATGAATTGTGTGGCACGGGTCTGAGCTCCAATAGTACGAGGGATCCACCAATGCTGGAACATCTCCTGAGACCAGGGGCCCTCTGACAATGTAAAACCGTTAATCCCCAACAATGGAAAGTCAATGATGGGGTGACTGCGAAACAGGCCAATAACACCTGGCAGGAGGCAAGATCAGCATACGTATCTCTCCTATACTGCTCCTGATAACACGCTCTCCTAAATAGAGCTCCCATCCTCCATCTGTAAAGAGAGGAATCCTGTGGGTGGAAATGACGTACTCTACTCCAGTTGGGTACCCATCCTTAAATCCAACTCCCAAATGCTCTCCAGAGTAGGGAACCCATATGATGACGTCAGCTGTCAATAACTCCAGCTGTAGGTGATAATTAGTGAAACCCTCAGCAATAGGGACCTTCGCCAGTATGGAATGATGCCATCTTCATCCTCGTGGATAGGTGTCTAAACCTAACACGCTCATAGGACGTAAACATGGAAGCCTCTTATAGGCCCAAAACTGCCAACACAAAGGCAACATCTGCTATCAGTCAACACTCTTAACCTATACATGGGAAAAGACAAGAGAAACACACACCAGCAGAAACGGGTAGAATCTTAACCATGCCTCGGTCAAACCCTACGATCGCATGTGCATTCCCCTGAGGAAGTAGGCAAAGGTGTAGGAACCCCAATCATACTCTCCTATACGGTCCACGTGTCGAGTAGCGCTGATCAAAGTGAAGGACACCATAGAGGAATTATCTACTATGAAGCAGCCCCTAATGATCATCAGGAACAATCGCCAAAGAATTCGATCCCTGACTCTCACATCATCGAGTATGGGCTCACTCAATAGCCCGCTCATAGCATCTATGCTCAGAGGACCCGTACGAACAGTCCTGCCCTTGAGCGCCTCTGTCGGAACTCCCAACAAGGATCTGATGGCAGTAGGGGTGATATCCGTCGTGCAAGGCATCGGTGGCCCTCTAAACTCCATACATGTGATAAACCGCCAATCCATCGGCGTCATCATCACCTCATAGTCCAGCAAATGGAGTGACTGAGTCTAGTGAAACCACCGCTCAGACAATGCCCTGAGGTAACCCCAAGGACAGGGACGGGGTAGAATGGAGAAGAACATCCCACATCCCCAGCCATGGACGATCGCTCTGTAGTCATCATGCAAAGCCTAATACATAAAGTGGATGCTAAACCAGTTCCCTCGAGGCTGTGTGAAGCCAGGAACCTACATCAAATGCAGATCAACATCAGAATCCTTGACTCCTCATCAATAGGAAATAAGGAAGATTAATGATCTAACTTCATACCTTGTTTACATGCAGGTATGTTGAAGGATGCCTACTCAAGTCACCCAGAAGATCTGGATTCGCCACTTGAATACCTGGAAATTCCCTATGGGGAACACGTACAGCAGGAGCAGGAACCTCGATCGGTACATCCTCCTCCTCGACCTCAATATTCAGCACTTTAACCCAAATAGGACATATCACCACCTCCACTAAACGACGAGGCTGTCTGACAGAACGACGTTGAGGCTCTTCAGAAGCTCTCCTCCATACACCAGAAGTGGTCCTGCGGGAACTGCTCGGCTGATCCGGATCCATAATATCTGGAAAACAAGTCTCCAAATCACCTCGAAAAGGGTGTGGTAAATTCTTACCTGGAGCTTTTCAAAATGCATTATTTTGACATACATCCACAGTAGAGTTAAAAATGCATGACTACCCAACCTACATTTTGGGAAAATTTTTCCATAGCCCCCTTTGTAAATGGGACTATCCACATGCACATAGGCATGACTAGGTGGCCATTCAGTAGCACACCTATACACAGTCATATACATCCTACATGCATTAATCACATCACAGTAAAAAATTCGTAAGTGTAGTCTAATTACCAGGATTATTTTGCTTTTCTACCTTTACTCATTTGTCCTCAGATAGGATAAGAAATGACAGTAAAAGGTGCCAATTTCAATGTTTCAAAAGTTAATTTTTTTCACATCATTATGTTCAGCATGGTTTAATACTAACATTTGCTATGTTGAATATTTTTTATCAAGTCATATCAGCATGCATATTCACTACTATGTGTCTAAATGCATTTCATATGATAAGTCATTTTCTAACAGATAGAAACTGGAAAAAAAATACATGCATACGTTACCAGGACAGTGAAGAACGCTTGTGCGGTGGCAGAATATGTAGAAAGTTGCCCGAACTCAGCAGATCTGAAGAAGAGCTCTCAGATTTCCTTCGCTGTGCAACTTGAAAATGACTTATGAAAGCAACCATTCGCTTTATACATAAGACACGGTTGCTCATGAGCTCACCTGCGGCTCCTGCGCAGTGTACTGCGACACTTCTACATGGGTCCCACACTGCGGCTCGCTCGAGTTAGAGTTGCAAAGGAGGTCTCACTGGTGAAAAAGGCCGAATCGGGAATAAAAGTGCTACGCGATTGGCGAGAATATTTGGAAGTCTGGTTTCTTTCAAATTCGAGTTAAACTCCCGTCGTTTCAATGGTATTAACCTGAATGCAGGGTATACTATACCAATGAGCTCAGCTTTCACAAATCATGCTCGGCAATACCCCCCACAAAGCGATCGATAAAGTCATTTGCGTGGTCACAACCCTAAACATCCGTGAAATTCAACACAAAACCATGAAATATCAAACCTCCCGATTGGGAATTTACAACGCCGAAGTTATCAATCGATGAAATATCCCAGTGGGGTCTAACGCACACATTTCAAGTATCTACGTATCCCCGGCGGGGGTTACAATGCAATGCAACCATAGATACACACATCAATGAAGGTCAAGCAACCTTAACCTCATGTCAACCGATGGCAAGTAAACCCATCGAAGCAAAACATCCACGTATCCCCAGCGGGGGTTACAATGCAATGCAACCATTGATACACAAATCAATGAAGGACAAGCAACCTTGACGTCATGTCAACCGATGGCAAGTAAACCCATCGAAGCAACTCATCCATGTATCCCCGACAGGGCTTACAACGCAATGTGACCATTGACACATACATCAATGAAGGTCAATCAACCTTGACAATGCACCCAGTAGGGATCTATCCGGTGATACACACATCAACGAAGGCCGGGCAACCTTGACATCAACAAAACTGTTGGCAGTAACTTCGACAGAATGAGGGAATATGTTATACACATCCTCAAACAGACAAAGCTTTATCCCCACAAATCTCTTACACACAAGAGGTACCTCTATGGAATATAAGCCAATGTCTAGGATTCAAGACTTTGGTGATAGCCCTAACATCAACATCCTTGAAGACTTGGATCGCATGTCCAAGCCATCACTGATTGTCATCCCAACAGGATTACCTGGCAATCATGCTACATACATTTGCATCATGTTGCTGCATATAGCATCATGTTTATCTTGCTTACATTTCAAGTGTCTAGGATTCTTTATCTTATCCATGCCTTGCATGAATATGATAAAGAGGGGCATCTGTAGACACTCGAAATTTTTTGCATGCCTGTTACTAACATTGCAGGAGGGTAGATTCGTCTTTCAGGGATAACCCTGGAAGACAGCTTACATTCATTCCGGATACTACCAAAAGTTCAGTTCCAACTTGGAACACAAACTGGGAACTTCATCTCAAACCCGGAACACACATCGGGAATATCATTTCCAATCTCGGAGATAACACCGAGGTACGCAGATCAAAAGACCGGCAACAACACCAGAGATGACAGTTCTGTCTCGACGATAACACCGCGACGCTCAGTTCCAGTCCCAGAAACAACACTGGGAGTAGCGACTCCATCCTTGGTGATATCCCCAAGGGATGTCATTGCATTTCCGGTGATATCTCCAGAAATGCTTGTTTCAAATGCATGCGATCAGCTTCAAGCTCAGACCTCCTGCCGAGGCACTCATACCTCAGACCCGGAGCTAACAACGGGCAGACAGGCACACCCATAGATGACAGTGAGGCATACAAACAAGCAGTCCACTCTCAGATATAACCCTGAGCAACGTCTGCTTTCAGTTCAAACCGGCGATGACCCCGGTGAAGATTCGAAACGTCATCTTACCGCCTCAACGTTTTCTCTCACAAGCTGATATTACGACATACAAACAAGTAGTCCAATCTCAGATGTAACCCTGAGCAACGTCTATTTTCAACTCAAACTGGCGATAACCCAGGCGAATAGTCAAATGTCATATTGCCCCTTCAACACTTGCGCGTCCTCTCAACACTTCATACATGCATACATCTAATGAGGTCCCACAAGAACCGAGGAGTAACAATCCCGAGTGACTATTACACATGAAAGTACTTTGGATAGAATTTGAAGCTTGAAGACCATGGGCATGGACCCCTCTTCCTGACTTCGTACAACCTCTAATCCATGTCATTGCCTAACTCTCGACACAAGCGGTCCGTAGAAGGTCAGAAATACCTCGTTCGGATGCTCGAATTGAAGTTCTGCAAGTTCGAACGGACATTACAGTGCACGAGTGCACGTACTTTGAGACGACGGGACCCACGAGGCCCGGATGCACCACGACCAGCCGCAGGTACAACCGCGGCTGCCGCAGGTGTAGCTGCGGCCATGAGTCTATAAATATGAGCCTTGGGGTCAGCCATTTGAGAGGGAGAAGGAGAGAAAAAGGCGAGGAAGCCCAGTCTATTTTACTCTATATACACCCCTATTGAGTGTTTCCTCTTCTATAAACATCTGTTAGCTCACATATAGCTATCTTTTTATCCGGCGGGAGCTAAGTGTTTATCCATATAAAGTCATAGAAGTCTACTTTAGCAGCCCACTGTAAGCCTTCTCACATTTTATAAAGTCTTCTTCTCATATTAGCACACACTATTATACACATTGAGAGTCGTGTTGTGTGCGTTTGCCCGGACTTCGGTCCTTGGTTTTCATTTCTGTCTTTATATATATACTTATATATATATATATATTTCATATATGGACTAACATTACCGAGTTATGCCTCAATTAAGCCTAGACTTCGGTCTGGAGCGTTTATCTGATGAGCTTGAATTTTACATCCGGTGCATTTACTCACTATATATATATATATATATATATATATAATTGTGGTCAGACATATCTGATGAGCCTGGATTTTACATCCGGTGCATTTACTCGCTTTTATATATATATATATACTTATATATAATTGTTGTCGGACATATCCGATGAGCCTGGATTCACATCCAGTGCATTTACTGCTTTTTTGCTTTATATATATATATATATATATATATATATATATATATATTAACATTTCTGTTAGGCCTGGAGTTTCCTCGGTGGCCTTTTACAGCTTTATTTACATTTCGTCCCCCATAGAGTTGCTTCATGGTGGTTGATCAAGTCTGTATATATATATTTACATCTTTTATATATATAACTGCTTACTGTTTTCCATACAAACTGTAGTATCATGTGAGCCTAGGAATCATATGTTCACAGATTCAGTCTACTAAATCTAGATTCGGTTCCCATGATGGACATTTTTCAGTTGTGAGCAGCTTGTATATTATTTTATAGTGTCTGAATTTCCATGGATGGTTGTCATGCCCGTGAGGAGTTTGGCACTGTTGTATATTATTTTCTCGAGAATGCCTCGCATCTCGAAGATAAAAGCAAACAAGTCGAACATTTAATAATAAAATAGAAGTATCAAAGGCCTCAATCACTATTGAGCACAGGGTTTGAAAACCTCTTTTTATAAAAATTCATTGCTATATCTTGTTTAAAAATGAATTTTTCTATAAATTCAAACCCTGTGTATATAGTTGCGAACGAGGTACATCACTACTTCCAAATAATTTCACATTGATCCACACACACACACACACACACATTCATATAACAGCTTCTTTAAAAAGTGGCGATCACCGTGGTGACACGGATGTCGGGGGGTGCCTAACACCTTCCCTCCGCATAATCAAGCCTCTCGGACCCAAAATGAATCTCGGTTTCACAGACCCGTTTGGCAGTGTCAAATCACTGGGTCAATGTGCAAACCTTTTTCGGTTGCGTTGGTGCAACCAGTTAAATATGCCAACTGGCGACTCTTAAAGTCAAATCGTCGACATTATACATGTCAGACCTTTTTCACTGGTTTTTTCAAACAAATCTCACATTAACATGAGAACACCAAAGAACAAGTAACGAAAAGGGACACTCAAAAAATCCCGACGTCGACAAGTCTCATAACAGAATTCTACTAAATAAAATCAAACAGGTCTTCATCATTTGGACATCTTGCCCTTGCCTTTGCTAGAAGACGATTCATCAACTTTCTCAACTTAGCTGCAGTGTTAATTGCAAGAGTGAGAAAACAATTGCCCACTAACATAATGACGACAAAAGCAATAACATAGGATTAAGCAATGATTACTAAATAATTAAGAACTTGTTTTTTTTTTTGAGTCAAGATTGTTAAACAAGTTCAAGGTTTATTTCTGAGGGTCTTAAGACCATGAACTATGTCCCAAGGTTACTAAGTATTTCTACTTCAACCTTTAATAGTCATTAGACTATACGGGCCTTTACTTTTGTACTTAGGGGGGTCAGCACTTCGTACCATGTATTGTGCACAAACATCTAAACGCTAACGCATACAAAATCCCCTATATTTGGGTTGTTCATCTCAGTTTGACTTTAGGATTTTCGCACTAAAGAAAGTTTACTTTGGAATAGCTTAACAGTGATTCTAGAATTTTAGAATACTCATCAATTATGGATTGGTCCAATAAATAAAGGTTTATTAGCTATTCGAAGGTTCAACATAATAATATAAGATTAAACAATGATACTTAAGTCAAAGATTTAGTGTCAATAATATACAATTGAATAGACATTGTATATACAAAATATTACATCCAAAAAAGTTAGGAAAACTCATTTAGGACAATGAACTTGAACAATTTATGCTTTGAATGGCAAGAAACAAAAGTTAGGAACTTGCTCAATAAAAGATTAAAGTTTTTAGAACTTGCATAAGGATATCAAGTTAGGAATATGAAACTTGCTCAATGTAAAAGAATTAGAATATAAGAGCTTGCATAATCGTAAACAAGCTAGAGACAAGAAACTTGTTCAACATAAGAACAAGGTTTAGGAAACTTGCCTTGTGTGTAAGCTACACAATTACTACAAACGTTCCCTAAATATCCTACATATACCATTAGGATCACAATACCAATTAGTTATATTAACATTAACTTCATTGGCTTACTTCTCATTTTAGTCAAGTATATAATATTTAACTTAAGATCTAAGTATCCTAATCATTCATGTACCATGAAACTGAACTCTCAATTATATTATAGTACACAACATGGTGATTGCAAAACAACTCCAATTCTCATGACATCTCATTACGAACCTTCACAACTTATTAATTCATAATCTATAGTTTCAACTTTGTGATTACAATATGTTATTATGTCTTATAATATGTTTTAAGTTTCTCTACAATCACTAAAATAAGTTAAATTAATATTTCCCCAACTGTACTATTAACAGTTCATTATTGGGTCTGCTAGACCATTGGCGTGGGCTGCATACCGCCTACCCTTAAATCCAGCAGGCGTGCTGCGCTCGACATTGAACTTCGGCTTTTACAACAACACGAGCTCAGACTCTATTCTACACCAAAAGTTCCAATCTTACAGTAACATGGACAAACCCACACACTAAAATTTTTACCAAAGCCAAATATCAAATACACTTAACCAGTTAACACTTAAAACTCACAAACAACCACATTCTAGAGGATTAAAAATTATATTCTTGTTATTTTTCTTCAATTTCATCACATTTAATCATTTCAGTCACCAAATCTTCAATTCTTAACCAAATTAAGCCATTCCAATTGCATTGTTTCGTTTCTGAATGTATTAACACAATCTATAACAAGTTTATAGATTATCATATGATTCACGCATAAATTTTAGCTTCATAACAAACTATATTGTACATATAACCACCAAAATCCAATTTTTTATTTTAAAAACATGCATACATGAATTTATCAAACCAAAATCGTTTCCAGATAGTGTACAAATTCACTGTTTCTAGATGATAATCAGTTAATTGCATAAACTAATTAACACTGATAATTCAAATTCACACAATTACTATACTAGAAATTAAGAACATGAAATTAGGTTTTTATACCTTCAATCTTTGATTACTGTAAAGAAGAATGATAGAGAATTTCTTGCTAATGTTTTCCCCTCCACTCTCTCAATTTCTTCCTCTATTTCTCTATGTTCTTCTTCTCTAACTCTTGTTCTTAGTCGTAAGAAACCACGTAATATAGCTCAACTAAAACACTGTGCGCACAAATAAACTGATAAACGTGGTTATCAGTTTCATCAAGCCAAAAGTCCTTGGTTGTTATATTAACCAAAAGCGACAAGGCTTTGTTTGGTTTGCACACTAATACATCCCCTTTAATTTATTTTTATAATCATTATATTATATAGTTCCATTTGTCATAATTTTAATTTAATTAGTTTTAATAACTTACAATTATAATTATAATTTTCATTATAATTATACTTTTGTTTAGCAAATTATTACATATCCAATTTAATTATTAAATTAAACTAGTACATCACAAATATACAACAATATTATTATTTCTAAATAATACATCTAATTTAATTACTAAATTAGAATGGCATTATAATTATTTAATATATCATTTAATTTAATTATCTTATTAAATTAAATACTTAAATCATAAAATTACCATTCATTAATTTAATTATTATAACACATTTTAACTAAATTATTACACCACAATTTCATCAATTATTTATTTATCTCAATAAATAAATCAATTAAAATATTTATTTAATTTAATAAATATTTTTAAGTTACATAAAAATTCTCGTTCGTTACATCTTTCCCTCCTTAAAAGAATTATGTCCCCAGAATCATAACTCAATAAATTCATTTGTTACATTCTTCCATCTTTAACAAGATTATGTCTCCAGAATCGCTATACAAAATTAAGCAAATAACTGAGGATAATTTTTCATCATAACAACTTCAAGTTTTCACGTAGCTTCTTCAGTATTCTGGTTTCTCTAGATTACCTTAACAGAAGGTATCACTTTATTCCTTAGTACTTGTTCTTTCCTGTCAACAATCTGGACAGGGACTTCTTCATAAGACAAGTCTTTTTCAGACTGTAATGGTTCATAATCTATAACATGCTTTATAATCGGACTTATAGTGTCGTACTACCGAAACATCGAAAATGTTATGAATGTGTTCTAGTTTCGGAGGTAAAGCTACCTCATATGCTACTTCACCAACTCGACGCACTACTAGAAAATCAGCCTATAACGACGGTCATCGACCGTCGCTATAGGCCAAAAGACCGTCGCTAAAAGTTTTAGCGACTGTCGCTGACCGTCGCCATAGAGCCCGTCGGTAAAGCCTATAGCGACGGTCAGCAACCCTAGCTATTGGTCATAGCAAAATCGTGCATATTTTCTTTACCAACAGTCGTTAAAGCTTTTAGCGACGGTCATGACCGTCGTTATAGGCCTGTGCTTGTGTTTTATAAAACACTATAGCTACGGTCGGCGACCGTCGCTATATCCTTTTTATATTTAAAAAAAAATTAATTAATAATACACATTTATTGAACAAACACAAATACAATATAAAATAAAATATAAAAAATATTATATACATCATTTAAAATCATTCACATTACAACATTACAATATAATAATTGAATAATTCATCTCCTCAAATATGATGATCATTATTATACCAAACTACTAAACTAATAACTTTTACAATCTCTTCGGATGTTTTCTGCCCAGTTACTTGTAGCCCATTTCCTTCAGTTGGCATTCCGCTGTGCACCTGCAATATAATTATTGAAATTGAAAACATGGAAAAAGAGATCAAAATGTGCCTAAGGCGTACTTATAATAATAATAATATAATATAATACCTAACTATATTATTTAAAATAATACATGCAAATAGCAATACATAATTATAATTTTTTACATCTTTATATATTTTTATTGAAAAACAAATACTCCTCCCATACTACAAAAGGAGGGAGTCTCATTTGTCAATAATTTTTATTTCACAAAAATAGTCTACTTTTTAATGATAGTAAAAAAAAAAGGACTCAGGAAATGGCAACAAATGGAAATTTGGAAATACATAGTAAATATCCTTCCCACAAAAAGAGTCCCATTTTTTTTAATAAAAGTTGTATAAAAAGAGTCCTCTTTTTATTTATGTTAGTATAACATGACAGAATGTCCTCAAATTTAACATCATAATTTCACTACCGTGCACTAGTTATATTTAGGGGAAAATATGAATGAAAAATATAACCTAAGTTTACAAATTTTGCAAATAGGACTCTTTCTATGGAAAGGAGGGAGTAATTGAAAGACCAATAACCCAGACCCAATGAGTTAAATATGAATTCTCCCAATTTTAGAAGAATTTGTTGTTAAAAACCAGAAAATTAAATGATGTGAACAATTCGGATAGTTGAATAATGCCTTGATTCTTTGACATCAAATATTTACTGATTCTCAATTTTCTATTTATCTTTACTTTCTAGCAGTTGAAGTCTCAAAGAATTAATGGTTGATTACGACATAAAGTAAGAGTAAATTCACAGAGCAAAAAGTCATATAATTAAATATTATATTTTGTATTCCTATGACACACTTACATAAAACTATTACTCCTTAAATGATTTTAGGTACGATGCAGAGAAAAGAATCTACACTACCAAGCACCAAGTTGATGATACCTGTGCCTCTCCTTTCATTCTAAGCTCTGAAATCCATCCTTTATCAGCATTATGTCTTCCCTCCAGAACTAAACTAGCTCCTTCGCTGGAATGCAAAACAAAGAGCTGAAGACATTAAACAGGAAAAAGACATTATAAAATATATTTATAAAAAAACTATTATCATCTCCTTTTTCTACATTTAGCATAATATCAACACTATGAAGGTTGCGTAAGGGTCACTTTCCCCTCCTGACTCTCTGATGTCAACATCAGTTACCTTCCAACAAAAGTTGGCCATTTAATCAGGCAATGTGAATGACCTGGTGACGACACTTCATGATAACCATGTATTGCAATTTACAAGTACCAGGGGCAACAATCATTTTACAATAAAGTATTTTAAAATAAAAAAATGATAAATGCTTGAAAGCTATATCACGATTTGAGATTCATTTTAAGCATCCTTTGGCTGACATTGATAACTACAACCAGAAGGATGGCAGATTTTAGAAGTGATGAAGTAAACAAAATTCTTCAAAACATGACAGTTTTGAACCAGACACAAACAAGGACTTGGTGAAATTGAGAAACATTTTAACATGAATGCTGCATACCTCTTTAGGTCATACCATACAGGTGATATATGAGTAAGCTTAGAGCTGAATTTCTTCGCCAAATCATAGCCCTTAGAATTCCTGCACCATTACAGAATAAGTTGAATAAAACTTTAGTTCATTAATGCAGGCTTGCTAAGAAACATAATAGTGTAGTATATCATTATCAAAATAAACAAGATATTTTGTTACACTAAAAAATTATGCTAGATAAAAACATCTTTCTAATGTTGTTCTGACCATGCTACAAGATTACAACCATGCACCATAAATAAACATGCAACTCAAAACCAATTATCCATACATACAAACATTCAAGAAAATAAAACTGTCTAGTTCTGACCAAAGAAAAAACATTGAAAATTGCTTGTTTTTGCTGTTCTTATATAATGATTTTGGTAACTTTGAGTTAGAAACAGATTACTTTTCGTCCATCGTCTTGAGTTAGAACTTAGAAACAAATTACTTTTCCACCATCCTTCATTATTCTTGTCCACCCAAAAGCATTACAAAAAACACGAACTCGTCAACTTTTCCTCATTCATAATTTTCCGAGTACACTTCACCAAAAATACACTAAACAAATTGCATTAATTTAAAAAGTACCACATAATTTGAACCTCACAAAAAATGACCATACAGTTGTTTAAAGCTTAAAATAACACATACCATGGAGTAATGTAAGCGTCGATCTCACTTTTTCGCCATCTATTCCGCCCCCGATTCACCGCCGAGTCACCAAGCCTTCCATTTGTTGCCATTTCCCTTCTGTCTATGTAGTAAGTATCTGCACCAAGTCTATAATGAACTACCCATGGTCCAATCTCCACAGTTTTTTCAGCTGTGCAAAAAACAAGATGGACACTGCTTACTTTATTCTCAAACGATACAGATCTAGATTTAAAATATGAGGCACAAGGAGAACAATGACTTTCAAAATAATAATTCCTTTACATCCAAAGAGAACATATCCAACCAAATGTAGAAAAACCCATTCTTGATAGATCTTCACATGGTAGTACGAAATGGAAATGAAGGACATACCTTAGCTGAAAATTGTACCACAATGTTGAAGAGATTCCTTCCATTGATGATAAATATGAGAACCATACAATTATGTACACATAGATGCACACACAACCCCTCCCTCCTCTTCCCCCCAAATAGGAAAGAGAGAGAGAGAGTAAGAAATGAATCACACACAAGGAGATAGTTCACAGTTAGCACCGATCAGAAACTGGCTGTGACTGATGAAACGCGTTGTTACAAAATAATTAGAACATCTGATTAAAATGACTGAGATTAGCAAGTAGTAACTATAATGAAATGCATATAGAATATCATGGTCATACAACCCAGACTTGTAAGGGCATAGAAAGCCAAAATTATAGTGAGTTTGTGATCTCAGATAATACAATGCTTATAAAACCAAAGGTAAGAAGCTCACACAAGCAATTCTTAATTAAAAAGAAAAACATCTTGATTCTTGAATGAAGCCATAAAAAATAATCCTCTATCAGAATTTGTGTTTGCAACACTGAAATGATTTCTTATTGCCACAATGTATATATAATCACATTTCAACTGCATAATTCCAAGGAGAATTGTGGCAAATGCTATGCAAGAACTGGCTCATTGGAGTAGTCTCCATACTTCAACTTCTTTGGGAATAGAAAGTTTCGGTAAAACAAATTTATAAATTTCTTAACCAAATTAAAACCAAAATCTTAACTAACTAGCTCGGTATGAACCTTGCCCAACCTGTTTAATCCGCAAACCAGCCCTTTGTTTAATTGGTGGTCCCGTTGAAGTAAACAAAAGACACCTCATATCTAATAAACCCTTCTTCCTCTGTTCCTCAAGAACAATATACACAACAAATACTTTTTCCTAACAGAAAATATAGAAGCCCAATTCAGATATAATAAGGATTATGACAGAAAATCATACTTTCAATGTCCTACAACAATTTCTGAATAATATGACTCCAAAACTGCAGTAATGGAAACCTTTGAAATCGAAATTAGTATATTCTTAAGAAATAGAAACCTCAAAGAAACCCAATCCTTTAAAATCTGTATTTGTAAAACCTAAAGCCACAAAAGCACACGTAATTAGAAAAATGCAGATTATAAATTAGGTTATCAGAAAAATGGAAACTGTAAATAACGGAGGCATAAAATCATATTTTTCAAACATAATACAACAATTAGATCAAGATACTGATACCTCGATGGTCCAAATGAAGAAATCAAGAGGCTTAGGTGGGTGTTGTTTGTTCATCTCCTGAATTAGCACTCCAAAAACAAACACACGCCAATCCTTATATCGGATCCTACGATGCCTAGGGTTTCGCGATTCAAAAAAATATGCCCAATCCGAGTAGAAGATGACGAGTGGTTGATCGAGTAACGAGCGACATATACAAAAATGATTTGGGTTAGAGAGGAGAACAAGCTGTAGAGGAATAGTAATGAGAGAGAAAGTGTTAGAAAGGAGGGAGATGACGAGGATGAAGATAATTTGGGGGAAAAATTGGAGCAAACATACTGAAATGATTTAGGGGAAAGGGGGAGAGTTTTTTCTAAAAAAAACCTCTATATCGACAGTTTCGTGCTGACCGTCACTATAGATATCCTATGGCGACGGTTCTGTGCCGATCGTCGCTATAGCTCGTCGCTATATGTCGAATTTCTAGTAGTGACGTAGCACCTCAAAAGGTCCTATAAACCTAGGTCTTAGTTTTCCCTTTTTACCAAATCGGATTTTCCCTTTCCAGGGAGACACTTTCAAGAAAATAAAACTACCGACATCAAATTCCCAATTTTGTCGGTGTTGATCGGCATACTTCTTCTGCCTATCCTGTGTAGCTATCAATCTTGCTCGAATCACCTTAATGATCTCGACAATTTGTTGCACCAATTCTGGACCTAACAGCTGACGTTCTCCTACTTTGTCCCAACATAACAGAGTTCTGTATTTCATTCCCTACAACGCTTCGTAAGGCGGCATGCCAATACTCGCGTGATAACTGTTGTTGTATGCAAATTCAACCAACGGTAGATGGTCATTCCAATTCCCTTTAAAATCCATAATACATGCTCTGAACATGTCCTCTAATGTCTGGATTGTCCTCTCACTTTGTCTGTCGATTTGAGGATGATACGCTGTGCTCATTCTCAACTGCGTTCCCAAGCATTCCTGTAATCATTTCAATAAATTTGATGTGAAACGTGGATCTCTATCTGATACAATGGACACCGGAACACCGTGTCTTGACGCAATTTCCTTCACGTATAGTTTTTCCAACCGATCTAGGTTAAATCTAACCTTGATTGGAAAAAAGTGTGCCAACTTCGTTAATCGATCAACAATCACCTAGATTGCATCGTAACCTTGCTGAGTAGTTGGAATACCTACCACAAAATCCATTGTGATACGCTCCCATTTCCATTCCGGTATCTCTAATGGTTGCAATAATCTGCTTAGTGTTTGATGTTCAGCTTTAACTTTTTGACACGTTAAGCATTTTGCCATACGTTTAACAACATCCTTTTTCATATTCGACCACCAGAAATGATGTCTGAGGTCCTGGTAGATTTGTACTTCTGGGGTGAATTGAGTATTTTGAGTTATGAGCTTCACTTAAAATTTCCTCCTTAATCTCTGTTACGGCCGGGAACCAAATTCTCCCTTCAAATTGAAGTAATCCTTATGCATCAGCTTTAAATTTATTTTCTTCACCTTTAGACGCTTTTCTTTTTATCTTTTCATAGTCTTCATCTTAAAGTTGTGCATTTTTCACCTTATCCACCAACATTGAACTGTTCCCCAACTTGAATAATTTTTCTTCTGATTCTGTCGAATATTTAATTTCTAACTCCATCTTGGCCATCTCTGATACAAGTTTTTCCTGAGTACTCAACGTCATTAATTTTTCTCGTCCCTTTCTACTTAAGGCATCGGCAACAACAATCGCCTTTCTGGGATGATAAAAAATCTTGCAGTCATAGTCTTTAATCAACTCCAGCCATCTCCTCTGTCTCATATTCAAATCTTTTTGTGTAAAGACATACATCAGAATTTTATAGTCTGTATATATCTCACACTTCTCTCCATAAAGATAGTGCCTCTAAATCTTTAGAGCAAACACTACCGTAGCCAACTCCAAGTCATGAGTCGGATATCCTTTCTCTTAATCCTTTAATTAATGTGATGCATACGCAATAACTTTGCCATTCTGCATAAGCACACAACCTAGTCCTTTATGTGATGCGTCACTATACACCAAAAAATTCCTTGTATCATCAGGAAATGATAACACAAGTGTTGAACTCAATCTCTTCTTTAATTCTTGAAAACCTTCCTCACACTTCTCCATCCGAACAAACTTAATTGCCTTCCTAGTTAAATTTGTCATTAAAGTTGCAATCTTATAAAAGTCTTGAATAAAACGCCTATAGTAACCTGCCAAACCCAAGAAACTTCTTACTTCTGATGGTATCTTCGGCTTATCCCAGTTTATTATAGCTTCAACTTTCGATGGATCTATCGAGATTTTGTCCTTATCAATATCATGCCCAAGAAACTGCACACGTTCTAGCCAAAACTCGCATTTTGAGAATTCAGCGTACAACTTCTCTCTCCTCAATGTCTCCAACGTCACCCTTAAGTGTTCAACATGTTCCTCCTTAGTCTTAGAATACACAAATATATCATCAATAAACACCACTACAAATTTATCTAAGAATGGTTTAAACACCATGTTCATCAAATCCATGAATGCTGCAGGTGCATTGGTTAAACCAAATGATATAACCAGAAACTCGTAATGACCATACCGAGTTCTGAATGTCGTTTTCGATATATCCTCATTTCTTAACTTCAACTGATGATACCCACTTCTTAAATTTATTTTCAAAAAGTACCTCGCCCCCTTCAGTTAATCGAACAATCATCGATTCTCAGTAACATATATTTATTTTTAATCGTGACCTTATTCAATTCCCGGTAATCAATGCAGAGCCGCATCGATCCATCTTTCTTCTTAACAAACAACACTGGTGCTCCCCATGGTGATACGCTCGGCTGGATATACTTCTTATCTAATAATTCTTACAACTGTACCATCAACTCCTTCATCTCTACGGGGCCATTCTATATGGGGCTTTAGATATCGGGGTTGTTCCTGGTGCTAAATCTATAACGAACTCGATTTCTCGATCTGGTGGAAGTCCAGGCAAATTGTCTAGAAATACGTCTACAAAATCTTTAATGACCGGTATCTCCTCTAACTTCACACCCTTCTTTTGAGTATCTACTATGTAGGCTATGTATCCTACACATCCTTGTCTCAGTAACTTCTTGGCTTGCATCACCGTCCGACAACTTGCTTGTTGAGGTGACTTACTGCCATAAAATACCACATTTGATAAAGTCATAAGGTTAACACATTTCTTTTGGCAATCAATTACTGCCCCGTAATTGAATAACCAATCCATTCCCAGTATAACATCAAATTCTCCAAGTTTAGGTTGTATTAAATCTACCATCATCTCGTGACCCTTTATATCCACCCTACAACTCTTGTATATAAACCTAACAGGAATCACTTCCCTATTCGCGATCTCTATGCTTAAAGGGAAATCTAATTCTTCTTAAGGCAAAACTAAATTCCTAGAAAAATCATCGGATATAAATAAACAAGTTGCACCCGAATCAAATAATACATAAACATTAATACCATTGATCAGAATGATACCTGACACCACATCCTTTGACTGCATAGCATCTTGCACGGTCATATTAAAAGTTTTGACAGTAGGTCAGCTTGATTGTACTGGCCCAATGATAGTTAAAGTACCACCACTATTTCTTCCCTTACCTCCGCTTGCACCTCCCGCTGTCTTCCTTGGGCAATCACAAGCCATATGATTCTTCGACCCGCAAGTGAAACAAGCTCCCTTCTTTGGACTACAACAATTTGTCGCAATGTGACCCTCCTGGTCGCAATTGAAACACAGTCGTTTACCCTTCAGACACACACCAGTGTTGTTCTTCTCGCAAGTGGCACAAGCTTCAAACTTCTTATTTTGTTGACTTCCTTGTTGTCCTCCCGCATTTGAATTTTCATTCCATTTCCTTTTCTGGTTCTTACTTCCACTATTGCTTCAACCAGCCTTGTTTTCACCCTCATTCTTTCTCTTCTTCTGTTCTTGATTATATTTGGTTAAGGCATCGCTTCCACCTTTCGTGATAATTTCCTTTTCCAATACTACCGCAAATGTATTTAATTGAAACATCAAAACCTTGCTATATAGCCAAGGCTTCAACCCTTGTTTAAACCTTCTCACCTTACACTCATCTGTATTAACCTAGTACAGAGCAAACCTTGCCAGCTAATTAAACTTTGTTGCATACTCTGGCACAGACATGGTTCCTTTCTTCAATTCTAAGAATTGAACTTCCATCTGGTTTTGAGAACTCGTCAGAAAATACATCTAAAAAATATATCTTTAAACCTATCCCACGCTACTATTCCCTGTCCCCCACAAACCCGTATTCGCCTGCCACCAATAGATAGTTTCAGACTTCAACATAAATGTTGCAAATGCAGTTTTCTGGTCCTCACTAACTCTTGCAATGTCAAAAACCTTCTTTATTTCCATGATCTAAGTTTGGGCTTCAACTGGATTCATAGACCCTTGAAACTCTGGCAGTCCAACCGTTTTAAAGTCCTTGAAGGTCGTGACCTGAGCTTGCGGCTGATTCGCAAGTGCTCCCATCAGCAAAGTCACTAACTCCTGAATTGGGTTAGCGTTGGCCTCGTTATTGTCGGTAGACCTCTGAGGAGGTGGTTGTCTTCTTCTAGGATGCATTTTCTGTTTAAAATATACGCTTATTAGATCACTATTCAATTCCTTGAATATTTTAAAGTTTAACTTAAACATTCTAAGATTAAAGTTGTAACAAATAACCATTCAATAAACTTCAACATTTTATTCATTCATAATGTTTTGAGATGCTATCTACATCAACTTTCATGAACTTGAAAAGTTTCAGGATATCATACTCATCCTACCCCTTTATTTATCTCAAAATAAGGGATTTAAAATTTATTTAATCACATATTATTATTATTCTTCCTATCTTGGCATATTAAGAAGTCGAGAGGCTTCTCTACGCTCTTCTTCCATAATACGATACGTCGTCCTACGATCCATCATGTACCATGGCAAGTCTTCAAATTGAGTTGGGTAATGGAAGACTCGATCATGGGCCCTATTAATCGCATAATGAAAGGCATAATCCATCTCATTCATTTTGGCCTTCTTTGTCTGAACCTTGGCTTCAGCACGATCTGCACGCTGAGTAGCCTTCATCCAAGCGTCATCTGCTCTCGCTCACTTAGCTAACTCCTCCTTCAAGTTATCTTTTAGCTTTTTCACTTCAATCTTCATCTTCTCATTCTCAGCCAATAGCTCCTCTTGATGACCCTCTATGTGAACTTGGTTCCATTCCGTGTTCCCAAGTCATGAGTCGAGTTCCTGAATCTCCACAACCTTTTGCTCTAAGTAGCCTGACGCATGTCAACCAACTCCTTAAGCTCCTCAATCTTATCTTGTAATTCTATGTTTCGGTCATTCAGCTCATCGTACATCTCAACTGATATGGAGTTTGGTGGAAACTCAACTGGATCCTCTTCTTCATCCTCCACCTCTATCTCCTCAGAGTCCTTTTCCACAGGATTAAACACAGGCTCATTCTCTTGTCCTTCCTCAGCGACCAACATAGAAGGCTCCCTCTGAATCAACTGCTCCTGAACCACATGAACATCTCGGGGCTCCTTATCTCTAGGTACCTGAGGTATCTCTTCCCTAGCTTGACCGGATACTTCAACATTAGACATCCTGACAACAAAATACTTTTAAGTTTTATTTATTACGCGACACTCTTCGATACTCGCAAGCATATAAGTTGTTAACATATAACACATATAGTCTTTTATTGCTTATCTTTAATGAATTTCCTCAATTCGTTCCTTAGAACTCGATAAGAGTTTATCATCGCTATGATTTTTGTTTTCCTTAAAGGTTACTTCAAAGGTTTTCCCCCAACTAAGGTTCATAACCTAAAGCTTTGATACCAACATGTGATACCCCCAAATTCGGGTACTTCATTCCCACAGGATTTTGTGCTCACTATCCAAAACAATTACATCTAACTACCCATCATCAAGGATAAAGACATAATTTAAATAACTTAAATAATAATCCTCCCCATTATAGGGTTACATCAACTTAAAACAAATCCCAAGTCTAACTTTAACTATTACATAAGTTTGCGGAATACATCACAAAATATAATAAGTCTCATAACAAAATTCTACTAAATAAAATCAAACAGGTCTTCATCATTTGGACATCTTGCCCTTGCCTTTGCTAGAAGACGGTTCATCAACTTTCTCAACTTTAGCTGTAGTGTTAATTGCAAGAGTGAGCAAACAATTGCTCACTAACATAATAATGACAAAAGCAATAACATAGGAATAAGCAATTATTACTGAAAAATTAAGAACTTGTTGTTTTTTTTTCGAGTCAAGATTATTAAACAAGTTCAAGGTTTATATCTAAGGGACTTAAAACCATGAACTATGTCCTAAGGTTACTAAGTATTTCTACTTCAACCTTTAACATTCATTACACTATACGGACCTTTACTTTCGTACTTAGGGGGATCATCCCTTCGTACCATGTAACGAACGAGAATTTTCTAATTAATTTTATTAATTTTAAATAATTATTGAATCAAATAAATGTTTGAGTCGATTTATCTATTGAGATAAATAAATAGTCGATTAAGATATTGTGTAATAATTTAATTAGGAGATATGTTAATTAAATTTATGTTTAGTGATTTTATAGTTTGAAAATTTAATTTAATGAGATGATAAAATTAAATGAATTATTAAATAATTATAATGTCATTCTAATTAAATAATTAAATTAGAGATTTATTAATTTGTTAAATAAAATTATATTACCTTGTAAATGATTAATTTGATTTTAAGGGTTATATTAATTTAATTATTTAAAGGTTTGACAAATAAACTATAGGATAAATAAATTATTAAAATAAACTAAAATGGGATATTTGAGACTAGCCAAACATGGCCTTGTGTCTATTGGTGTTTGTAACAGCTGAACCCATTAAGTTTTTTACCTGAAAATTTAAGTTGTGTATTATATTTTATATCAGTTGTTTTTTCTTTACGTGTTATCACTTGGTTAAGCCTAAGTCTAAAAAGAGTAGAGAAAACACATAGGAAGAGAGAAAAGAGAGTTTTGTGAATTTGTAAGCTAAGTTGGAGAGCCAAGAAGGAGAAGAGGAAGGGAATCATCTTCTAACGAGGCTAAACAATTGGTAAATAACCTAGTTTTTTTTCTTAGTTTGGGTGTTCTTGAGTTATCCTTTAAAATTGGAAATTTAATTGGATTAGTTGCTAAATAGATGTTACATATATGTTGTTAGATGTTTATAATATGATAATTGTCATCTAGAAATGATTTTCAGAAATTAAATTCATATGAAACATATTTTTAACGAATATTTGGGTTATATTCTTAGTTTATATGTTTTTGAGTTTTTTTCATAGAAACTTTGATTTTTGTTGTATAATTTGATGAGATATGGTCTATATATGTTAGTTGATGATTATAATCTTTATATGTAGTTTAAAATGATTTTGGTGTATCAAATTCATGAGTAGTCATGATTGAGAAGAAGGAATTGGTTTTGGTTGAATATGTGTAAAATGGTTTACTTTGAGTCAAAAATTGATGTTCAATTCATGTAGTAAACTGTAAATTGATGGTCATTTGTGTTAATACATTCAAAAACGAAAATAACACAAGTTAAATGAATCAATTTGGTTAATAAATGAATTCGTAGTGAATGAATTCGGTAAACATGTTAAAATATGAAAATTTAGTATAAACATGAGTTTTAGGTCAAGATTTGGGTTAGTTAATGTTTTTGTAAATTGTTGATTCTTTGGTATGTTGTAGCTCTATGAATTAAGAATCCATATAATCAAAAATGGACTAATTTGGATGTGTATAGCTTAAGTTATGAAGATTAGTAGGAGAAAAAGGGTCAAAAATCACAAGAACGGTAAACTGGAAATTCTGGTTCTGCTATTAGGCATAGCTGCGTTGTGCGCTAAGTCTCTTGGGGTGCAGCTGTGCTATAGAGTGTAGCTACATTGGTTCCAAGGCTTATTTGGGAGTAGTTGTGCTCATGTAGTCCCAGATGTGATTGTTTTGACATCCTTTTTATAAAACAGCCATAACCTTTTCATACAAACTTCAATTGAGACGATTGAGGATGATTCAGAAAGATAACGAGTAGACCTACAACTTTTATTCTTTAACTGTTTCGATTTGAGGTCAGGAACAAGGGTAAAAATGACCATCTTTAGGACTGATGTGTATTCGGAGGCAATCAGAGGGCGTCGGGCATGCACGTATGCAAGTGTAGTGCTTATAACGATATAAGATGTTGTTCGAAGTTATAAAACATTAATATTATGATGTATAATGATGTTTAACATTAATAAATGATGTATTAGATAATTTGTATAACCATACTAAGCATACGTAAGTTAGACGAATCGGGCGCGCAACGAATGAACGACGAAACACCATGATAAATGTTAGTGAACTTAAAAAGTGTTTTAATTAAAATAAAATGAACATTATAAGATATTTAATGTGATTAATATAAAACCAATAACGAGTCCTAGGAAGACTTAAACACTTGAATGAACTTCGAGTTAGACTAAAAAGAAATATAGTATTGATTAATAAGTTATATTAGATTGAATTGTAAGAGTTTAGAATGTGATTTGGATGCTAAAAGTCTTATGTTATATGTTAGTGAGTTTTCAGATTCGTGTTATGTGGTTGATTAATATGGTTAAACCTTAAGCTAAAGGTTATAACTTAACTAAGATGAGAATTGAATCTATGAGAATAATGTGTATGTAGCTAATTGATGTGATAATCCTAATGGTATGTGACAACCCGAATTTGTATAAGTTATTAAAATAAAAATTTAATAATTAAAATTCTTTTTATGAAATGTATATATTTTGAATTATGTGTTTTAAGTGTGGGTAAGTATATATATTTGCAATTTATCTTGAAATATGTGATTTGGTGTGAGGAGATTAAGTGTGAATATAAAAGAGATGTATCTGTTTGGAAAATGAGGTTTAATAGTTAATTTAACTATTAAAGAAATTAAATAAAATTGTTATGGAAAGGTAATTAACTAAATAATATTAGTTAATTTAATTAAGTTGAAAATTATATTATGAAATAATATAATTGATTATCATGCTTTATGACAATGAAATTGTTATGCATTAAAATTTCATAAATAATCAAAGTAATTTACTTAATTAAAATGATGAATTAATATAGATATATTTGATGGTAATTATTATGGGATAATTTATGTAAGTGTGATACTATTGATTAAATTAAATAATTTAAAAATTGGTGCGTATTTTTTTTACGCAAGGATAATGATGATATTCTAATTTAATTAAATAAATAAATTAGAAGATTAATGATTTATTAAATAAGATTATAATTGTCTAATTAGAGATTATAATTTTGTTAGTAAGATTTAATTAGATTTATTAATAAAATAAGTTTAATTAAATTTAAGTGTGACATTTAGAGAAAAGAAGATATACCTTATAATAAGGAAGTAATAAAAATAAGTTAAAAGGGGATTTTAGAGAGCTAGCCAAACATGGTCTAGTGGCCCTTTGTATTTGTAACTGATGGTATCTGTATAACTGAAGGATAAATAAAAAAAACACGTTACGTGTTTCATCAGTTAGAAAGTTTACGTGAAAATACAGAGGGAAAGAGATAGTTTAGAGAGAATTTGAGAAGAAGGATGAAGAGTCAAAGAGGCGTAAGGAGGAGATTAAGCAATTGTTCTTCATCACCAAACTAAGATTAGGAAGAATCAAGAGGTAAGAATCAATTCTAAACCCTTAAGTTTTATTTCTTGAGTTATTTATTGATAAATTGGATTTCTTAAGGAATTGGCTGTAGATGTTAATGGGTTTGTATAATCCATTCTATATCCTCTAAAAGTAGTTTTAGAGTAATCAAACTTATGAGAACATGTTAAAGATTAATAATATGAGTTTTGTTTTTATATATATATATATATATATATATATATATATATATATATATGAGTTTTGAGACTAAAATTTGTTAGGAGTTTATGTTATAATTATAAAATTGGTGATGGATTGTGTTAATACGATAAGAAACGAAAAGAACACAAGTTGAATGAATCAATTTGGTTAAGAAACGAAGAATTCGCTAAACATGTTAAAACATAAAAAATAAAGTATGAACATGTGTTTTGGGTCAAGTTTTAGGTTGGTTTATATTTGTATAAATTGTTATAATTCTATTATGTTGTAGTTCTATGAATTACGAATCCATAAAATCGAAAATAAATTAATTTTGATGTGTATAACTCAAGTTATGAAGATTAGTAGGAGAAAAAGGTCAAAAATCGCAAGAACAGTGAACTTAGAGTCATGTTTTTGCTAGCGGCGTAAGCTGTATTTTGTGGCCTAAGTCATTTGGGGTAAATTTTGCCCTCTAGAGTCTTGATTCTTGTTGTGCACTCCAAGGCTTAATTGGGTGCAGCTGCGTCCAAAGTGTGTTAGGTGTGACTGTTTTAACTTATTTTAGTAAAATATGCATAACGTTTTCATACAAACTCCGATTGAGGCAATTCAAGATGATCCAGAACGAGGACTAATAAACCTACAACTTTCAGTCTTTAAGGTTTTTGATTTGAGGTCAGGAACAGGGGCGAAGATGGTTATCTTTAGGATTTTTGTGTTTTCAAGGACAATCGGAGGGCGTCGGGCATGCACATATGCAAGTGTAGTGCTTCTGATAATAAAAGATGTGGTTCTAATTTATAAACCATGAATTTTAGTAAATATAATGATGTTTAACACTAATAAATGATGTATTAGATAAGTTGTATAAGCATACTAAGAACACACAAGAGACAAATCGGGCGTGTGATGAATGAACGTCAAAACGCCATAACAAATGTTAATGAACGTAAAAAGTGTTTTAAGCTAATAAGTGTTACTATCAAGAATTTAACACTTGAATCAACTTTGGGTGTGACCTAAGAAGAAATATAGAGAGATATAAGTTGAAAGTTAACAAAATCAAATTGAACATTGTGTACTGATTATTAAGAAAGGTTATGGGATGTAGAGTAAAGTTTACATTACAACTACTATGCATTGTTATGTGACTAATAGTTGATGTGTATGATTATATAATTGTGTACTGAACGTGAAGTGCAGATAACTGTAGGCTGTTAAACTGTTATTGGTAAACAATAATCAAGGCAAGTCTTTCAGTTCCTATTTGCTATGTGAAACTTGATGATTAACTGTTTTAAATCTTTATTGCAAATATCATGATGTGTTATATATATGTTGAAAGTATGAAATTTTAAAGTTAACTTATGAGTATGTTGATTGAGTAATGAATGTTGATTGAGTAAGGAACTTAATCTTTATAATTGTTATATGAACTGCAGCATGTATGTTATGTTAGTTCAATGTTTATGAGATGTATGTTGAGCATGTTATTATGAGCTATGTGCTGCATGAAAACTGTTAGATTTTGCTGAGCTGTCGAGCTCAACCTTGCAAATAACAACTTTTGCAGGTTAAAGATTCAAGGTAACGTTATGTGCTACTTGAAAGACATGAATCAGATGTGATACTCGAAGATTTATATACTTTTGCTAAGTTGTTAATGTTTTCGAACCATGAATAAGGTTCCAGATGATGTATTTGATAATGTATGATGTTTAACAGATGTTGAGTTGTAAAGTTTAATTTTTACCGATGTATAAAGGGTATTGAACCTGGTTGTAAGTTTTAGTTTATAATAACTCTGATGAAGCAATTCATAAAATAAATTTGAATCAAAAATATGTAGATGATAAAGGTTTTGATTCAGGGAATTAAAGTAATAAGATAGAAAAGTTTAAATTATTCCGCATTTTATTAAGTTTAACATCGAATAATGATGTAAAATCAGAAGTTAGACATGTTATTAACGACTGAAGTCGACAATTAAGTTGTATGAATTTTGGGGTCATTATATGGTATGTGTAAGATATTGGAGTACGTGAGTTGTAATTGTATAGCTTACACAATAGGCAAGTTCCCTAACCTTTGATACTTTATTATTCAGCAAGGTTTACTTTCACTATTATGTTATACTTATGCAAGTTCTCTATCTCTAATCTCTTATTGAGAAGTTAAGCTATTATTATTACGCAAGTTTCCTAACCTTACTTTTACGTTATGCAAGTTCTTAAAGTTATTATTCAATTGAGCAAGTTCTCTAACTTTAATCTTTCATTATGCAAGTTCTTGTTCATAACTTGTTATTGTTATGCGTATTCTTTAACTCTGAATTATTGTTGAGTAAATTTCTAAACTACGCTTTTCCTTGAGCTAGTTAATTAATCTTTACTCCTTCATTTCAAGAGAGGTTGTTTTGTTTATTCAATGTTTGTACTATTATTGGAAAGCTTGATCTTGTTGAAAAATATTTGTTCAGCTAAAATTAACCGATGTTCAATATATGATCACCAATGTCATTGTACTATCTTACATTGTTGTACTGAACACTTAGTTGACTAGAGATTCTTTATTGATTCATCTAATACTTAGTTGATGAATGTTCTAAACTCTAAATTTCCCCTAAAGTCGGTTCAAACCAAACTTCCTTTAGTTTTCTTATGAATCTCTATAGTTTTAAGAATGTATAATCGATGACTAATATTTGTTCAGCTGATAAACCATTGATAACCTATCTCGTATTTATACATTGACATAATTCGTTTGTAATCAAACTCTTGAATAGTTATTGATCCCTACTTGATTCAACCAGTACTTGGATGAGGAGCGTTCTAAAGATTTAGAATTCCTTTGAAGTTAATTCCAAACCAATCTTTCTTTGGTACAGAACCTGATAATCTAAGCTGAGATGAACAACCCTATATCAGGGGATTATTTTAGAGCTACGCAATGGCGTTAAAATGTTTGCACAATACACAGTAAAAAGGGCTAATCACCTGGAGTACTAGATGATGGTCCACATAGTCATTTAGACTGTTAAAGGTTACAGTAGAAACACTTATTAACCTAGGACATAGATGATGATTATGGTCTTTTAGAATGTTAAAGGTTAAAGTAGAAATACTTGACAACCTAGAGCATAGTTCGTGGTCTTGTGACCCTCAGTGTATTCTTTTGATGTTGATATCTATCGTTAA
The DNA here is from genome assembly GCA_020205615.1 of Panax quinquefolius. Classification (NCBI taxonomy): domain Eukaryota; kingdom Viridiplantae; phylum Streptophyta; class Magnoliopsida; order Apiales; family Araliaceae; genus Panax; species Panax quinquefolius. The sequence goes on from JAINUW010000507.1 coordinate 1,670,368, forward strand.
CTTAAACGTTCATTATTCTTTTGAACTCATAGCTTTTAAATTAAAGTTTATTATTCCGGTAAGAGTACTTTACCATTGAAAGCTCAGTTAATTGTCATTCATAGAATGTTATTGTATAATATCCTTCTTGTGGGCAATTGTTTGCTCCCTCTTGCACAAAACAATGCAGATGAAGTTAAGAAGTTTGAAGAGCTTTCTACAAGCAAGGGCAAGGGAAAAGTGTTTGATTAGAAGACGTTTAATTTACCATTCATTTATGAAGCTTATGTTATAGATTTGATTTTGATTATGTTTTAATATTTCACTGATGATTGTTGTTGCCTCTTTTATAGTTCTAATAAAAGAGCTCTAACTCATGCAAGCATACATGTGTCAACAAGTAATACAGAGTAAGTAGAGTATCGATCGCACAGAGAAAGTGGTTAAACTTAAACTATCATGCATTAATTAACTCACCGTATTTATATGCTTAGACTAATGACTAAAAGTGTTGAATTAAACTAATTGTGAATACAAACTAAAAATAAGAATACAAATGGAATAAATATAATCTGGAAATAATGGGACCCTAACTTCATTTAATATTTCATCTAATCGCCACTACCATGCAAGAAGTGTTCACATATCATAGGAAAATAGCCAAGAGCACGAATAGAGTTATAACCATTTTTCAATGCACTATAACCTACTTACACAACATCTACAGATGTTAGACTCCATGTAATCACCAATACAACCAAAATCACTATATGTCTATGTGAAATTGCAATTATATTGATTTTAAGCACAAGCCCTTACTCTAGTTCATACGATGAAACAGTATATGTCTATCTTGTTCACAAAATACGCAAGCCATATACAATAGCCCCATATTCGCATGTTACAATGATTACAATCCATACTAGCATGTTCATTGTCAATTCTATACAAATACTGAGACGAATGGTGATCAAGCATTCATACATATAAAACAATCATGATAAATATCCCATATGATATGCAAAACAACTATAGCATTTAAGCATGCAACCAAACTACATATTAAAATCTGTTAAAATCCCATAATGGAGTTTAATTCATAGCTGACCTTGAAGCCATTATGGGATCAACGCTAAACATGATCAATAAGCAAACGATTGAAATAAGAAAGATAGAACGATCAAACCCAATCTCTGAATGAAAACCAATGACAAATGCTTAAATCCTCATAGAAATCCAGTAGATAATAATGAAAATCCACAATGACAGAGAATCCCAAGAAGAATTGGAGAAGTAGACGTTTTGGCTTCGTTCTCCGTTGGAATCTCTCCCAAGGTGTAAACCCTAGTTACAATATAAAAAATACATCAAAAGTCTCAATCCTCGCTCTGACACACGTCAAAATCATTTTTTAAAAACCAAGTACACATTATTTAATTAAAATTAAAATAAAACAAAATCACAAAGACAAGATCAAAGATCGACGCCATGTGGCCTCCTCTCAAGATATATCTCACATGCATGAGATTTGCAGAATGTCTTGCCTTATCCAGCTGAGTCCTCGCGGCACGTGTTTCCTACGCTTGACATGCTCGCGATCAGCATGAACTTGCGATGGGTCATCGATTGTATCCGGTTGGTACTCGCATGCGTGCATGCGTTTCCATGCTCATCTTGTCGTGCGACTTCTACGATCGCAAATACCGCAAATTCTAGTTACGGTTACGTTTCACATGCTGCTTCGCTACTTGTTCATTCATGCTTAATCTTCTTCCATGCTTGATCTCCTTGCTCTATTGCACCTTCATGCCATGCATTCCCCCGCATGTGCCTTGCTTTCGCGCGCCCATTCGCCTCGTGTCCTCTAATACCACCAAAATTGAGCTGATTCCTGCACTTATTCACCAAAAGGAGTTTTAAGTAAATGCAATGTAAAAGAACATGAAATGCAACTAAAACACAATAAAATATACTTGAGATGGGCACAATTCGCATGAATTGGTATTCAATAAGTAGGTAAAAATACCACTTATCAAATACCCCCAAACTTGAACTATTGCTTGCCCTCAAGCAATGCATACTAATGAACAATGGAAATGCAACTATGAAACTATGCAACTACGAAATGCAACTAGTCTCACATAATCCCAGCCTTAACAGAATTTTAGCCCAAATTGCCTCAGTGAATTATCGAGATCCAAGAATACAGTTTCAAACCAAACTATAGGCATAATGTTATACACTCGAATAATTCATATATGTTATAGAGATGCTGTGTGTGTGTGTGATGTTCACCAAAACTTGATCTAAGTAAAGAATACATATGTTACATTGCTCCAAGCAAAAAATTATAGTCTAAATCACGACTCATGTAGACTCGTGCCACACAGACTGTTTCAACATATCAACACAAACTAAGGTTCAACAATGGGCTTATTACTTTTTTGCTACTCACGAAGGCGATTTTAGCACTTTCTCGCGGTGTTTATTGCTATTTTTCTTTTCTTTTTCTTTTTATTTTTTTCTTTTACATGACTGTGCAATGTATCAATACATTAGGCACACTGCTACCCCTTAGCGAGCTTTCAACCAATGACTCCCAGACCATGAAAGACCTTAGGGCGCTAGGTGTAGAGACAATCCCCTCAGGCGTACTTACTCAAGTAGCCAGGGCCCCGAATTAAGACTAGCCACGTTATTGCTATTCGTTTTTATTTTTTTTTCTTTGTTTTTATACATAGCATACCCATGTTTTCCAAAAATTTGCATGTCAATGTTTCATACAATCTAAGAGCACTTTCTACATGTTTCTCTTTTTAAAACTACATGTTCTATCAAGTAGTGCAACACATACTTCTTAAACCTACCAGTGATTGTGAACACGTTTGTGCAAACCGAAAGCATTTAAACAGCAACATGAATCTCATCGTGTAAAATATTATATCTCAGTTCATGTTATCCAAAATATTCTAAAATCCTTCACAATTCACTATCATCATTGGCTAGGCCAAAATTCCTATTAAGCAAAAAATTTTGTGAGACATGCAACTAAAACATACTAACACAATCAATAATGAATAAAAATTAAAAAATTTCTGCAAAAATTTATCTAACACATAAACATGCAAAATTAACTAAACATGCAATAATTAAATAAAACTAAACTACTATGCTATAACCCCCAATACCCCCAAACTTAAAATATTTAATGTCCCCATTGAATGAAGGTAAAGGGTACAGAAATCTGCCCTAATGACTGGTTTGACCACCCTCCTTGGGTGGTGAATCGTGTGGTGGATATGGCACTGCGGTTCCAAACTGAGGCCACTCTAGCATTGTTCCTTGCTGCACGAAGGCTTCGGCAAAGGCCCTTGTGAGTCCCGTAGAAAACATTCCAAGATTGTCATACATGGCGTCAACTTTGCGCTCCAACCTTCGGAGCTATCGATCGCTAGGAACGGTATGTGCTCGGGTGGATGGGCCTGCCTCATCTGTCTGAGGGGGATACTGTGATGGCTCTCAAAAAGTGGGCCTTAAAATGAATCCTCGTCCACGCGGGTGTGGCTCACCGCCTGCCCAGTCCTCAAATTTTGCATTGGTGGCATAGGTGATGTCCTGGCTTGGATATTGCATTTGTTCGTTGCCCCAATTACACCCCTGATGCGCACATAGCATGGCTACCACTGATTCATGTGGAATGCTCCCAGTGGTAGTTCCCTTCAGATACTTCACAATATTATGATGAATTAAATAACCTACATCAATGTATTCGCTAGTAATTATGCCCCACAGTATTATGGCATTTTCCACCGTGATCTCGTGCTGATGCGATGAAGGTAATAGCTTGGCACAAATGAACAGATTCCACACCTTGGCATATCAATTCAGTGCGGCTGCTGGGAATATGCGAGGCTGGGTCATGCCAACTTTGTAAGTCCACTTCGTGCCTGGCACGCACAACTCAGCGATAACAAGCTCCAAGTCCGATTTACAGATGTGCCCCTGTGATCTAATTAGTCACCCCTATTGGTGGTCTTGCGGTGATTCTCAGGACGGTTCTGATAGCGGAAGGTATGTAGTCTATCTCGACACCACGAACCATAGCGATATCGTTTATGGTGACTTTGGCATTAGCGTAAATGGGGGCGGGAGATGCAGTCAGTCCACCCCAGCCTCGTTCCTGGATCATGGCACACAGCTGTCCATCCTGGCCTTCTGGTTTGAATCCTCTTACCTTGATGAATATTTTTGCTACGATTTGGTAGTACTCCTGCTGGGCTTCCAAACATAAGAACTTGGTGTGGTCGACAATGTCCTCCTCGTGCCTGCCGGAGGAGGATGAGGAAGATGAAGATGGTCGTCCTCTCTTCGGACCCATTTGCAGATAATTGATTGAGAATGCAAATGAACTTACTGAGAGAGAATGAGAATTTGTGAGTTGATAACCTTCACACTTGTTTCTGCTAACCCAATTAGGAGCCCTAACTTTATAGAGTAGATGAGAGTGTGGGTAGAGCTTTGAACATAGAGAGAATCGTGGAGATTTGATGGAGAGATATACGGCTTCAATCTGCAACTGATTGAGAGATAGAGACGTGAGTTATGGAGAGTGAGAGAGTTTTGCGTCTGTTATTATCGCAAATGAGAGTCCAAATGGTCCACAACTCTAATTTAAAATGTTTAGATTTGCCTTGATTCGGTGCCGCACGCGGCCGCGTGAGTGTGTAATGGGTTGGGCGTGCGGGCGCGAGACTTGCAGAATGTTTGTCATTCTAATTAAGCTGAAGCATGACGCCTTGAGTTTTATTACATGGGCAGCCATGCCGCATGAGCCCTGGTGTCTGCAATGATCAAGTTTCACTCTACTCTACCTATCAGTGATGATTTTCAATAATGGTCCCTGCATACATGTTAAAGCACATTGTTAAGACATGAATTATTGGCTAAATAGTGCTACCATCTTATAAATATTCACAAAGTAATTCTTGCTATGCACTTAAGCATGAAGATCTAATAGCCTAGTAAAAATGAATGAGAGATAGCTAACTAAAATAATTCAAAATTGAATAACTAAAAAAAAATCAATGGTGGTAGAAATAATGGGTTGCCTCCCATCCAGCGCTAAGTTATAGTCAATCAGCTTGACTGTCTCTGAATCTCATGTTTCGTCAAGAATTGAGGTGCCCTCCTTGTTGTCTTCCGCACCCCAAAATTTAATGACTTCAGCTCTACCTTCAGCTCTGGACTTTTGCCCGTTACACACCTCATCGGTTCATAATTCCTTGGTTTCTGTACCTTCTCCTGTAGGTCCCGATCCACCCAGTCAACTAAAAAGCATTCTTCTTCGTCTGTTGCTAACTTCATTGCCTTAAAGACATTGAATGTGACCTCCTGATTATATACGCGCATAGTGAGTTCCCCTTTTTGAATATCTATCGAAGCTCTACCTGTGGCTAAAAATGGTCTCCCCAGTATGATCGGTATACTCTTGTCCTCTTCAAAATCTAGGATGATAAAGTCAGCTAGAAAAATGAACTTGTCCACCTTAACCAACACATCTTCAATAATTCCCCATGGATACGTGATGGATCTGTCAGCTAGCTATAGTGATATGTTTGTCGGCCTTGGATTCGGCAATCCCAACTGGTTGAACACTGACAAGGGCATTAAATTTATACTTGCCCCCAAATCATATAAACACTTGCTAAAGTTCATCTTCCCAATTATGCACGGAATTGTGAAGCTGCCTAGATCTTTCAGCTTTGGAGGTAGTTTGCGCTGAAGCACTGCACTGCATTCCTCGGTCAAGGCTACTGTTTCAAACTCATCTAGTCTTCTCTTTCTTAATAATATACCTTTCATGAACTTTGTGTAGCTTTGCATTTGTTCCAATGCCTCAGCGAATGGTATGTTGATCTGCAACTTTTTGAACACCTCCAGAAACTTGCTAAACTGTTTGTCTTCTTTCTGCTTAATTAACCTCTACAGATATGGTACTTGAGGGTGCATTGGTTGTACTGGACTCTTGACCTTCTCTTCTGAATTTTCTTTGTCTTTCTCGTCCTGTTGAGCCTCAGAATTTTCCAGATTTTTCTCCTCTTCAGTCACCTGCTCTGCCTCGTGTAGCCGCGCAACCTTCTTAGTACTATTGGGCGGGGGCGCGCGACTTGCAGAACCTGTCAAATCTTTCCCTGATCTCAATGTGATCTCTTGGCACTGCTCTTTCCCATCTCTTCTAGGATTTGTCTCTATTTTACTTGGCAATGAACCCTGGGGCCTATTGTTAAGCATGCTCGCCATCTACCCCATCTGAGTCTCAAGATTCTTGATAGCCACTGCTTGGCTTTTGATCATGACTTTAGTGTTTGCCATGTACTTCAACATCATCTCCTCCATCTCTGATTTCTTTTCTGGCTGTGGTGCAGCTGGAGTGTGATGTTATTGTTGAGAAAATGCCGGTGGAAACAGTGGTTTTGGTGTAAACTGTGGCTGAGATGAATGAGGTTGAAACTGTTAGTTTGGCTGAAACTGATTTTGCTGTTGTCCTTGGTTATTAGACCAACTAATGTTTGGATGATTTCGGTTATTGGGGTGGTATGTGTTCTGAAATTGACCTTGGTCTTTTCTGTAGTTACTCATATACTGTACTGACTCCGAACTGATAGCACATTGATCCGTGGAGTGTGACCCCGCACAAATCTCACAAGCGAAGGCAACTATTTTCACTTTGCTATCTGCCAAAGTATTAATTTTCTTAGCCATAGATGCCATCTGTGCCGACAACTAAGTAATCGCATCTACCTCCAACACACCTGCAACCTTGGGCTGTGGCATCCGAGCTGTAGGGTTCTGATAGTCATTCACAGCCATAGTCTCAATAAGCTTATAGGCCTCGTCATAACTCTTTACCCATAATGCTCCTCCTGCAGCTGCATCTACAATTGGTCTCGACTGCCATCCCAAACCATTATAAAAGGAGTTGATCACCATCCAATCTGGCATACCGTGATGTGGACATTTTCTGAGCATCTCTTTGTAACGCTCCCATGCCTCATATAAGGACTCGCCCTGTTGTTGCTCGAACTGAGAGATAGTCATCCTCATCTTTGCAGTCTTAGCCATTGGAAAGAACTTAGCTAAGAATTTCTGTGCTAAGTCCTCCCATGTGGTTATTGACCCTGACGGCAAAGAATGTAGCCAACTCCTCGCCTTATCTCTCAGTGGAAATGGGAATTGCCGTAGTCTAATGGCGTCCTCTGTCACACCATTGTATCAGAATGTGTCACAGATCTCGATGAAGCCCAATAAATGTTCATTCGGATAATCCGTAGCAGCACTCCCAAACTGAACCGAGTTTTGCTCCATCTGAATAGTGCCCGGTTTGATTTCAAAGGTATTAACTGCTATCGCCGGTCTGACTATGCTCGATTGTAGTCCATTTATGTTTGGCATGGAATACTCCCTTAGAGCCCGATGCTCTTCTCTTTGGTCAAGTCTCAGTTCTTCCGCCATACTGACTGTAGTACTCTCTAACTGTGCTTGCAAATTTCTCCGCACACTCGCTTTCCAACCTCTTTCGTTTATGTTATCTTGTGCTGGTGTTAGTTCTGAGTTGGATGACCGCGTGTACATAAAAATCTACAAGTACCTGACACGAAAAACGAAACAAAAAAATAGAAATAAGAAACGATCAGACTTGTCTAAGTCATACAATATAGCTTTAAACTGATGATGATTATTTAAATTAACTCCTTTCCCCGACAACGGCGCCAAAAACTTGTTTTCTCTTTTATAGTTCTAATAAAAGAGCTCTAACTCATGCAAGCATACATGTGTCAACAAGTAATACAAAGTAAGTCGAGTATCGATCCCATAGAGAAAGTTGTTAAACTTAAACTATCATGCATCAATTAACTCACCGTATTTATATGCTTAGACTAATGACTAAAAGTGTTGAATTAAACTAATTGTGAATACAAACTAAAAATAAGAATACAAATGGAATAAATATAATCTGGAAATAATGGGACCCTAACTTCATTTAATATTTCATCTAATCGCCACTACCATGCAAGAAGTGTTCACATATGACAGGAAAATAGCCAAGAGCACGAATAGAGTTATAACCATTTTTTAATGCACTGTAACCTACTTACACAGCATCTACAGATGTTAGACTCCATGTAATCACGAATACAACCAAAATCACTATATGTCTATGTGAAATTGCAATTGTATTGATTTTAAGCACAAGCCCTTACTCTAGTTTATACGATGAAACAGTATATGTCTATCTTGTTCACAAAATACGCAAGCCATATACAATAGCCCCATATTCGCATGTTATCATGATTACAATCCATACATGAATTTTCATTGTCAATTCCATACAAATACTGAGATGAATGGTGATCAAGCATTCATACATGTAAAATAGTCATGATAAATATCCCATATAATATGCAAAACAACCCTAGCATTTAAGCGTGCAACCAAACTACATATTAATATTCGTTAGAATCCCATAATGGAGTTTAGTTCATAGCTGAACTAGAAGCCATTATGGGATCAATGCTAAGCATGATCAATAAGCAAACGATTGAAATATGAAAGATAGAATGATCAAACCTAATCGCTAAATAAAAAACCAATGACAAACGCTTAAATCCTCATAGAAATCCAGTAGATAATAATGAAAATCCACAATGATAAAGAATCCCAAGAAGAATTGGAGAAGTAGACGTTTTGGCTTCGTTCTCCATTGGAATCTCTACCATGGTGTAAACCCTAGTTACAATATAAAAAATACGTCAAAAGTCTGAATCCTCGCTCTAACACAAGTCAAAATCGTTTTTTAAAACCAAGTACACATCATTTAATTAAAATTAGAATAAAACAAAATCACAAAGATCGAAGATCGCATGCATGCGCCTCTCCGATATATCTCTCTCCGGCGGGCGAGACTTGCGAATATCTTGCCTGTCGGTAGGAGTCCTCGTGCGGGCACGCGTTTCCTACGCTTGACATGCTCGCGGCAGCAAGAACTTGCGATGGGTCGTCGATTAATCGGTTGGGTACTTTCTCATGCGGTAGCGTTTCCATGCTCATCTTGTCGGCGGCCGTATGCATTGACAATCTACAAATTCTGGTTCTGGTTCTGTCATGCTGCTGCTCCTGCTACTTGTTCATTCATGCTTAATCTTCTTCCATGCTATATCTCTTTGCTCTATTGCACCTTCATGCCATGCATTCCCCCGCATGTGCCTTGTTTTCACGCATCCATTCGCCTCGTGTCCTCTAATACCACCAAAATTAAGTCGATTCCTGCACTTATTCACCAAAAGGAGTTTTAAGTAAATGCAATGCAAAATAACATGAAATGCAACTAAAACACAATAAAATGCACTTGAGATGGGCACAATTCGCCTGAATTGGTATTCAATAAGTAGGTAAAAATACCACTTATCAATTGTAATAATAAAGGTTAGATGACCTGGGATTTATTTGAGATTATGTAACCCTTTACTGGGAGATTTATTGTTTAAACTTTTGAGTTTAATTATATCCTTTGTTTATGGGTAGTAAGTTATGATTTAATTCCACAATGAACACCAAATATGTGGGATTGAAGTGCCCGAATTTGGGGGTGTCACAAGTTGGTATCAAAGCTTTAGGTTATGAACCTTAGGTGGGGAAACCTTAGGCTATAACCTTCTAGGAGATTGAAAACATAGAGGTGATAAACTCTCATTGAGTTCTAAGGAATGAATTAAGGAAATTCATTGAAGATAAAATGATAATAGACTTTATGTGCTTATGTGTTAATAACTTATGTGCTCTTGAGTACTTAGGAGTAGCGAGTATTATACATATCGAGTTGTGAGAGTTATTAAAACTTTGTTGTCAGAAAGATTGATGAAGGAAGATAGGCATTAGGAGCCCTGAGAAGTTCGTACAGTCTGAGTATAGTTGGTATTTGGAAAGCCATACCCGTTGATTTCTGTTGTACAACTTGGGTATGAGCTTGAGTTTGATCATGAAGATGAATTTGAGAAGGTAAAATGAAGTATGAGTAAGAGGAGTTAGGAAAGCCATAGAGCGCCAAGCCACACTAGCGCAAAAATATGTCGAAACTCAAGACCTTACCGCACGAGTGGGAGGTGTAGAGCAGATATTAGCTCAGTCATAATATTAAAGAGGATAGTTATTAGCAAGGAACGAGATGGCGTAGGAATAACTAGGGAAATATGTCTGGAAAGTGGGTGAGAGCTGAAGACGCGTGGGTGAAGGCTTCTAAACGCATATATCGTGTTGTAGACAAGCCAAAGAGTGCCAAGCGAATGATGGAACTTAGAATTTAGTCTTCCACTTTACTGTGTAGGTTGAGGTTTATCTTTGGTATGTGATGGATCGTCAATGATTCATAGCATGGAGCAAGAACGCAATAAAGTTGTGTAACGTGGAATGTTCTTGTAGATTGCAAGAAAAACAATAAGATGATATATAAATTATGATGAATATTAATAAGATGTAGATCCCGACTTTTGAAATAAATAGTGGGATATGATGAAGTAATCCTGGAATTTTATTATTACAGGATAAATGATATAAATAGCAGTGAGGCTATTTTGTTATTTGTAATATAATAAATGAATAAAGTATTATTATTTATTAAGATAAATCACGTGTTGTTTAAAAGTGGTTGAGATAAGATTTAAAATTTTAATGTGTGGATGAACGATGATCTAATAGTGGAAGTTTTAAACAGTAAGATGCCGCCTAGAAGAAGACAACAGCGTCAACATACCCCCGAGGAATATACATACAATAGTGAAGCTAACACAAATCCAGTGCTGCAATTGGTGAATTTGTTGGTGAGAGCACTGACAAATCAACTAAATTCCTGGTTGTATAGTCAAATCTCGATGTTTCAATTGAATTTGTTCATAACAGGGCTGGAAAGAACGATGGTCAAAGATGGGGAAGGTAATACACTGACATAAAATCAAGAGCAGAAGGAAAATAAAGGTGAAAATGGAGATAAGGCAGAAGGTAGCTGTAGGGGTAATGTTCAGAAAAGAAAGTGGAACAAAAATGTCACCGCTAGAAATCAGTAAGGGAATGAGAAGAAGAAAATGGTGGCGTGTAACAATTGTGGAAAGCGACACGTGGGTGTTTGTTTGAAAGGAAAGAGAGTGTGCTTTAATTATAGCTTAAAGGGCCACATTGCACCAAAATGTTCAAGATCGAGGAAGGGAGCCTACTTTATGTGTGGATCAAAGGAACACTTGGCTCGAGTTTGCCCAAAGAAAGCGGCAGGAAAAGCAAGTGGGAGCAAGGGGGGCAGTGGTAAGCTGGTTATTGTAGAATCAGCTCTGCCGAGTCGACCAACCGAACAATCATCCAACATGACGATCAAGGACGTAATGCAAGGTATGGTTCCGATCAGTTATCTATACGGCTGTGTGTTATTTAATTTAAATGCCACTTGTTAATCTATGCTTGATGAATTTGCTTAGAAATTAGATTGGCTTCGGAATGAGGTAGACTATTCCCTAAATATAGAAAATGTGAATAATGATTCCTTTTAAGTTGATGTGTATAATTGTCGTATTGGTATTAAAGGACACGTGATGTCAATGGATTTATTTCCAATTTGATTTGTGAAACTCTGAGGTTGTTAAACCATGTGGTGATAAGGGATTGTCAAAGAAAGTTTGTAAACCTTGTGACTCCAAGGAAGTCAAAGGTAGTATTTTATTTTCTGTTCCATATCACCTATATAGTTGAGTTATTTATCGATGTTGTAAGAGCTGGAGTTGATAAGAAAATAGTGCATGGGATACGTGAAGTTCAAGATAGCTACTTCGTTAGCTAACTTGACAAGGATATCGGTGGAATTTATATGGGTAAGAATATTATGACAATTGAAATATTACGAGAAGGGATATCCGACTCATGATTTAGAGTTAGTGGTAGTAGTGGTTGCCCTAAGGATTTGGAGGTATTATTTTGGGAAATAGTGTGAGATACCATAAGTGTCTAAAGTATATTCTCGTATAGGGGTGTTTAAGCATGCGTTGAAGTGATAGTTGGAGTTTATCAAGGATTGTGAATGCAAAATCCTAAATGATTATGGTTGTCGATGTGACGCCCCCAAAACAAGTAAACATCACCCATCTTAGGTCGCCAAATACATGGTACTGAATATAAATACAAACTTAGTTATACAACATGAGCTGTGAGTTTTAATACAAATATTGTCTTCTGGACAGTATTCAAACTCAAAATAAGTTCTCATTTATGATCACACTATTTCACATAATAGTGAGGACTACTAATGCAAACATCTGGACCATCACTCGCCGACTCATCCCAGCTATATTCTCATTTCCTAAAGAGAATAGTGAAAGAAAAGGGTGAGCTCAACTAGCCCAGTAAGAAATATTATGACTAAGATAATGTAAAATAAATTATCGTTAGCCTTCAACAGTATAACAACTGATAGAATATAATAGACAACAAGTTTTTGATCAACAACTGCAGCGGAATAAGCAATCCATTAGAAGAGTCATGTAGAGCATGATATCTACTATCTTCTATGATTTAAAAAGTTAATCATCAATTTTATCCCTGTAATACCCATCAACAGTTATTTATTATACCCAAGATAAATAGAACTTTTATCACCTGTCTTCACCTGAACCACCAAAGATGTTAGTTAAATTCACAATTCATGTTTATAATAATGTGAATCAATAATTTCTCCTTGCCACAAAGGCTTAATAGAACATTTACTCAATATCCTTACCCTAAAGGCTAAAGATATTCAAATATAATAACAATGATCATACCAATCAGTTGTCTATCTTTGCACTACTTGCCAAAGATATTGAACTATAAAACCAATGGTCATGATCATACCAATCAATTGCATGTCAGTGCACTACGGCCAAAGACATTCAACTGTTAACTAATGGTCATGATCCTGCCAATCACATCATCGAATTTTCCCTACACTACGGCCAAGGATATTTGTTAGTATTACCAGTGGTCATGATCATGTCATACACCTGTCCATCTTTGCACTACGGGCCAAAGCTATCAATCAACAATTCGTCTTTGCACGTAAGCCAAAGATATACAACTGTAAAACTAATAATCAACAATCCATCTTTGCACGTAAGCCAAAGATATACAACTATAAAACCAATAATTAATAGTCCATCTTTGCACGTAAGCCAAAGATGACTTTCATCGCAATATAAGCATGAGGATGATGACAATGATATAAGCATTAATCAAACGAAATCAAGGATAAATATTAAAGACTTTAAATTTAACTAGAGTTTAAAAATATCCAAATTGTCAACATGATACTGCTTTGTGGAGTAAAATTTAAGAATAATATTCATGTATCAAAAATAATTTGGACAAAAAAATATATATTTTTTGGGTGAATAGTACCCCGTGAATAGTACCCTGTGAATAGTACTTCGAGAATAGTACCTCGTGAATAGTATTCCGACATGAAAAGTGCCCCAAATACCCGAGTAAATAATATTCGAGTGAATAGTAACTCGTAAATAGTACTCCGGCAGGAAAAATGCCCCGAATATCCGAGTGAATAATATTCAAGTGAATAGTAACTGGGTGAATAGTAACCCATAAATAGTAACTCATGAATAGTATTCTGGCATGAAAAGATTACCAATTATCAAGAAAGCTCAGAATAATATTTTCATGAAAAGATACTAGATGAATCACAAATATCAAGGATATTCTACAAATTTCACGGAGTATAGAAGCAATACTTTAACAGGATGAGTGTAGAATTAGGAATATAAAACGAAATAATATTACTAACATACTACAGAGTATGGAAGAAAATATTATTTCTATGAATACTGAAAAAAATAATATCTCTTACGACTGTTAAACGAAAATAATATTCCTTACGAATATTGAACAAAAATAATATTCATACGAATATGAAAACTAATCTCTTTAGAATATGAAATAAATAATACCCCTTACGACAGTTGAACAAAAATAATATTTGTAAGACCCCGAATTTTATGAAATAAAAGTATTCAATTTTTCTTATAATTACTATTCAAGTAAATGGTTAAATTGATAAAAGTTAAAGTTAAGGGTGATATATGAATTTTTTTCAAAATACACAAGTGGTTATAAAATATTCATTGTTGTTGGGAATATTCGTTTGGTCGTGGAATATTCTTTACGCTTGGGAATATTCGTATGCTGACGGCGCTTGATCATTTGTGGGCCCCATAATGTAATAAGCGCTTCGGATGAAGAAACGACAAAATTAAGTTTTTATAAATAACGACGTAATCATTCTGCTATTAACCATTTTGTTGGAATACCGGTTGGTAAAATAAAGTAATACGCGTTGTTGCACAGTAGCACACGGTATTACACAGTATTTTTGAATTATTGATTCTTACGTAAGAAGGCACTACTCAATAATTGTTACAGTAATTACTGTTCAATATTTTATTTTATTGATTCAATAATTGATGCGTTGATATTTTATATTATTGTTGTTCAATAATTGTCACTGCACATGATATCTCCATTATCGGATCAATAATTCATATTATTTGAATAATATTATTAGATAACATTATTGGCAATGTCTAGAAAGTTCATCGAGGAGAGGTTGGTCACCTAATTCTTGTACGGTAAGGAGAAATCCTTATTGGAAAGCCCCTCTTTCTGGGAACTACTGGTTGTCATAATTGTGATTCGTAATATTATTTGTGAATAATTAATTATTGATTTATATGATAAGAAAATATTTATAAATGATGGATTTATTTGTTTTATGTGGTTATAATTGAATAATTTAATGTTGAGGTGTTTTATCAAGTAATTTTTGCCGGAATGGAGGTATTAAAAATCAAATCAAAGATTTTTACGATATATTGCGTGAGTTATAATTTTTAATCCGACCGTTGGATCGTTGTAATTTTTGGATATGTTATACATACATAAGTTGAGTATATGTCCACAAATTTTGAACCGTTAAAATGAACGAATGATTTGTTATGAATTTTAAGAGGTGGTGATTCGGAAATTAGGTTTATAATTGATTTTGGTGGAAAATTCTAGAATTGAGTGGGCCCCACTTGTGGTTGGTGAAAAAATGTGCTGAATTTTATTTCAAATGTGGTGGGTGGCAATAGTAGCGGTGTAAAGCCATCAGTAGTAGGTGTCAAGTCTGCCTTTCTACGGCTAACATTTTCCTATAAATAGAGGGCTAAGTTAGAATTGAAAATCACACGTAAACAAGTTTTTCTCTTTCTCTCTAGATTATTGAGTGTATTTTGTGAGTATTTAGATACTTGGTGAGTTGATATTCATCGTCTGCAAGTTTCCTTCACGTCATATCCGATATCCAAATCGGAAGTCTTTGCTTTCTTTTGAGGTAAGGGATAGTAAGGGATATTATTTTTTTCGTAATGATATTATTTCTTCAATATCATTATCTTTGAAATATTGGTTGAAACTTTTATCAAATTTGGAACTTTTTCATGTCGGGGTTACTATTCACGAGTTACTATTCATGGGTTACTATTCACGAGTTACTACTATTCACTTAGTACTATTCATGAAGCGTGAAGATGTTTTTTTTTGTGGAATTTCTATCTTTTGGTGTCGGAGTTACTATTCACGATACTCAAGACTTTATTCACGATATCTGACACTATTCACGAATCAAGACTATTCACCTAAAAATGAAAATTTTTCTTTTTCGTCTAAAATATCTATTCGGATACTAGCTTTGATTGTATCCATGTTTTGATCATTCTTGAATTTTACACCACTATGATTATTTTGAGGTATTTTTGGATGTATAGATTAGGAGTTATGGATTTTATGAGAAAAGACTATTTTAAAAGTAACTATTTATAACTCCTTGCGGTTAACTCCAAAATTGATGAAATTTTATTGAGAGTACATCTATATAATATCGATTGTGTACTGTCTGTGAATTCGGAATTTTGGATAAAAGTACAATTTATGATAAATGTTTAAATATTAGGTGGTTTTGGCCATATGAAAAATAGTAAATGAATTTTTAAAATTTTGAGAAAAATATATGTTCAATATGGGACTATTTTATGCTAAATCCCGAGAAAAGAAATATTTTAGAACTGATTTGGTGTTTTTCATGAAAATGTTCTAGTTATGAGCAAATGAATTAAATATGTTATGTGAAGTAAGAAAATTAGAAAATATGATTTTATGGTTTGAGAATCATATATGAGGTATATCTGATTTTTTATGAGGGTTTTAGTTATTGGTGATGAAATTTTATGAGTTTGGCATTTTATGATGATTAAATGCATTAATTAGTAAAGTGTAAATAATTTAATTAAATTATTTATAAGTTTGAGAAATGATTAAAATATTATTATAATATTAATAATATTAGATTATGAGATTTCTAAGTGATTTATAACATTTGGATTAAGGTGTTATAAATATGGATATGAATTTTATTATGAAACTTTATCTTTTCGTGTCGAGGTTACTATGCACGCATATATACGGGACTATGTCACGAATAACACGGGTACTATTCACAACAAATTGGTTTTTCTCTCGACCAAATTATCGTTGATTTATGAATCTTACTCTTGAAATTAAAACCATGTTTTGATTATATTATTTTTATATAACATTCTTATAACCCTAATGATGATATTTCTCTTTGACTTGAGTGTAAAGATGGGTAGATTATTGGTATGATCGTGACCATAGGTTCTCTTTGGCCGAGAGTGCAAAAGTTGAATTGTTATTTGGTATGATCATGACCATTGAATTTACAATTGAATATTTTTAGCTTAAGTGCAAAGGTGAATTGATCAACATGGTTATAATTATTGTTATATAACTTCGAAATGATTATGTATTTCTTTGATATATGAATATCTTTGGCTCGTTGTGCAAAGATGACTGTTGTTGAATATCTTTGCTTTGTAGAAAGCAAAGATGAATTATTGATGAATATCTTTGGCTCGTAATGCAAAGATGACTGTTGTTGAATATCTTTGCTTTGTAGTGCAAAGATGAATTATTGATGAATATCTTTGGCTCGTAATGCAAAGATGACTGTTGTTGAATATCTTAGCTCGTAGTGCAAAGATGAATTATTGATGAATATCTTTTGCTCGTGAATGCAAAGATGACATGTTGTTGAATATCTTTAGCTTTGTAGTGCAAAGATGAATTATTGATGAATATCTTTGGCTTGTAATGCAAAGATGACTGTTGTTGAATATCTTTGCCTTTGTAGTGTAAAGATGAACTGTTGATGAATATCTTTGGCCCGTGGTGCAAAGATGAATTTATTAGTATGATTATGAGCAGAACTGTGATTTGGTATAACCATGATATTTGATGTTTGGGTAAAGACGGTGATGAAAATTATCTTCGTCCCGGATGAGAAGAGGAATTTAGAATCACAATTATGATTATGAGTTATTCATATGATTGTGGAAAGGGCTGTTGATTTATATTACGAGGGATAAAACATTGTTGGTGGACTTTTAACATGGAGAAGATAATAGATCGTATTATCTATTTGACTCTTCTAATGGATTGTTCGTTCATTTAACTATGGTTGAAAAGTTTTATCATCTACCATATATTCTAAATCTCGATTCATTCTTGATGAAGACTATTGATAATTTATTTATCTTTAGTCATAATATTCTTTATGAGCTAGTTGTGCTCACCCTTTTGTTTCACAATTCCTTCTGTGTAATAAAAGTGTATTTGGGTCGAGCGGGGATAGCGAGGGAATAGAGTGGTGGTCTATAGATGTTGAGGGTGAGGTGAATTTAACTTGGAAGGGTGTTTTGTCACTATCATACAAGATGTCTAATGACATAAAAACTCGTGTTATCATAAGACATGGTTGTGCTCATCCACTTGCTGAGTATATTTACAAGCACTACTTATATAATCTTGGTGTTTGTTTGGAGTATAATACCCAATTAGAGACAGTGGAGATAATGATATGTCAAGAGAAGACTCACCATTAGGAAGAATACGATAGTAATCTTCTTGTTTTTCTTGGGGTCTATTAGGTCAACCAAGGATAATTACGTGGCCATATGATATCTACCATAACCTAAAAGCATGGCCTCCCATGTATACGAAGGTTTCCTTGAGCACTTCCCAAAGATTCTAATTTCTAAAAGCAGCTTTTTGACTATACCTTTATGTAAGGTGTCATTGTGACGTGCTACAGTTGGTATATATTTGTATCCAAACTCACAGCATATGTGTTGTTGTATTTTGCACGACAATTGTTGTAATAAAGTTGTAGTTGTTTTCTGTACCATATATTTGGCGACTCAGAATGGGTTGGATGGAATGGACCTATTTTGGGGTCGTTACAATATTCCTACGAATATTGAATGAAATGATATTCTATACGAATATTGAACGAAAATAATATTCATAAGAATATTGAACGAAGATGATATTCCTTACAAATATTGAAAGAAAATAATATTCATACGAATACGAAAATTAATATCTCCTTTGAATATGAAATAAATAATACCCCTTACAAATATTGAAAGAAAATAACTGTCTTCATGAATACAAAAGAAATAATATCCCTTACGAATATTGAAAGAAAATAACTCTCTTCATGAATACAAAAGAAATAATACCCCTTACCTCAGAAGAAGACTGGATACTGGAAAGTGAAGTAGCAGACTTCTCTTCTTCTTTCTCTCTATAGCTTCTCTCACTATAGCTTCTCTCTCTATAATTGCTCTTGTGAGTCTTAGTGAATTGGTGAGAATGAAGGAAGAATGAGCTTCTATTTATAGGAAAATATAGTTTCGATAATTGCACATTTTGGGGCTCGAAATATTACAGTGTAATACCTTCATCTTTTTCTTCATTTTTAATTTAGTCCTGCAAGTATTATCAAACTTGCACCACCTCCCCTAATAGTACATCATATGAATCAATAGTACAATCATGTGACTTAGTAGTTCTATACATGTGAAAAAAATAATTACAGTATAGTACATTCATATATACCTCCATTTTTAATTTAGTCATGCAAGTATTATCAATCTTGCACCATCTCCCCTAATAGTACATGCATGTGAATCAATAGTACATACATGTGAACAAATAGTTATAAGCATGTGAATTAATAGTAATTAATTTCTCATTTATCCGATTAATTACCCGATTGGTCAATATAAACTCCAGACATCAATTATTATCGAAATAAAGGTCGATTCCCACTAACACTAATAATCCCAACACAATGCAAATATTTTTATCAATAATTTTTTTTTGAAATTTCAAAGTTTGACTTTTTCTAAAAAAGTCAACTATTGACTTTTTTAACCAAAAAGTCAACCCCGGTAAATTTTGTGTTTATAGTCTATTTCTACTAATTACATCGTTCCGGACTCAAATATAACGTCCGCGTCTCCAAATTCAACTCCGAACTCAAATTTGATTTTTAATAACATTCCTTATTAATATTATGACTCACAATATTAACAACCAGATCGTTCCCAAGAAAGAGGGGGATTTCCGATAAGGATTTCTCCCTATTGGCGCGCAATTAGATGACCTAACCCCTTTCCTCGACAAAACTTTCTAGACATTGTCAATAATACAAATAATAATATGAATAATTATGTCATCTCAATTATTGATTTAATAATATAAAATATTGTGATAATAATTGAATAAAACTGAGTGACTTCTCACGTAAGCATCAATAATCAAAGATAATGTACAATACCATGTGCTACTATGCAACCATGCGTATTACTATACTTTTATCACCGATTATTTTATGACAACTTGCTTACTTTAAAAAAAATCCACTTATCACCCTTAACTTTAACCTTTTATCAATTACTAAATAAAATAATAATTATAAGAAAACTGAATACTTTTATTTCATAAAATTCGGGGTCTCACAGCCGACGTCTTAAGAAAAAGGTAGGAGTTATTTTTATTAACTGCGTAAGATGGGTTCATAATAGAAATGGTTAAGTTAAGGTGGGAGGTAAAGAAAGAGTAACTCCAAGATGAAGGTGTCAATTCAAGATCGATATTGAAGGGGGATTGAATGCTGAAGGAATAAACTAGGTTTCGTCAGTATCGAGAATTAAAGAGGAAACACGAATATATATTGCGCCTTCGATAATACTTTTGGTGGCAAGATATGATGATAGATTTCATGATATGTCAAAGTTAGCATATTACCTATCGATCAGTGTGCGAAGTTAAATGTTAAAGAAATTGTTTCAAGGCACGGTGTTTCAGTATCAATCGTGTTGAACCGAGATTCACGATTCACATCAAATTTTTAGAAAAGTTTGCAAGAATGCATGGAGCGTAGTTAGAAATAAGTATGTCATATCATCCGCAAATCGATTGGTAAAGTAAAAGGAAATCCAGACATAGGAAGGCATGCTAAGTGCACGAGGAGTTATAAATAATGTGATATAAGGAATTTGTATTGAACAAGTTAAGGGTAAGTTAAGAATAATTTAAGAGTAAGGTAATGTTAGGTGGGATTTCAATTGAGGACTCATATGGTGACTAAGTCGTACAAACCTTTGTATTGGCAGGGGTTTTGTGCATGTACTTTGTTTATCACATTGATAATCATTGGAATATCGGTGTCGCGCTATCAATATATGTATGGTGGAAAGGTGATTCTTTTCTCATATATATATTTGATAGTTAGAGGCTTTTAAGATTAGGTTAGATGATATTAAGATTAGGTTCGGTTCTTAAAACTAAAGCATATGGTAAGTTCCTGACTCATAATTATATGGTATATTTTGAACCCCTCAGCGAATGGACGCCTATGGCCTGACTAGGATAACTTCCTAAACTCATATGGTTATGGCAAGTTCCTGAATTTCTAAAGTGTGGAAGTTTGATGAGCTATATTAGGTATAAAACAGTTATAGTATAGGGAGCATTAATGAAGTTGAAAAGATGGTTTTGTGGTAGCCTTGCCTCTACAGTTAGAGCGCATTCACAATGTTTATTCATGTTTTGGTGATATGATCGAACAAGCTTGACTACAATTGTGAGATCCCAAATTTTATGAAATAAAAGTATTCAATTTTCTTATAATTGTTATTTTATTTAGTAAATGGTTAAATTGATAAAAGGTTAAAGTTGAGGGTGATATTTGAAAATTTTACAAAGTAAGCAAGTTGATATAAAATATTCGTTGTGTCGGGGAATATCCGTACGATGGTACCATCATTGGTGGACCCCACAACAGAATAATTTTCGGAGTTAGAAAATGAAGGAAATAACTTTTTCTAAAAATAACGGCAAAACTTTTACCGTTAAACTGTTGAAATACCCGGTGGTAAAAATACAGTAATACGCGTGGTTGCATAGTATCACACGGTATTGATTATTGATGCTTACGTAAGAAGCCACTCAGTTTACTCAATTATTACTACAGTAATTGCTACATAGTGTCTCATGTTATTTGATTCAATTATTGTCACAGTATCATCTGCATAATATTTTATATTATTAAATCAATAATTGAGACAACACATTTATTCATATGATTATTTACATTATTGATAATGTCTAGAAAGTTCTGTCGAGGAAAGGGGTTTGGTCACCTAATTGTGCGCCAATAAGGAGAAATCTTTATCGGAAAGCCCCCTCTTACTTGGGAATGATCTGGTTGTCGATATTATAAGTTATAATATTAATTATGAATAATTTTTGAAGTATTAAGAATGTGTTTATTGAAGATAAGTTAATTACAAAAGTTAGAGGGGAATAATACAAACTCGGAAAACTTTAGGGGTACTAAAGTGTAATAAGTTAAATCAATCTGAACCATTGGTGGTGATTTTAATATTAAATCAATCTGGACCGTCGATGGTGGTTTTAATAGTAAATCAATCTGGACCATCGATAGTGGTTTTAATAGTAAATTAATCTGGACCGTCGGTGGTGGTTTTAATAGTAAATCAATCTGGACCGTCGGTGGTGGTTTTCATAGTAAATCAATCTGGAGCGTCGGTGGTGGTTTTAAAAGTAAATCAATCTGGAGCATCGATGGTGGTTTTAAAAGTAAATCAATCTGGATCGTCGGTTGTGGTTTTAATAGTAATCAATATGGACCGTCCATTCTAATAGTAAATCAATCTAGATCGTTCGTGAATTAGTTACTATTTAGTCATTTCTCTTATAAATAGAAGCTTAATTCTTCTTTTATTCTCACCAATTCACTGAGATTCACAAGAGAAGCTATAGAGAGAAAAACTATAGAGAGCAAGAAGAAGTGTATTCTGCTACTTCACTATTGAAGTATCCAGCCTTCTACTAAGGTAATACGAGTGTAGCTGGGTTGAGCGGGGGTAACAGAGGAATAGAACGATGGTCTATAGTTGTTGAGGTTTCTCCTAAAACAGTACGGAAATAAGTTTATTAAAAATTATAGTTAAGTGTGTCGTATTTTATACATCATTTTAACCGTTGATTTTGGTGAACCGAATAGGGTGAGGTGAACCCAACTTTGGAAGGGCGATTTACCACTATCATACAAGACGTCTAATGAAAGACGATTTCGTGTTATCATAAGACAGTGTTGTGTGCACACACTTGCTGATTATATCTATGAACACTACCTATATAATCTTGAAGTTTGATTGAAATATAATTCTCAATTTGAGATAATGGAGATAATTATATGTCAAGAGAAGACTCACCATTGTAAAGAACATGATAGTAATCTTCTCCTTTTTCTTTTGGGGTCTAATGGGTCAACCAAGGGTAATTCTCGAGTCATATGATATCTATCATAACTTAGATGCATGGCCTCCCATGTACGAATGTTTTCTTGAGCATTTTCCAAATATTTTAATTTTTAAAATAGTTATTGACTATACTTTTATGTAAAGTACCATTGTAAGGTGATTTGGTCGAGGCACCATGAGAGTTACATATATTTGTATTAAAACTCACAGCTTATGTGTTGTCGTACTCTGCACAACAGTTCAACAGTTGTATAAATGAAGTTTGTATTTGATTTCTGAAGTGTGATATTTGGCAACTCAGAATGGGTCGTGTGGACCTATTTTGGGGGCGTCACAAATGGTATCAGAGCTTAGGGATATGGTCTGTGGCGGAGATCCGGGATTAGAACTAGGAGGGGAGAGACGAGTAATATCCTTCGCTAGTGTGTGTCCTAACTAAGCTTAATTTTCTTACTTAAGTTGACAAATTGTGATATGTCAATTAACCTAGATGTATTCTAGAATGATATCTAAAATACAGGAGATGAGCAATGTGAAAATCATGATACAGAGGAAATAACCGGGATTGAACTGTAATATCCCGAGTGTTTATGATAACTATCCTTAGAGAAGGAAATGAATGGATTGAATAATATATAATACTCAAAATATAATTGAGTTCAAGTGAAAGTTACGAAATAAAACCTAGAATTTGTTGAAGTAATGAATGTAGTAAGAAATATAAAACCTATATTAAGGTAATGTGTTGAAGATATTCAACGATAAATTTTGAAAAGAGATTTGGTGAAAACCGAGTAAGGGAGGTTTCTTTGATTCCGAGTACGAAATCCTTATAAGGACGGAAGGATGTGACAACCCGAATTTTCATAAGTTATTAAAATATGAATTTAATAATTAAAATTCTTATTATGAGGTGTATATATTTTGAATTATGTGATTTGATGTGAAGAGAAATATATATTCATATGTTGGAGAATGTGAGATTTAATAGTTAATTAAACTATTAAAGAAATTAAATAATATTAGTTATTGAATTAAGTAAAAATTATGTTATGAGATAATATAGTTTTAATTGTTATGCCTTGTGGGCAATGAAAAATATTATGAGTTAAGTTTCATAAATAGTGTGAATAATTCACTTAATTAAAATAGTGAATTAATATAAATATAATTGATTTAATAAAGTGAGTAGGTAATATATTAAATGAAAATATAAATATTAGTATAAAGCAAGTAAAATATTTATTAAATTCATTAAATATTTTAGTTAGAAACTTTATGGAATAAAATGAATATTTATGGTATTAAATGAATATTTGATGAAAATTATTATGGGATAGTTTATTTAAGTGTGATAAAAAATGGGATTTATACATATTTTATTACGCGAGTATAATAGTGATATTCTAATTTAATTAAATAATTAAATTAGAGGAGTGAAATTTGTTAAATAATGTTATGATTATAATGGTTGGATATAAATTATAATTTAATGATAAGGTTAATTTTATTTCTTAAGGAATTAAAGGTACATAATCTAGTTTATATTTCTAGTTTATGTGTTCTTGAGTTTCTTTTAAAATTGGGCTTTTGGTTAATGAATTTGTGAGTTAAGATGTTATATATGTTATTAGATTTTATAATTTCATAATGGTCATCTAAAAATGATTTTTCAGGAATCAAATTCATGTATTTATGCTAAAGAAGAGGAATTTGGGTTTTGATGGTAATGTGTGTTTTGGTGTACTTTGAGACTATAATTGATGATGAATTCGTGATTAAAACTTTAAATTGATGGATGATTGTTGTTCTCCTCTAAAAAATGAAAATAACTCAAATTGAATGGATCGAATTGGTTAAGAAACGAATTCGTGATAAATGAATACACTTAGCATGTTAAAAATATGAAAAATTAGTATAAACCAATTAGAATTAGTATAAACCAAGTCCTACATCGACTAAATTGAGAACTTTACCCCTTTTTCTAAAACTATAAATAGAAGGGTTTGGCCCTTTGTTTCATTCACTATCAATAAGGCCTCCAATTTTGAGAAAGGCTTTGTTGTGGGAGGACTTTTTATAAAAATCTCCTTAGTTAAATCTTGGTCGAGTACGTATTCAGTTTGTGGAATTCGTATTTTTGGGTATGTTTTTTATTTAATTTTTAGTAATGTTATTATTTTAAATATTGTATTTAGTTTGTTAGTTGAAGTTTGAATTTTGAAAGTTTAGTTAGTTTTGTTAGTAAACTAGTTAGTTTACTATGTTTATTTTGGTTTGGAATTAATTATGTAAATGAGTTCTAATTATTATAATTAGAGATATAGAGTTGAGACCTTAGACGAGTCTTATTATGTTAAATAATACTTATTTGTAAAGAAAGTTGGGTTGGAACTAGTCGAGACGAGTTTTGGATGTCAAAATAAGAAATCCGAAAAACTAGTGGACTGCTGATCCAAAACCGAAAATTCGGGGTTAGTTAGATTGTTTAGAAAATTCTGGGCTTTTTGTATGATATAGTACACTGAATAAGCTTTCCATAGACTCTGGAACAGACTAATTCTGACTTCAGAGCAAAGAGTTATGACCATTCAAAGTAGTCGTGTCAAAACTGTCAAACCAACTCGGGGCAGTCACCTTGAAATAATTTTATGGAATTTTGTGTTTAGAATTTGGAAAAGGTCAAAGAATAAAAGTTGTAGTCCCGGACGTTAGCTTCGCGTGGGCTCAAGAATCGCTCAAAATTGTTTTGAAACGGAAAAGTTATGATTGTTTTAGCGAGAGAGGGTAAAACTGGGAAAGAATGAAAAACAGTTTTGAACGCCCCTTTTTGAACATTGTTTTGGACTGTCTATCTTATCTGAAATGGGTGTCCAATAATTTTTAAAAATAGGTTAATATGATGTTTATAGCATATCCAAAGTTGGATGTCATCAGAGTTATGAGATATAGAGTAAAGTTTACATTACAACTACTATGCGTTGCTATGTGACTAATAGTTGATGTGTATAATTATATAATTAAGTAGGGCATGTGAAGTGCAGATAACTGTAAGCTGTTAAACTGTTATTGGTAAACAACGATCAAGGCAAGTCTTTCAGTTCTTATTTGCTATGTGAATTTGATGATGAACTGTTTGAAAACTTTATTGCAAATAGCATGGTATGTTATATTAATGTTGAAAGTATGAAATGTTAAAGTCAATTTATAACTACGTTAATTAAGTAATGAATGTTGATTGAGTAAGGAACTCAATCTTTATACTTGTTATATGAACTACAACATGTATGTTATGAGATGTATATCGAGCATGTTATTATGTGCTATGTGGTGCATGAAAACTGTTAGATTTTTCTTTGAAATTTGTCGAGCTCAAATTTTTACAAATAACCACTTTTGCGAGTTAAAGATTTAAGGTAAAGTTATGTGCTACTTGAAAGATATATATCGATGTGATACTTGAAGATTTATATACTTTAATTCGAAAGTTATTAATATTTGAACCATGTTTAAGGTTCCGAATAATGTATTAATATTGAATTGTAATATCGTTTTGCGATGTAAACTCTTGTAGTATTAAAATGATTCTGAGACAGTTAGATGTAAAGGTTAAAGGTTTTGGGAACGAGAATAGTTTGTAATAGAAAATTTTAATTATTCCATAAATTTCAATGGTTGTATTATCGTTTAATGATGTAAAATTAGAGGTTGAATGTATTGTTAACGACCGAAGTCGAGAATTAAATTGTATGAATTTTGGGGTCATTTCAGTTGGTATCAAATCTGATAGGTTAGAAACCTTAGGTAAGAGTACCTTAGGCTTTAACCTTAGAGAAGAAAGGTTAAGATAATGAACGAATAAGCTCAAATAGAGTTTGAACAATAAGAAGTAATTTAAGAAATTTATAATGAAGGGATTAAAACTTGCGTAAGAGGATTCAAAGAAGAATCTCGCATAGTTATAAGGAATATGAATGTGGGGTTACCCAACTCCAATAATAAGAATGTAAGGTTATAATAAATAGACAATGTCTATAAAAAGAGAATGATAAAGAAGTTAAGAATAGAAAGTTATGTTTAAGTATGGTACAATCGTACTCTTTAATAATTGATGTATGGTATCTGGGATAAACGATTCTTTCATAGATCGAAGGTATATACGAACTAGTAACTCGGAACCTAGTTTGTTGGTTGTTTGTGGGAAACTACTCAGCGTACCATATTGAAACTATTAGAGACTCGATGTGTACCAAGTATAGAAAATGGATACGTATGATGAAAATGTGGAACTCGAATGAAATCTTGAGCAATGTAAATAAAGTTAGAAATTCTTAAAGGAAGAATTGTTATATAAACAAGAAAATTCAAAGAAGAATCTTGAAGAGATATAAAGATAAGAAATGGGAGTTACCTAACTCCAATAGCCAAGATAACGAATAATGATGAATAGACAAAGCCTGTAAGATTAAAAGCATAAATGAAATCGTAAATGATGAAAAAGGAAAGAAAGAGTATCGTAAATCAAAACGATCACGAGTTAAGAAAAGAAATTTAAGCGAGATGATTATAGAATAAGATCACGACGTGATCTGTTTAAGTTATAAAAGGAAGATGGTCTGTAATGTTTGAATAATTATAGTTTGATGCTATGAAGATAATGTACTATGATATCGTACAAGATAAATTCATAAGGAGTTATAGATAATGTGATACGAGGAATTCATATTGAGCAAGTTAAGGGTAAGTTAAGAATAAGTTAAGAGTAAGGTAATGTTAGGTGGGATTTCAATTGAGGACTCATATGGTGACTAAGTTGTATAAACCTTTGTATGGGCAGAGATTTTGTACTTGCACTTGGTTTATCTCATTGATAATCACTGGAATGTCGGTGTCGCGCTATCAATGTACACGTGGTGAAAAAGGTGATTCTTTTCTTATGTGTATATTTGATAGTTATAAACTATTAAGATTAGTCAGATATTATAAGGATTAGGTGCGGTTCTTAAAACTAATGCATATGGTAAGTTCGTGACTCATAATAATATGGTATATTTTGAACCCCTCAGCGAATGGACGCCTATGGTCTGACTAGGATAAGTTCTTAAACTCATATTAGTTCCTGAACTTCTAATGTGCGGTAAGTTTGATGAACTATACTGGGGGTATAGGAAGATTGTAAGTTGAAATACAAGAATATTTAGTATAAGAGCATTAGTGTAACGACCCCAAAATAGGTCCATTCCATCCAACCCATTCTGAGTCGCCAAATATATGGTACAGAAAACAACTACAACTTTATTACAACAATTGTCGTGCAAAATACAACAAACATACACTTTGTGAGTTTGGATACAAATATATACCAATCAGTATGTACGTCACAATGACACCTTACATAAAGGTATAGTCAAAAGCTGTTTTAGAAATTAGAATCTTTGGGAAGTGCTCAAAGAAACCTTCGTACATGGGAGGCCATGCTTTTAGGTTATGGTAGATATCATATGGCCACGTAATTATCCTTGGTTGACCTAATAGACCCCAAAGAAAAACAAGAAGATTACTATCGTATTCTTCCCAATGGTGAGTCTTCTCTTGACATATCATTATCTCCACTTGTCTCTAATTGGGTATTATACTCCAAACAAACACCAAGATTATATAAGTAGTGCTTTGTAAATATACTCAAAGAAGTGGATGAGCACAACCATGTCTTATGATAACACGAGTTTGTATGTCATTAGACATCTTGTATGATAGTGACAAAACACCCTTCCAAGTTAAATTCACCTCACCCTCAACATCTATAGACCACCACTCTATTCCCTCGCTATCCCCCGCTTTCGAACCCGACTACACTTTTATTACCTGAAAGGAATTGTGAAACAAAAGGGTGAGCACAACTAGCTCAGTAAAGAATATTATGACTAAAGATAAATAAATTATCAATAGTCTTCATCAGTAATGAATCAGAGATTTAGAACATATGGTAGATGATAAAACTTTTCAACCATAGTTGCAGCGGAACGAGCAATCCATTAGAAGAGTCAAATAGATAATACAGTCTATTATCTTCTCCATGTTAAAAGTCCACCAACAATGTTTTATCCCTGTAATATAAATCAACAGTTCCTTTCCACAATCATATGAATAACTCATAATCATAATTGTGATTCTAAATTTCTCTTCTCATCCGGGACGAAGATAATTTTCATCACTGTCTTTACGAAACATCAAATATCATGGTTATACCAAATCACAGTTCTCGCTCATAATCATACTAATAAATTCATCTTTGCACCACGGGCCAAAGATATTCATCAACAGTTCATCTTTACACTACAAAATTAAAGATATTCAACAACAGTCATCTTTGCATTACAAGCCAAAGATATTCATCAATAATTCATCTCTTTGCACTACAAAAGCTAAAGATATTCAACAACAGTCATCTTTGCATTACGAGCCAAAGATATTCATCAATAATTCATCTTTGCACTACAAAGCTAAGATATTCAACAACAGTCATCTTTACATTACGAGCCAAAGATATTCATCAATAATTCATCTTTGCACTACAAAGCTAAAGATATTCAACAACAGGTCATCTTTGCATTACGAGCCAAAGATATTCATCAATAATTCATCTTTGCACTACAGGCTAAAGATATTCAACAACTGGTCATCTTTGCACAACGAGCCAAAGATATTCATATATCAAAGAAATACATAATCATTTCAGAAGTTATATAACAATAATTATAACCATGTTGATCAATTCACCTTTGCACTTAAGCTAAAAATATTCAATTGTAAATTCAATGGTCATGATCATACCAGTCAACAATTCAACTTTTGCACTACTGGCCAAAGAGAACCTATGGTCACGATCATACCAATAATCTACCCATCTTTACACTCAAGTCAAAGAGAAATATCATCATTAGGGTTATAAGAATGTTATATAAAAATAATATAATCAAAACATGGTTTTAATTTCAAGAGTAAGATTCATAAATCAACGATAATTTGGTCGAGAGAAGAAACCAAGTTGTTGTGAATAGTACCCGTATTAAATACATAGTCCCGTGATAATGCGCATAAGTAACCTCGACACTAAAAGATAAAGTTTCATAATAAAATTCATATCCATATTTATAACACCTTAATCCAAATGTTATAAATCACTTAGAAATCTCATAATCTAATATTATTAATATTATAATAATATTTTAATCATTTCTCAAACTTATAAACAATTTAATTAAATTGTTTACACTTTACTAATTAATGCATTTAATCATCATAAAATGCCAAACTCATAAAATTTCATCACCAATAACTAAAACCCTCATCAAAAATCTGCATATACCTCATATATGATTCTCAAACCATAAAATCATATTTTCTAATTTTCTTACTTCACATAACATATTTAATTCATTTGCTCATAACTAGAACATTTTCATGAAAAACACCAAATCAGTTCTAAAAATATTTCTTTTCTGGGATTTAGCATAAAATAGTCCCATATTGAACATATATTTTTTCTCGAAATTTTAAAAATTCATTTACTATTTTTCATATGGCCAAAACCAATAGAATATTTAAACATTTATCATAAATTGTACTTTTATCCAAAAATTCGAAATTCACAAGAGTAATAATCGATATTATATAGATGTACTCTCAATAAAAATTTCATCAATTTTGGAGTTAACCGCAAGGAGTTATAAATAGTTACTTTTAAAATAGTCTTTTCTCATAAAATCCATAACTCCTAATCTATACATCCAAAAATACTTCAAAATAATCATAGTGGTGTAAAATTCAAGAATGATCAAAACATGGATACAATCAAAGCTAGTATCCAGAATAGATATTTTAGACGAAAAGAAAAATTTTCATTTTTCGGTGAATAGTGCCGTATTCGTGAATAGTGCCGACACGTGAATGAATAATAACTCAGACACCAAAAGATAGAAATTCCACAAAAAAATCTTCACGCGCTTCATGAATAGTACTCGTGAATAGTAACTCGTGAATAGTAACTCATGAATAGTAACTCGTGAATAGTAACTCGTGAATAGTAACCCCGACATGAAAAAGTTCCAAATTTGATAAAAAGTTTCAACCAATATTTCAGCATAATGATATTGAAGAAATAATATCATTATGAAAAAATAATATCCCTTACTATCCCTTACCTCAAAAAAAAAGACTTCCATTGGATATCGGATATATTTCAAGGAAACTTGCACTGATGAATATCAACTCACCAAGTATCTAAATACTCACAAAATACACTCAATAATCTAGAGAGAGAAAGAGAGAAAGCTTATGTTTCTGGTGTGATTTTCAATTCTAACTTAGCCCTCTATTTATAGGAAAATGTTAGCACGCCGAAGCAGACTTGACTGTAACTTTGATGGTTTTTACATTACTATTATTCCACCCACAAAAATCAGCCATCTTCCCCAACAACCAAGAGTGGGGCCCACTCAATTCTAGAATTTTCCACCAAAACCTAATTTAGAATCGGTTACCTCTTCAAATTCATAACAAATCATACGTTCATTTTTAACAGTTCAAAATTTGTGGACATATACTCAACTTATATATGTATAACATATCCAAAAATTACAACGATTCAACGGTCGGATTAAAAATTATAACTCACATAATATATCTCAAAAACACCTTTGGTTTAATTTTTAATACCTTCATTCGGAAAACAAAATATCGATAAAATACCTCAACATTAATTCCTTCATTTATAACCACATAAATAAATCCATCATTTATATCCACATCAAATAAATATTTCCTTATCATATAAATCAATAATTAATTATTCCCAAATAATATTACAGAATCACAATTATGACAACCAGGCAGTTCCCAGGAAAGAGGGGGCTTTCCAATAAGAATTTCTCCTTACTGGCGCGCAATTAGGTGACCAAACCTCTCCTTGACAAAACTTTCTAGACATTGCCAATAATGTTATCTAATAATATTATTCAAATAATATGAATTATTGATCTGATAATGGAATATGTGCGGATTGACAATTATGAACAACAATAATATAAAATATCAACGCATCAATTATTGAATCAATAAAATAAAATATTGAACAGTAATTACTGTAACAATTATTGAGTAGTGCCTTCTCACGTAAGAATCAATAATTCAAAAATACTGTGTAATACCGTGTGCTACTGTGCAACAACGCGTATTACTTTATTTTACCAACCGGGTATTCCAGCGAGTGTTACTTGAGAACGATTACGTCGTTATTTATAAAAACTTAATTTTGTCGTTTTCTTCATTCGACAGTTATTCTGTTATGGGGCCCATAAATGACTGCGCCGTCGTACGAATATTCCCCGACAGAAAGAATATTCCACGACCAAACGAATATTCCCCAACAACAATGAATATTTTATAACCACTTGTGTATTTTGAAAAAAAATTCATATATCACCCTTAACTTTAACTTTTATCAATTTAACCATTTACTGAATAGTAATTATAAGAAAAATTGAATACTTTTATTTCATAAAATTCGGGGTCTTACAATTAGTGGTGCTAGAAATAAAAAGAATTAGTCAGTAATGAGGTAATGAAGTAAAGATTGAAATTAATGGAGAAAATTAGATATTCCAAATCTTCTAGCTTTGCTAGATTTTCGAAATTTATTGACTTCGTGCCTATGGTTGTACTTTTAATTTTTGAAAAATGTTGGATTACACTAGTGAACCAAAGAATTTTTAAAATAGTGTTATTATTCGCGTATCTATGTTGTTTATTTCGGGTAGAAATAAAATATATGATTTTTAAAATTTCAAAATATATTTTAATTATATGTATCGGGTGATCTATGATAAACGATGGAGTCATCAATACAATGGAACCTGGTGTTGGATGTGATCATATAATCATCAGCCCACTATGGTGAGATGTAGTATGACAACGTCATAATCATGATGCCATAAAAGAATTTTTGAGATTTTTTAAGATATGAGAATATATATATGTATATGTATGTTTTGATTGATGACCGAGTTGTTGTAGAAGTCTGCTATTTAATTTAGCTAGACGAATATTGAAAGATGTTCCTGAAATTCAAGTGTTCTTTGTCAAACTATACCAAACCAAATTGTTTTGGTGCGGATTCAAATAGTAAGAAGCTGAGGTGAACAACCTTATAAAAGTGGACATGTTATCAGAGACAATGGTTCTGAAAGTAACGCATATAGTCGTTACGATGTTAAGATGTAATACGTTGTGCACGACGTAGTGGTACGATAGGCTGATCACCTAGAGTACTTGCAGAGGGTGTTTTTAGTCTTTGTGATTGATAAACATTCTGTTAAAAGAGTTTAAAGTGTGAAGAATCGAGGGTGAAGCACTATTAAACCTAGAGATGAGTTCATGGTCTTGTGACCCCTCAGCATGATTGGATAATCTTTTAAATCTTGAGTTATTCATACTACTTCCCAATTATTGAGCAATTGTGGAGGATTCATGTTATTCTGAAGTGAATATGGTAAGGATGATATTCCTTAGAAAGAAGTAAGTCGTAGAATGCGACACTGAATGATGAATATATTGAATAAGTGAGAAAATAAATTTTTAAATGAGAAGGAGATGAGTTATCAAAAAAAATGTAAAACTTTTAATAGAAAAGTTTAATAATTGTAGAAAGATCTTTGTGGAAAAAAGTGGTTATAGAACCCAATGAATGAATAAAGTATTAACGTAAAATCTATTTTGATGGATTGATTGAATGAAGATTAATAAATAAAATTTTGAGGACGAAATTCATAGAAGAATGGGTGAATGTAATATCCCGAGTGTTTATGATAACGATCCTTAGAGAAGAAAATGAATGGGTTAAAGAATATATAATACTCAAAATATAATTGAGTTCAAGTCAAAGTTATGAAATAAAACCTAAAATTTGTTAAAGTAATGAATGTAGTAAGAAATATAAAACCTATATTAAGGTAATGTGTTGAAAATATTCAACAATAAATTTTGAAAAGAGATTTGGTGAAAACCAAGTAAGGGAGGTTTCTTTGATTTCGAGGACGGAATCCTTATAAGGAGGGAAGGATGTGACAGTCCAAATTTTCATAAGTTATTAAAATAAGAATTTAATAATTAAAATTCTTATTATGAGGTGTATATATTTTGAATTATATGATTTGGTGTGAAGAGAATTATATATTCATATGTTCGAGAATATGAGATTTAATAGTTAATTATACTATTAAAGAAATTAAATAATATTAGTTAATTGAATTAAGTTGAAATTATGTTATGAGATAATATAATTTTAATTGTTATGCCTTGTGGACAATAGAAATTATTATGAGTTAAGTTTCATAAATAGTGTGAATAATTCACTTAATTAAAATAGTGAATTAATATAAGTATAAATTATTTAATAAAGTGAGAAGGTAATATATTGCATGAAAATGTAAATGTTAGTATAATGCGAGTAAAATATTTATTAAGTACATTAAATATTTTAGTTGGAAACTTTTGGAATAAAATGAATATTTATGGTATTAAATAAATATTTGATGAAAATTATTATGGGATAGTTTATTTAAGTGTGATAAAATAAATGGGATTTATACGTATTTTATTACTAAGTATAATGAGTGATATTCTAATTTAATTAAATAATTAAATTAGAGGAGTGAGAATTTGTTAAATAATGTTATGATTATAATGGTTGAATAGAACTTATAATTTTACTAATAAGGTTAATTTTATTTCTTAAGGAATTAAAGGTACATAATCTAGTTTATATTTCTAGTTTATGTGTTCTTGAGTTTCTTTTAAAATTGGGTTTTTCGTTAATGAATTTGTGGGTTATGATGTTATATATGTTATTAGATTTTATAATTTCATAATGGTCATCTAAAAATGATTTTTCAGAAATCAAATTCATGTATGTATGCTAAAGAAGAGGAATTTGGGTTTTGATGGTAATGTGTGTTTTGGTATACTTTGAGACTAAAATTGATGATGAATTCGTGATTGAAACTTTAAATTGATGGATGATTGTTGTTCTCCTTTATAAAATGAAAATAACGCAACTTGAACGGATCGAATTGGTTAAGAAACGAATTCGTGATGAATGAATACACTTAGCATGTTAAAAATATGAAAAATTAGTATAAACCAATTAGAATTAGTATAAACCAAGTCCCACATCGACTAAATTGAGAAGATTACCTCTTTTTTAAACCTATAAATAGAAGGGTTTGGCCCTTTGTTTCATTCACTATCAATAAGGCCTCCAATTTTGAGAAAGGCTTTGTTGTAGGAGAACTTTTTATAAAAATCTCCTTAGTTAAATCTTGGTCGAGTACGTATTCAGTTTGTGGAATTCGTATTTTTCTGTATGTTTCTTATTTAATTTTTAGTAATGTTATTATTTTAAATATTGTATTTAGTTTGTTAGTTGAAGTTTGAATTTTGAAAGTTTAGTTAGTTTTGTTAGTAAACTAGTTAGTTTACTATGTTTATTTTGGCTTGGAATTGATTATGTAAATGAGTTCTAATGACTGTAATTAGAGATATGGAGTCAAGACCTTAGACGAGTCTGATTATGTTAAATAAGACTTATTTGTAAAGAAAGTTGGGTTGGAACTAGTTGAGACGAGTTTTGGATGTCAAAACGAGAAGTCCGAAAAACTAGTGGACTGCTGATCCAAAAATGAAAATTTGGGGTTAGCTAGATTGTTTATAAAACTCTGGATTTTTGGTATGTTATAGTACACTGAATAATCTTTCCATAGACTCTAGAACGGCCTAATTCTGACTTCGGAGTAAAGAGTTATGACTATTTAAAGTAGTCGCGTCAAAACTGTCTAACCAACCCAAGACAGTCACCTTGAACTAATTTTATGGAATTCTGTGTTTAGAATTTGGAAAAGGTCAAAGAATAAAAGTTTTAGTCCCGGAAGTTAGCTTCGCGTGGGCTCAAAAATCGCTCAAAAATGTTTTGAAACGGAAAAGTTATGACTATTTTACCAAGAGAGGGTAAAGCTGGGAAAGAATGAAAAACAGTTTTGAACGCCCCTTTTTGAACACTGTTTTGGACTGTCTATCTTATCCGAAATGGGTGTCCAATAAATTTGAAAAATAGGTTAATATGATGTTTATAGTATATCCAAAGTTGGATGTCATCGAACTTATGAGATATAGAGTAAAGTTTACATTACAACTACTATGCGTTGCTATGTATGATTATATAATTATGTAGGGCACGTAAAGTGCAGATAACTGTAAGCTGTTAAACTGTTATTGGTAAACAACGATCAATGCAAGTCTTTTAGTTCTTATTTACTATCTGAATTTGATGATGAACTGTTTGAAATCTTTATTGCAAATAGCATGGTGTGTTATATTAATGTTGAAAGTATGAAATGTTAAAGTCAATTTATGACTACGTTGATTAAGTAATGAATGTTGATTGAGCAAGGAACTCAATCTTTATACTTGTTATATGAAGTACATCATGTATGTTATGTTAGTCCAATGTTTATGAGATGTATATCGAGCATGCTATTATATGCTATGTGGTGCATGAAAACTGTTAGATTTTGCTAGGCTATCGAGCTCAACCTTACAAATAACCATTTTTTCAGGCTAAATATTTAAGGTAAAGTTATGTTCTACTTGAATGATATATATCAGATGTGATACTTGAAGATTTATATAATTTGGCTGAGTTATTAATATTTGAACCATGTTTAAGGTTCCGAATAATGTATTAAAGTTGAATTATAATATCGTTTTGCGATGTAAACTCTTATAGTATTAAAATGATTCTGAGACAGTTATATGTAAAGGTTAAAGGTTTTGGGAACGAGAATAGTTTTTAATTAAAAAATTTAATTATTCCACAAATTTTAATGGTTGTATTATCGTTTAATGATGTAAAATTAGAGGTTGAATGTATTGTTAACGACCGAAGTCGAGAATTAAATTGTATGAATTTTGGGGTCGTTATAGGTACAATCCGAAAAGAAAGTAAGATATTCTCATCTCTTCGAACTACTAGGTACGTAAATTTCAAGCGCTAAATTTCATAAGAAGGGGAGATTGTGAGATCCCGAATTTTATGAAATGAAAGTATTCAATTTTCTTATAATTGTTATTCTATTTAGTAAATGGTTAAATTGATAAAAGGTTAAAGTTAAGGGTGATATTTGAAAATTTTACAAAGTAAGCAAGTTGATATAAAATATTCGTTGTGTCGGGGAATATCCGTATGATGGTACCATCATTGGTGGACCCCACAACAGAATAATTGTCAGAGTTAGAAAATGAAGGAAATAACTTTTTATAAAAATAAAGGCAAAACTTTTACCGTTAAACTGTTGAAATACCAGGCGGTAAAAATACAGTAATACGCGTGATTGCATAGTAGCACAAGGTATTGATTATTGATGCTTACGTAAGAAGCCACTCAGTTTACTAAATTATTTCTACAGTAATTGTTTCATAGTATCTCACGTTATTTGATTTAATTATTGTCACAGTATCATCTGCATAATATTTTATATTATTAAATCAATAATTAAGACAACACATTTATTCATATGATTATTTACATTATTGATAATTTCTAGAAAGTTCTGTCGTGGAAAGGGGTTTGGTCACCTAATTGCGCGCCAATAAGGAGAAATCTTTATCGAAAAGCTCCCTCTTACCTGGGAATGATCTGCTTGTTAATATTGGAAGTTATAATATTGTTGATGAATAATTTTTGAAGTATTAAGAATGTGTTTATTGAAGATAAGTGAATTACAAAATTTAGAGGGGAATAATGCAAACTTGGAAAACTTTAGGGGTACTAAAGTGTAATAAGTTAAATCAAACTGAACCATTGGTGGTGGTTTTAATAGTAAATCAATCTAGACCGTCGATGGTGGTTTAAATAGTAAATCAATCTGGACCGTCGATGGTGGTTTTAATAGTAAATTAATCTGGACCGTCGATGGTGGTTTTAATAATAAATCAATCTGGACCGTCGGTGGTGGTTTTAATAGTAAATCAATCTGGACAATCGGTGGTGGTCTTAAAAGTAAATAAATCTGGACCGTTGTTGGTAGTTTTAAAAGTAAATCAATTTGGACAGTCTATAGTGGTTTTAAAAGTAAATCAATCTGGACCGTCAGTTGTGATTATAATAGTAACCAATATGGACCGTCAGTTCTAATAGTAAATCAATCTGGACCGTTCGTGAATTAGTTACTATTTAGTCATTTTTCATATAAATAGAAGCTTAATTCTTCTTTAATTCTCACCAATTCACTAAGATTCGCAAGAGAAGCTATAGAGAGAGAAACTATAAAGAGTAGAAATAAAAGTATTCTGCTACTTCATTATTGCAGTAGCCAGTCTTCTACTAAGGTAATAGGAGTGTAGTTGGGTCGAGCGGGGGTAACAGGGGAATTGATTGATGGTCAATAGTTTTTGAGGTTTTCCCTAAAATAGTATGAAAATCATTTTATTGAAAATTATAGATAAGTGTGTCGTATTTTATACGTCATTTTAACCGTTGATTTTGGTGAACCGAATAGGGTGAGGTGAACTCAACTTTAGAAGGGTGTTTTGTCACTATCATACAAGATGTCTAATGACAGACGACTTCGTGTTATCATAAGACAGGGTTGAAATATAATTCTCAATTGGAGACAATAGAGATAATTATATGTCAAGAGAAGACTCACCATTGGAAAGAACATGATAGTAATCTTCTCATTTTTCTTTGGGGTCTATTGGGTCAACCAAGGATAATTTTCGAGTCATATGATTTCTATCATAACTTAGATGCATGGCCTCCCATGTACGAAGGTTTCCTTGAGCATTTTCCAAAGATTTTAATTTCTAAAATAGTTATTGACAGTACTTTTATATAAAGTACCATTGTTAGGTGTTTTGGTCAAGGTACCATGAGAGTTACATATATTTGTATTAAAACTCACAGCTTATGTGTTTTCGTACTCTGCACGACAGTTCGACAGTTATATAAATAAAGTTTGTATTTGATTTCTGTAGTGTGATATTTGGCGACTCGGAATGGGTCGTGTGGACCTATTTTGGGGGCGTCACAAATGGTATCAGAGCTTAGGAATATGGTCTCTGACTGAGATCCGGGATTAGAACTAGGAGGGGAGAGACGAGTAATATCCTTCGCTAGTGTTTGTCCTACCTAAGCTTAATTTTCTTACTTAAGTTGACAAATTGTGATATACCAATTAACCTAGATGTATTCTAGAATGATATCTGAAATACAAGAGATTAGCAATGTGAAAATCATGATACAGAGGAAATATCCGGGAAGGTACAATCCAAAAAGAAAGCAAGATATTCTCATCTCTTCGATCTACCAAGTACGTATATTTCGAGGGCAAAATTTCATAAGGAGGGGAGATTGTGAGATCCCGAATTTTATGAAATGAAAGTATTCAATTTACTTATAATTGTTATTCTATTTAGTAAATGGTTAAATTGATAAAAGGTTAAAGTTAAGGGTGATATTTGAAAATTTTACAAAGTAAGCAAGTTGATATAAAATATTCGTTGTGTCGGGGAATATCCATACGACGATACCATCATTGGTGGACCCCACAACGGAATAACTACGGAGTTAAAAAATGAAAAAAATAACTTTTTATAAAAATAACGGCAAAACTTTTACCGTTAAACTGTTGAAATACCCGGTGGTAAAAATACAGTAATACGCGTGGTTACATAGTAGCACACGGTATTGATTATTGATGCTTACGTAAGAAGCCACTCAGTTTACTCAATTATTGCTACAGTAATTGCTGCATCGTATCTCACGTTATTTGATTTAATTATTGTCACAGTATCATCTGTATAATATTTTATATTATTAAATCAATAATTGATACAACACATTTATTCATATGATTATTAAAATTATTGATAATGTCTAAAAAGTTCTGTCGAGGAAAGGGGTTTGGTCACCTAATTGCGCGCCAATAAGGAGAAATCTTTATCGGAAAGTCCCATCTTACCTGGGAATGATCTGGTTGTTAATATTGGAAGTTATAATATTAATGATGAATAATTGTTGAAGTATTAAGAATGTGTTTATTGAAGATAAGTGAATTACAAAAGTTAGAGGGAAATAATGCAAACTTGGAAAACTTTAGGGGTACTAAAGTGTAATACGTTAAATCAATCTGGACCATTGGTGGTGGTTTTAATAATAAATTAATCTGGACCGTCGATGGTGGTTTTATTAGTAAATCAATCTAGATCGTCGATGTTGGTTTTAATAATAAATCAATCTGGACCGTCGGTGGTGGTTTTAATAGTAAATCAATCTGGACCATCGGTGGTGATTTTAAAAGTAAATCAATCTGGACCAGTTGTGGTAGTTTTAAAAGTAAATCAATTTGGACTGTTGGTGGTGGTTTTAAAAGTAAATCAATCTGGACCGTCGATTGTGGTTTTAATAGTTATCAATATGGACCGTCCGTTCTAATAGTAAATCAATTTGGACCATTCGTGAATTAGTTACTATTTTGTCATTTCTCCTATAAATAGAAGCTTAATTCTTCTTTCATTCTCACCAATTCACTGAGATTCACAAGAGAAGCTAAAGAGAGAGAAACTATAGAGAGCAAGAAGAAAAGTATTCTGCTACTTCACTATTGTAGTATCTAGTCTTCTACTAAGGTGATAAGAGTGTAGCTGGGTCGAGCGGGGGTAACAGTGTAATAGAACGATGGTCAATAGTTGTTGAGGTTTTCCCTAAAATAGTATGTAAATAATTTTATTGAAAATTATAAATAAGTGTGTCGTATTTTATACGTCATTTTAACCGTTGATTTTGGTGAACCGAATAGGATGAGGTGAACCCAACTTTGGAAGGGCATTTTGCCACTATCATACAAGATGCCTAATAACAGACGACTTCGTGTTATCATAAAGGCGTGGTTGTGCACATGCATCATTGATTATATCTATGAGCACTACCTATATAATCTTAGAGTTTGGTTAAAATATAATTCTCAGTTTGAGACAATGGAGATAATTATATGTCAAGAGAAGACCTACCATTGGAAAGAACATGATAGTAATCATCTCATTTTTCTTTGGGGTCTATTGGGTCAACCAAGGATAATTCTCGAGTCATATGATATCTATCATAACTTAGATGCATGGCCTCCCATGTACGAAGGGTTCCTTGAGCATTTTTCAAAGATTTTAATTTCTAAAAAGTTATTGATTGTACTTTTATGTAAAGTACCATTGTAAGGTGTTGTGGTCAAGGCACCATGAGAGTTACATATATTTGTATTAAAACTCACAACTTATGTGTTGTCGTACTCTGCACGACAGTTCAACAGTTGTATAAATGAAGTTTGTATTTGATTTCTGTAGTCTAATATCTGGTGACTCAGAATGGGTCATGTGGACCTATTTTTGGGGCGTCACACTAATCATGTGATCAAGTACGAACTGTTATAGTTTGATAAAGGTGTATCTTGCGAGGAAATTTCTATTTAGATAAGTTATAAGAAAAGAACAAGTTCTCAGGGATAAAGTGATACCTTTTGTAAGGTAATATGGAAGGACCACAATCCTGAAGAAGTTACGAGGGAACTCGAAAATAAGATGATGAAAAGTTATCCTGAGTTATTTGTGTAATCTATGTCTTCGATTCTGGTGACAAATCCTTGTAAGGAGGGAAAAATGTAACGAATGAATTTATTAAGTTGTGATTCTGGGGACAGAATCCTTTTAAGGAGGGAAGGATATAACGAACGAAAATTTTCTAATTAATTTTATTAATTTTAAATATTTATTGAATCAAATAAATATTTGAGTTGATTTATTTATTGAGATAAATAAATAGTCGATGAAGATATTGTGTAATAATTTAATTAGGAGATATGTTTATTAAATTTATGTTTAGTGATTTTATAGTTTGAAGATTTAATTTAATGAGATGATTAAATTAAATAAATTATTAAATAATTATAATGTCATTCTAATTTAATAATTAAATTAGAGATTTATTAATTTGTTAAATAAAATTATAGTACATGGTAAATGATTAATTTGATTTAAGGGTTATATTAATTTAATTGTTTAAAGGTGTGACAACTAAACTATAGGATAAATAAATTATTAAAATAAACTAAAATTAGATATTTGAGACAAGCCAAACATGACCTTATGTCTCTTGGTGTTTGTAACAGCTGAACCCATTAGGTTTTTTACCTGAAAATTTAAGTTGTGTATTATATTTTATATCAATTTTTTTTTCTTTACGTGTTATCACTTGGTTAAGCCTAAGTCTAAAGAGAGTAGAGAAAACACAGAGGAAGAGAGAAAATAGAGTTTTGTGAATTTGTAAGCCAAGTTGGAGAAGAAGAAGGGAATCATCTTCTAACAAGGCTAAATAAGAATCAAGAGGTAAATAACATAGTGTTTTTTTTTCTTAGTTTGGGTGTTCTTGAGTTATCCTTTCAAATTGGAAATTTAGTTCGAGGAGTTTCTAAATAGATGTTATATATATGTTGTTAGATGTTTATAATCTAATAATTGTCATCTAGAAATGATTTTCAGAAATTAAATTCATATGAAACATGTTTTTAATGAATATTTGGGTTATATTCTTAGTTTATATGTTCTTGAGTTTTTTTTCTTAGAAACTTTGATTTTTGTTGCATAATTTGATGAGATATGGTCTATATATGTTAGTTGATGATTATAATCTGTTATATGTAGTTTACAAATGATTTTGGTATATCAAATTCATGAGTAGTCATGATTTAGAAGAAGGAATTAGTTTTGGTTGAATATGTGTAAAATGGTTTAGTTTGAGTCAAAAATTGATGTTCATTTCATGTAGTAAACTGTAAATTAATAAACACTATGCAACACGGTAAAATTGATGTTCAAAAATTGAAAATTGATGTAGTCAAAAATTGATGTTCAAAAATTGATGTTCAATTCATGTAGTAAACTGTAAAATGGTTTAACGTTAACTGTTGAAATATCTGGTGATAAAAGTACAGTAATACGCGTGGTTGCATAGTAGCACACGGTATTGTACATTATCTTTGATTATTGATGCTTACGTGAGAAGTCACTCAATTTTATTCAATTATTGTCACGGTAATTTTTGCATAGTATCTCACGTTATTGATTCAATTATTATCATAATATTTTATATTAGTAACTCAATAATTGAGACGACAAAGTTATTCATATTATTATTTGTATTATTGACGATGTCTAGAAAGTTCTATTAAGGAAAGGGGTTTGGTCACCTAATTGCGCGCCAATAAGGAGAAATCATTATCAAAAAGCCCCCTCTTTCCTAGGAATGATCTAGTTGATAATATTGTGAGTTATAATATTAATGATGAATGTTATTAGAAATATATTTTGTGAAGCCAAGTGAATTGAGATAAATAGAGGCAATTTTATAAAGTATTTGTTGTAAATTTGACTTATTGCATGGACCCCCACTTACCCATTTTTCAAAATTGTCTGTAGAAAGTTATATATATATATATATATGTGTGTGTGGGGGGGTGGGGGGTGTATGTATATATTATATATATAAATCACGGGTGTAAACCCGTGAGTGTGTGTGTATAGTGATATATATATATATATATATATATATATATATATATATATATATATATATAAAACTAAGATCAGGCCCCGGGAGTCCGGACCTGATTAAAGTACGGATCAAATTTATTTATTTATTTATTTTTTAGAATAACTAAAAAAATAATTATGGAACTTCAATTTTTACAAAATACAGACTGTACAAACTGTACAGACATGTTTTGATATATGTATCCAAATCACACCCAAAACACTGTATTTTATAAAAATTGAAGTTCCATAATTTTATTTTATTTTTTTAGTTGTTTTAAAAAAAAAGCAAAAAAAAAAGTCCGAATTTTGTTATAGTCAAGAGTCCGGACTGATCCAGGACTATATATATATATATATATATATATATATATATATATATATATATAAATTATATAAGTTTTGTTTTTTATGAAAAATATAATATATTATATTTTATTGTTTGCAAAGTACTACATAATGTGTGCATAGTGTTGCATAGTGCAGTATAGTAAAATCAATTTTTTTCAGAATTCGTCCGTGAATCGGCGCCCGTGAATTCCACTGTGTAGTCCATGATTTTCTAAATTTAAATAGTATCCTGCCATTCTCCTATAAATAGAATGCTTAGTTTAGAAATGAAAATCACACCAGAATCAGAGAATTCTTCTTCTAGAATATCGAGCGTATTTTTTTTGAGTTTAAGAAAACCTTGAGTGTTACAAATAGTGCAAGTTTTCTTCAAGAATATCTCTGCTATACCAATCGAAATTGCTCTATTTTTAAGGTACGGGGTATTATTTATTTCATATTCGCTTACGATATTATATTTCGTATTCGTAAGGAATTTTATTTTCGTTTAATATTCGTAAGGAATATTATTTTTCGTTCAATATTCGTAAGGAATATTATCTTCGTTCAATATTCGTAGAAATATTATTTTCGTTCAATCGTTGTAAGGGGTATTATTTATTTCATATTCAGAAGAGATATTATTTATTGTATTCGTATGAATATTATTTTCGTTCAATATTCGTAAGGAATATTATTTTCGTTCAATATTTGTAAGGGATATTGTCTTCGTTTAATATTCGTAAGGAATATTATTTTCGTTCAATATTCGTAAGGGATAATATTTTTGTTCAGTATTCGTAAGAAAAAATATTTTCTTTCACACTCTGTACAGACTGTACAGTTTGTACAGACATGTTTTGATATATGTATCCAAATCACACCTAAAACACTGTATTTTGTAAAAATTGAAGTTCCATAATTTTATTTTATTTTTTTTAGTTGTTTTAAAAAAAAGCAAAAAGAAAAAGTTCGAATTTTGTAATGGTCCGGGAGTCCGGACCTG
The DNA here is from genome assembly GCA_020205615.1 of Panax quinquefolius. Taxonomy (NCBI): domain Eukaryota; kingdom Viridiplantae; phylum Streptophyta; class Magnoliopsida; order Apiales; family Araliaceae; genus Panax; species Panax quinquefolius. The sequence continues at coordinate 1,715,209 of JAINUW010000507.1, forward strand.
ATCCGACTCTCTATCTCTCTCTCTCTCTCTCTCTCTATATATATATATATATATATATATTACATAAGTTTTGTTTTTTATGAAAAATAGAATATATTATATTTTATTGTTTTCAAAGTACTGCATAATGTGTGCATAGTGTTGCATAATGCAGTATAGTAAAATCAAAATTTTTCAAAATTCATCCGTGAATCGTCGCCCGTGAATTCCACTGTGTAGTTCGTGATTTTCTAAATTTAAATAGTATCCTGCCATTCTCCTATAAATAGAAAGATTAGTTTAGAAATGAAAATCACACTAGAAATAGAGAATTCTTCTTCTAAAATATTGAGCGTATTTCTTTTGAGTTTAAGAAAACTTTGAGTATTACAAATAGTGCAAGTTTTCTTCAAGAATATATTCGCTATACCAGTCGAAATTTCTCTATTTTTAAGGTAAGAGGTATTATTTATTTCATATTCGCTTACGATATTATATTTCGTATTCGTAAGGAATTTAATTTTCGTTCAATATTCGTAAGGAATATTATTTTCGTTCAATATTCGTAAGGTATATTATCTTCGTTCAATATTCGTACGAATATTATTTTCGTTCAATAGTTGTAAGGGGTATTATTTATTTCATATTCAGAAGAGATATTATTTTTTGTATTCGTATGAATATTATTTTTGTTCAATATTCGTAAGGGATATTGTCTTCGTTTAATATTCGTAAGGAATATTATTTTCGTTCAATATTCGTAAGGGATAATATTTTTGTTCAGTATTCGTAAGAAAAAATATTTTCTTCCATACCCTGTAGTATGTGAGTAATATTATTTCGTTTCAGATTCCAAATTCTACACTCATTTTATTAAGTATTGCTTCTATACTCCTTGAAATTAGTAGAATATCCTTGAAATTTGCGCTTCATCTAGTATCATTTCACAAGGATATTTTTCTAAACATTCTTGTAAAACTTTGATCTTTTCATGTCGTTGTACTATTTATGGGGTACTATTCACGAAGTACTATTCATGGGGTACTATTCATCTGGGGTACTATTTTCTTTTCTGTCCAAATTATTTTTGGAATATTATTCTTGAATTTTACTCCACAAAGTAGTTATCATGTTGACAATTTAGACATTCTTAAACTCTGGATAAATTGAATTATAAATCTTTAATATTTATCATTGATCTCGTTTGATTGAATTCTTATATCATTGTCATCATCCTCATGCTTATATTGTGATGAAAGTCATCTTTTGCTCGTAGTGCATAGATGGACTGTTGATTGGTATGATTATGCCCAGGAATTATGTATCGGTATAATCATGACCTGTAATGTTACAAATGATGTGGTAAATGTCTTCATTGGCCCGTAGTGCATTGATGGACAGTTGTTAGTATGATCATGACCATGGGTTCTCTTTGGCCAAGGGTGCAAAGATGAATTGTTATTTGGTATGATCATGACCATTGGTGATAATAACGAATATCCTTGGCCTGTAGTGCATGGATGATTCGTGGATGTGATAATAATGAATATCATTGGCCTATAGTGCATGGATAGTTCAGTGATGTAGATTATTTATTGAGCTGAGTCTCAGCGATAAAATTGATGATAAACTTTTAAATCATAGAAGATAGTAGATATCATGCTCTACTTAACTCTTCTAATGGATTATTTGTTCCGCTGCAGTTAAGCTTTTTGTCTATTGAATTCTATCAGTTTAACACTGTTGAAGGCTAACGATAATTTATTCTACATTATCTTAGTCATAATATTCTTTACTGGGCTAGTAGAGCTCACCCTTGCTTTCATTGTTCTCTTCAGAAAATGAGAATATAGCTGGCACTAGTCGGGGAATGGAGTGACGGTCCAGATGGTTGCTTTAGTAGTCCTCACTATTCTGTGAAATAGTGTAATAATAATTGTAATGAGAACTTCATTTGAGTTTGGATATTGTCTAGGAGACAATATTCGTGATAAAACCTCAGCTTATGTTACACGACAGTTGTATAATTAAGTTTGTATTTGTATTTTGTACCATGTATTTGGCGACTCAAAATGGGTGATGTATACCTATTTTGGGGGTGTCACAGCTTTCCTATAAGAATTTCTCCTTATTGGCGCACAAATAGGTGACCTTATATATAGATGCATATATAATTATAATAATACTGACATGTGCCACTTGTACTTGAATAATTATGATGACCTACATAGTCAGAATCTTTTTCACCTGATTTCATTTGTAATCCTAGGAAGATGTTTAATTCTCCCTTCATGCTCATTTTAAAAATCCTTACTCATGCTTTTAGAGAAATCATTTCACAAAGTAATATCAATAGACCCAACAATGATGTCGTCAGTTATTTTTAGTAGAGTCAGCTTCAAGACATACCTGTAACATTTATCAATTTTAAGAACTGGTACCCTTTAATAAGAAGGGTCCTTTGGGTGAGTTGTCCATTTTGTATAAGGAACATTTGTGTTTTCCTTTACAAAAATGGGTACAGGAATCTTAGTAGAAACGAGTATTTTATGAGTAGCAGGTTTATAAGATGCATGATTTACTCTATTATTATATCCTGAAAAACTTTGATGAAAATTTCTCTGAGATTTTTGACTTTTATTACAAACTCTTTCCTTGTATTAATAATTGGTGCAATGTTCGTTCCTTTAGGCACCCAAATCATTTTTCCTTTATAATTTCCATTTCGAGCATTATACATGTAAAAAGAATGACCATTTCTATTACAGTAAGAACATTTAGTAAATGGAGATGTATAATTTTCTTTTTCTTTACTTTTAAAATGATAAAGTCCTTTATTTTTACTAAATTCTCCAATGTATCCTAATCCTTCTTTGTTAAATCCACATCTTTGTTAATTAAGCATGACATCAAGGTTTTCTTTCCCTTTTGTGAACTTAAGAACTATAAAATTTAAATCATCACGTTCTTTAGTTAAAATATTAATTTGATCTATTAAAGAAGAATCTTCATTTTGTTTTTCTAATTCTATCTTTAGAGATGCATTTTCAAAATTGAGATTTTTAATATCTTCACTTAACACTTGAGTTTTTATTTGAGTTTTTTCATTAATTACCGTAAGTGTTGAATTTTCTATTTCAAGATTTTTATTTATTCTTTTAAATTGTTCTAATTCTTCTTTTAATGAAACATTTTCCAATTTTACTTCATTTAAACTTTCATTAGTTATAATCAAGTTTACATTTTCGATTTCTAGATTTTTGTTAATTTTAATTAATTTTTCTAATAAAATTTTTAATTCAATAAAATCTTCTTTAATAATTTTATTATCTTCATATAAACCATTATATGCTTCTTGTAGTTTATGGGGTTTTTCATTTATATTATCTAAGGTATGCATAACAAATGAAGTACTAGATAATTGATATTCAAAATGTACCTCAGATCTTGGTGATGACTCATTGTTTGCCATTAAGCACAGATTTGCAATTTCCTCTATTTGTTCAGCAACTTCTTCTTGATTTATAAGTAAATCTTTGAAAGCAATTCCTTTCTTTTTGATATCCGTATCTGATCCTGCTTTTTCGACTAACATGTCGACTTAGTGGGCACGCAGATTTCCAATAAGGCTATCAAGAGGATAAGTAGTTAGGTCTTGCCTTTTCTTAATAGCAATAACCTTCATGTTGTAGATGGATGGAAGGGCTTTGAGAATTCTTTTGTTTTTCTCATTAGTTGTATATGCCTTCCCCAGATGCTCCAGTTCATCAATGATTCTGGAAAAATGTGTTTCGATATCAATGATCTTTTCACCTTGTTCCAGCTTGAAACTTTCATACTCCTGGATTAGAGCATCTTTTCTTGTTTCTTTAATATGACTGGTTCCTTCATAGGTTAGAATTAATTTTTTCCAGATTTCTTTTGCATTCTTGCAATTGCCAACTCTTTTGTATTCTTTTTCAATTAGGGCACTAGTCAACACTTGTTCAACTATGGATGCAATGTTCATAGCCTTTTCATCATCAGTAATGAATTCATTAACATCTTTCTCAACGATCTTTTCTCCCACGATTTTTGTCAGAACTTTTACACCTCATTCTATTGCAAGCCAAACTTTGATTCCTTGTGATTTGGCATAGATTTTGAATCTGCTCTTCTAGGTGGAAAAGTTTGTACCATCAAATAGTGGAGGTCTGGTCATTGATAGTCCTTCTCCACAATCAGTAGCATTGCAGGCCATAGATGGATCTACTCTTAGGTATGTCTGTATTTACTCAATAAACAAGTTAAAGAGCACCTCTCTGATACCAATTGAAAGCCCAATAATAATCTAGAAGAGGGGTTGGATAGATTATTACAGATTTAAAATTATGTAAGGCCTTTTTGAATTTTTGAATAATTAATTTATAGTGTTACAAATTAATATGCAAGACAGTAAAAAGTCAATCACACAATACACAAAGATTTGTCTGGTTCACAACATACATCCCGGGTATGCTGCTACATCCAGTCTCAAGCTCCTCTCCAGGACTTGAGATCCTATTACTATCAGTAATAAATACTCCTTCAACAGGAGGAGAAGCCTTTATAAAGTTTTATAGTCAAACTTCCAACTGTTCCCAACTAATCTATTTTGGACAGCAAGCTCCCAGCTCCCTCCTCAAGCTTAGTTGTACTTCTTTTGAGTTCAGTTCTATTCTATGATCTGGTCTTGAAATAACAGCCTCTTCCTCACCTCACAAGTACACTAGAGATCCAACTTCCCGCTAATCTCTCTAAGACTCTGGTCTTGGTCGAAGAATTACTCGTCTTTCTCACAGGTACATAAAATAAACTAACTTTGACCTTTTCTATTTTTACAAATAATTTTACAACAGTATGCTTCTCAAATAACCAGATAAGAATTTAGTACAAATTGATGCTTCTCAAATAAGCAAATAAGAATTTAGTACAGATGGATGCTTCTTAAATAAGAAGATATAATTTAGTACAGATTGATGCTTCTCAAATAAGCAGATATCAATTAAAGAGCAAATGTATTTATAAAAGTTCAAAGACTTTTATACTTGAGAAAATATGCTTCTTAGTAAGCAAATATTAATTTGTGCTTAGATCAAATAATGCTTCTGTGTAAGCAAATATGTAAATTATGCACTGTTATAAAAGTTTAAATAACTTTTATGTTTTGAGTAAAAATGCTTCTTGAATAAGAAAATAAGTCAATTTTAGTTTTATCTCAAAAATGCTTTTGTTTAAGCAGATATATAATTTAATGCATATTTATAAAGAATTATTTATTCTTTATGAGTAAAGAAAAAGTCACTTTAAGTTTAAATAACTTTTAGAGTGAAAATGCTTCTGAGTAAGCAAATAAATTATTTTAAGCTTTGAATCAAATATGCTTCTATTTAAGCAGATATATTCACTTAAGTTTGTGAAATAAAAGTTTAAATAACTTTTATATTATGCAACAAGTATTTTATGAATAAATAAATTTATGATCAAATACTTGTGATGACATATACCAAGTATAATAAATAAATCAATTAAGCAATACTTGATATAACAAATATTATTGTTTAACTCAAACAATATATAAGAATATTTATCTATTATGTGAACTTTTATAAATAATGTCACTTAGTATAATAAGGAATCGTACGGTTCGAATTCCTCTTGGTAGAGGTGTATCTCCGTAGCCTTGCGGCGTCTAAGTATGACAAAATTTATAACATCACAATTGATATTTATATAAATATTTTTAATAGATCACTACGATTCTTAAATCCAGTTCGGATAACTACTCTTTTTGGAGCAGTATCTCAGTGTCGTTTTGAGCTATCAAGTGTCGTATCTATTTTACGATATTTATATAAATAATATCAATAAAAGGTCACTGAAGACTATAAGAAATCATATGAGTGTATCTTTGTAGCCTTATAAAGTATCCTTTTATTTGATAAATAGATGAAATATAGATATATAGAATTGTGTATAACAATTTATATTCGTATATCTATTAATATAAATAAACAAGAGATAATTTAAATAAATAAATCAAATAACTTATCTCAATATGCTTAGACTAATTTCCTCTTCTCAAATAATCAGAACTTTTGTAATAAGAGAGAGAGAAAACTTTTGAGAGAGAGAGAGAGTATGTCGGAGAGAAATAAGCTTTTCTTGAAAGTGTATTGGCAAATTAGAAATGAAGAAAAAGCCTCCTATTTATAAATTTTTGAAGTCGGGGGTAAAATGATAATTTTAAAAATCTGATTTTGAATGTGTGGTTTAGATGAATAATTTTTTAATTGAACGGTCCAAATTGGAACAGTTTTTACGCAGAAGTACTTCATATTTCGCCCGATCTGTTCTTTTCCAACTTAGCGATTAATAAACCTTTTGACCACATGTTAAAAACCAAAAAGAATGTCAGCTATCTTACGCGTTTTATTGATGTCCCATAATAAAGGTCTCAACATGCCAGCATATCATGCTTAGTATATGTGTATGATATATATTATAATATTCAAGCACATGCATGCATTTTAGATACTACATGTTTTAATGCATGAAAGCTTATACACAGTTTTTGAATATATATATATATATATATATATATATATATATATATATATATATTAATTTGTCCCACAACATTTTGCCAACACATGCATGATACTTACATTATATATGTATTATATATATTTAACACACACGGTTTCAAGCATGGTCCCAAAAAGAATGTCACTCACAAGTTTTAACAACTTTGCCAGCACATGCACAGTCCCAATATAATTGTCATGCATGCATGGTTTTTGGTAAAATAAAATGCCAGCATGATTCATACATATATATAGTAATGTAGTACTAAATAGTAAGATATATATATATATATATATATATATATATATATATATATATATATATATACGGTTTATATTATAATATATAGATATTATATTTATTAGTTAGCACACATGCATTATATATATACTAATATATATACACATTACATGGTTTCTAAAAATGTCCCATTCGATTTTTTTTAAAAATCAACAAATGTATACTAGTATATGTATATATATTATAATATATAATTTATTTATATACAATTATATATATATATATAAGTAATAAAATAATTTTACCCAATATTAAAATAACTTAAAAAAATTTGAAATCTTTAAATAATAAAATTAATTTGAGAATAAATAGAAAATGCCCATATGACAAAAATGATTTAATCAAAATCTCTATATTCTTTCCAAAATAGATCAAACAAACATTTGATAATCAACATGACTTTTGTTCCACAATGCATGACCCAATTGATTTAACACTTTAAAAAATCAAGATCAAGAAAATTAATTAAATAAGATTTAGAAAATATTTTTGGTCAAAATAAATAAGATAAATAAAATAATTATAATAAAAAATCATACGGAGAGGATTCTACCCTTTTAATTAAATTATTTACTAATTATTGTTATCATCAAAATAAAACTAAAAGTTGGAGACCCAACAACGACTCGGAATGAGTGATGTATACCTATTTTAGAGGTGTCACAAGCTTCATCCTTTCTCTCATCAGAATTTCTTTCATTTCTTGGAATTATTATGTTTTGCTAATTTTTCTCATCATCACATGTCACCTTCTATAGCTTACCTCCTTCTAAGGAATATCTTCCTTTCCACTTTCTCCTTTCAGAATAATAAGAATATTCCGTAATTTTTCAGTAATTGGGAAGCTGTATGAATAACCCAGGAATTTAAAAGATTTCAAATCATTCTGAGGGGTCATAAGACCTTGAACTCTTCTCCAGGTTTAATAGTACATCACCACTGTAAACCCTCTTTAACAGAATGTTTATCAATCACACAGACTAAAAACACTCTTTGCAAGTACTCTAAGTGATCAGCCTATCGTACCCCTACGTCGTGCACAACGTATTACATCTTAACATCATAACGACTATATGTGTTACTTTTGGAACCATTGTCTCCGATAACATGACCCCTTTTTATAGGGTTGTTCACCTCAGCTTCTTAACATATGAATTCACACCAAAACAAATTGGTTTGGCATAGTTTGACAAAGAACGCTCGAATTTCATAAATATTTTTCAATATTTGTCTAGCTGAATCAAATAGCATAAACTTCTAGCAACAACTTGGACATCAATCGATATATATATATATATATATACATACATTCTTAACCAACTCAATTGGCATACATTTCTTAGCTTAAAGAAAACCAAAAATCCTTTTTTTTAAACATCTTTATTAGCATATCTTTTCAAAGTTTAGAGAAAACCAAAAATAATTTTTATATCACGATATCGTATCTTCTTAATGGTATGTTGAGGATTCAGTCATGCTACATCATACCATAGTGGGATGACGATCCTATGATCACATCCAACACTAGATTCAATTGCATTGATGACTCCCTCGATTATTATTTCCACGCCATATCAAACGATGCATATGATCAAAAAATTATGTTTTGATAATTTTAAATCATTTTTGTCTAGCTGAAATTACTAGCATAGACACAGGAAAAATAACACTATTTTAAAAACCAATTGATTCAATCATCTATTCCAACAGTTTTCAAAAACAATGAAGTAAAACATCAGCACGAAGTTAATTAAATTTTGAAAAACTAGCATAGCTAGAAGATTTAGAATATCCAATTTTTTCCTCCATCATCTTCAATCTTTACTCCACTGCTTAACTACTTAATCATTCTATCTATCTTTAGCACCATCAATGCTCACCATTCCAAAAATTCTTAGTCCTTGTTTCACAACTTTTCTATACTTAATACAGTTCATCAAACTTACCACACTTTGGATGTTCAGGAACTTGCCACAATAATATGAGTTTAGGAACTTGTCCTAGCAATATGTAGTCCAAGAACCAATCAAAGACTGTCCATACGCTTAGGGGTTCAAAAACGTACATATGATTATGAGTCATCAACTTACCAGAAGTATGATTTTTAAGAACTCGCACCTATTCCTAATAACATCTGACTAATCTTAATAGTCTCTAACTATCAAATATACACATTAGATAAGAATCACCTTTTCATCATATATACATTGATAGCGTGACACCAAAACTCCAATGATTATCAATGTGATAAACCAAGTGTAAGCACAAAACCCCTGCCCATACAAAGGTTTGTACAACATAACCATCACATGAGTCCTCAATTCAAATCCCACCTAACTCTATCTTGCTCATAACTTTTCTTTGATTGATACAAATTTTCTGTATCTCATCATTTATAACTCCTTATGAGTTTGCCACATACTATTTCATAGTACATTCTCGTATAGCATCAAGCTATAACTATTTATTCATTATAGATCATCTATCATTTTACAACTTAACCAGATTACGTCGTGATCTTATTCTACAATCATCTTCTTTATGATTCCTTTCTTATATTATGATCATTTTGGTTTCATGATCCTCATTACTTCCTCTTTAATTATGTTGTCTTATGATTATTCGACTCAATTTTAACTCTCCAAGTTCTTCTTTGAACCCACACATATTATCTTAACTTGTTTCATAAGCATTCTATGAATATATCATCAATTAAAATCTATTTGAGTTCATTATTATTATTAACTTAATCACCTTCATCTTGTAGACATCTTCTATTCATTAACGCTTAACATCTTATTACTGGAGTCAGGTAACTCCAAATTCTTGTCTTGTATATGTCTTCAAGATTCTTCCTTGAATCTACTCATATATATTTTAATATTTTATTTATAAATTTTCAAAATTTATTTCTTATCACTTAAACTTTATCTGAGTTTATTCTTTCATTATCTTCACCTTCCTTCTCAATGTTTATAGCCTAAGGTACCCCTACCTAAGGTTTATAACCTACAGCTTTGATACCAACTATAATGACCCCAAAATTCATACAATTCAATTATCGACTTCGATCGTTAATAATACGTCTAACTTTTGATTTTACATCATTATTCGTTGTTAAACTTAATAAAATGCGGAATGATTTAAACTTTTCTGTCTTCTTACTTTAATTTCCTGAATCAAAGCCTTTATCATTTACACATCTCTGAATCAAGTTATTTTATGATTCGCTTCATCAAAGTTATGATATAAAATCTTATATCTCAGCTCGATATCCCTTATACATTGGGTAGCTGAAACATTACAACTAAATTTGTAGTTTCACATCATAAATTATCAAGTACATTTCTCAAAACCTTTATCTTTACCTACCTTTGAACCATACTTAAATTATTACTCACTTTATCAGAGTTAATAAATAAAATTTATATACAGGTTCAATACCCTTTATACATCGTGTTAGTTCCCGGAGGCACATTAGTTATCTAGAAGGGGGCGGGTTGAATAGATATTTAAAATTCTTTTCGTTTTACTTTGCCAGTTTTGATAATGATTTAAACACAGAAGAATTAAGGTTTGTTTGATCTCCCCTTTTGATATAGTGAGTTAATGAGAGTGAGATAGTTATAACAGTTATAGCAGTTATAATAGTTATAGCAAGAATGCAATAGACACAGCAGTTTTAAGTGGTTCAGAGCACTTAAAGCTCCTAGTCCACTCTTCTACTCCTCGAGTAGGAAATCCACTAAGGATGCCTTTTACACTTTCTGAATATCACAGATTCTTTCTAGACCAACAGTCTAGAAACTTCTTAGTTCACTCTTGAACTCTTCAAGTCCAGCAGACTTAGTTCTTCACAGTTCACTTAGAACTCTTCAAGTCCTTCTGACTTGGAACTCTTACTTCAGTTGATTGGTAGTTGTTGAGTTCTTGGTTGGTGCTACTCAGTTGCCGTTAAGCTCTTGTTCAAAAGAACTGAGTAGCTTTGCAAGCTTTTTCCTTTTCCCATATCATAGAGTTGAGCGTTGAGTATTCTTATTTTTTGTTCAATTGCTTGCTTAGTTGTATCATCTGTAGATGTCTTGCATATATGTGATCTTTGAAATCTGCCCGTTGAATCCATTCGTTGAAGCATTTAATGCGTTTGACGTTTCTGATCTTTGATGGAGACTTTTCTGCATATCTTATGAATTGCATTCTGGCCCACTGACATAGCAGACTGCTTTCTCACCTAACACCTAAAAAGGTGTTTTCCTCTGTCCCATGGTCCTTTCCTTAGCTTCTTTAATACCTCTCTTTGTTGCATACTAAGGATATTTGTATGTCGTTGGGACTGGTGATTACTTCAACGTATGTAACCCATTCCGCATTTGTTAAGATTTTAGCTTTGAACAAATGATCAAGGCTCACAACTTCTGACACAACCAGATGATACTCTACGATTCTTATTGTGGTGTCTTGCCACCTTGGTGCTTGATGCAACCAAACGAGAACACTATAATTTCTCTTAAGGACTGACACACTACGATCTTCACTTGCTTGTCTCGCAGACTCTACGTTTTCGAGAGCACTCTACGATCTCTGAGTTGGCTTCAGCAAACGTCTGGACCACACTATGATCTCTGAGTTGGCTTCGGAAAACGTCTGGACCACTGTACGATTTCTGGAGAGGCCCTTCAAGGTAGTCATATTACGATCCTTGATGCTCGATGATTTTGCCTTGGCTTCTGCAGACTCTTGATTAGCTCATTAGATAACAAATCTGTTTGAAGCATATCTATTACATTTTCAAGATATAGATCAACCTAACATCTTTGATCTCTTTATCTATACATTCATTTACAGAATGATGAACATTGAAAGCTTAGATCAACCTAACAATTTTGATCTATCACAAAGTCCTTGTACATATATTCCTTGAAGGACTTCACATATAATCATAAACGTTGACTTTAAACATCAAATCAAGATATGCATTCTTCCAACACATTTGAAAAAAATTTAAAATCTATAACTCAACATCTATTAAACATCATACATTATCAAGTACATCATCCGGAACATTAAATATGGTTCAAATAATAACAACTCAGCCAAAGTATATAAATTTTCATACATTACATCTGATTCATGTCTTTCAAGTAGCACTTAGCGTTACCATGAATTATTAACCCGCAAAAGTGGTTATTTGCAAGGTTGAGCTTGACAGCCCAACAAATCTAACAATTTTCATGCATCACGTAGCACATAATAACATGCTCAACATATATCACATAATCATTGGACTAACATAACATAAATGTTGCAGTTCACATAACAAGTATAAAGATTGAGTTCCTTTCTCAATCAACATTCTTTATTCAATCAACATAGTCATAAATTGACTTTAACGTTTCATACTTTCAATATATATATATAACACATCATTTTCTTTGTAATAAAGATTTAAAATAGTTCATCATCAACTTAACATAGAAAATGTAAGAACTCGAATTTTTAGAAATTATTAAAATAAGAATTTAGTAAATAAAATTCTTATGACATGAGAAGGGTTCGAATAAGAATAAATATATATGTGTTGTGAGGTATGTGGTATTGTGTTGCATGGGGTAATATAAACTATGTAATAAGTGATTTATGTGTTTAATAAATATATTATTATTATATATTTGTTATTTATTGAAAAGGCGAGTTATTTGAAGTAAAGAAGATGGATAGAAATTTATCTATCGGTATTAAATAATTTATGTGAGATTATTTTATCATAGTAAGTTGGTGACATTAAATATCTTTGATAATCACCAATTTTTTGAGTATGTGCGCTAGTAAGTATCAAGTCTAAGGCAGTGCAACTGTACCCTTTAATGGTGGGTGTATAGGAGCTGGGCTAAATGATTCCTTCAGAGAGCGGAGGTATATACGAATTAGTAACCGATCTAACTCACTGTTAAAACAGTGTAGACGAGACGAAAACTAATTTGTTGGTTGTTTGTGGGAAACCACTCAGTGTACTATATTGAACACTATTAAAGACCTGATGTGTGCTAGGTTTAGACTTGTATATATGTACGTTGTTGACAAGAGAAGAAAATCGATATATCTTTAGATAAATATTGGTTAGAGATTTATTGATTAATATTAAGATATGGTTAAACGTATGGATTAAAGATACTATGTTGAGGCAATCTATAGAAAGGAAAGAGAAATAATTATAGTATATTTCTAATAAAGGATATTAAAATAAATTCTAGCATTTGATTATTTTAATAAAAGGGGGAATATTATTTTGATATTACCTTCTATAACTTTAGACGAGGTAATGTGTGTGAGTAAGTAATATGGTAAATATATTAAAACATATTTGATATATAAGTTGATGGAAATAATTTATCATAATAGGAAATAACTTATTTTATATATATAGTGTGTGCACGTGTGTAGTGCATGTAAATATTTTAATAATTCATAGATATTATGTTAAGAATAATATCTTGAGAAAATGAGTAAATCGTTTTATTATTATGATTAGTTCCTATAATTAGAGAAAACCCGATAAAAACATCTTATGTTATATTATAGCAAAATACATAATTTTGATTATAGGAATGTATTTCCAAGAGGGTTGAAGTTATAAAAGAAAACTAAGTTATTTTAATTTACTAAATAACTTGAGTTATTATATTACCATAAATGTTATAAAGAATATTTAAATATTTCCATTCACGATATAATTATATATGTGAAGCTTGTGATATAATAATTTGATATAAATGTAACATGTTATAAATAGTAATGTGGTGGGAAATAAATAAGTAATGAGAATGAGAATAAGCTTAATGTAAGCTTGTGAGATATGCGTAGTGTGACAAAGTGATGGAATAAGCATTCATTAAATAACTTAATGAATGAATAATTGAAGGAATTAATTTGTATGTGCAATATATTATATAGTAGCTACATCTATATGATATGAAACGAAGTGGGTGTAAGACCCCAACTTTTATGAATAAAGAATAATTTTCTCAAAATATATTTTTGAATATTATGGTGTGGATTTGATATAATATTATAATTATGGGTAATATTTATAAATTTTGCAAAGTAAACAAGTGGTTATATAATATTCGATTGGTCAGGGAATATTCGTACGACGGCACAATCATTGGTGGACCCCACAACGAAAGTATTGTCGTAGTTAAAAAACGACATAATTATCTTTTTATAGAAATAACGGCGGAAGTGTTACCGTTAAAACTGTTGAACTACCCGGTAGTAAAAGAACAGTAATACGCGTGGTTGCATAGTAGCACACGGTATTGATTATTGATGCTTACGTGAGAAGTCACTCAGTTATACTCAATTATTGCTATAGTAATTGCTGCATCATATCTCTCATATTATTGATTCGATTATTGTCACAGTATCATCTGCATTATATGATATATTATTAAATCAATAATTGAGACCACAAAGTTATTCATATTATTAAATTGCAATATTTACAATGTCTAGAAGATCTGTCAAGGAGAGGTTTGGTCATCTAATTGCGCGCCAATAAGTGAAATCCTTATCGGAAAGCCCCCTCTTTCCTGTGAACGACCTGGTTGTTAAATATCATGAGATATAATATTTATGATGAATAAGTTCGTGTTGATTAAAGATGAAATTGATAGTTCCATTGTGTTGGAATTATTAGTGTTAGTGAAAATCTATATTTATTTTGATATTAATTGATGTCTGGAAGTTTTACTGACCAGTCGGGTAATTAATCGGATAAATGAGCAATTAATTGCTATTAACTCACGTGATTATAACTATTTGTTAACATGTGTGTACTATTGATTCACATTCTTGTACTATTAGGGGAGTTGGTGCAAGATTTATAATACTTGCATGACTAAGTCAAAAATGGAGGTATAGATGGAGTTACTATACTGTAATTTGTATTTTCACATGATTATAACTATTAGTTCACATGATTGAACTATTGATTCACATTATTTACTATTAGGGGAGGTGGTGCAAGTTTGAGAATACTTGCAGGACTAAATTAAAGATGAAGAAAAGTTGAAGGTACTGTATTGTAATATTTCGAGCCCCAAAACGTGCAATTATCGAAACTATATTTTCCTATAAATAGAAGCTCATTCTTCCTTCATTTCTCACTAATTCACTAAAGCTTTAGAGCAATTATTATAGAGAGAAATTATAAAGAAAAAGAAGAAGAGAAGTCTGCTACCTCACTATTCCAATATTCATTTTCTTTTAAGGTAAGGGGTATTATTTCTTTCATATTTATGAAGAGAGCTTCTGTTATTCCATTCTTTATTATTATGTTGGAATAACCTATCTATGCGAAGTACTGCATACATTATGAAATTCTTCTGTTATTCCATTCTTTATTATTATGTTAGAATAACCTGTCTATGCGAAGTACCACATACATGGTGAAATTCTTCTGTTATTTCATTCTTTATTATTCTGTTGGAATATCCTGTCTCCGCGGATTGCGTTAGACCTGGTTCCCTTCTTTATTATTATGTTGGAATAACCTGTCTGTGCGATCTATCACATGCATGGTGAATTCTTTGTTATTCCATTCTTTATTATTCTGTTGGAATATCCTGTCTGTACGGATTACGCTTGACCTGGTTCCATTCTTTATTATTACATTGGAATAACTCGCCTATCTGCGATCTATCGCATGTATGGTGAATTCTTCGTTATTCAATTCTTTATTATTACGTTGGAATATCCGCCTATGCGGATTACGCATTTGATTGGTTCCATTCTTTATTATTTCGTTGGAATAACTCGCTCATGTGGATTATCACATGCATGGTGAATGATCCTTCGTATTCATTCCTTATTAAATTATGGAAATGATCTGTCTACGTGGATTACCGCATGGCGGGTAAAAATCCATTTATAGTTTCATATATTCTATGATACTCATTTGGTTAAAGTTTTGGCTTCTATACTCCATGAAATTAGTAGAATATCCGGATATTTTGCGCTTCATCCCAGTATCTTTTCATGGAAATATTCTTACGAGCATTCTTGAATTTTACTCCACAAAACAAAGATCATGTTGACAATTTGGGACGTAATTGATTTCAAGATAAATTAACTTATAAATCTTTAAAATTTATTCTTGAACTTGTTTTATTGAATTATTATGTCATTGTCATCATCCTCATGCTTATATTGTGATGAAAGTCATCTTTAGCTTACGTGCATAGATGGACTTAGTATGATTATGACCAGGGATTATTCGGTATAATCATGACTGTAATGTTATAAATGATGTGGTAAAAGTCCTCGAGAGCTTTTGTAGTGCATTGATGGGACGTTTTTGGTATGATTATGACGAGGATTATTCGGTATAGTCATGACCATTGATGATTTAATGAATATCCTCGCCCGTAGTGCGGGGATGACTCGATGATGTGGTTTATTTATTGTCGAGTCTCGTGATAAAAATTGATGAAAAACATTTTAAATCATAGAAGATAGTAGATATCATGCTCTACTTGACTCTTCTAATGGATTGCTTATTCCGCTGCAGTTAAACTTTATGTCTATTGTATTTTATCAGTTTAACATTTTTGAAGACTAATGATAATTTATTCTGCATTATCTTAGTCATAATATTTCTTACTAGGCTAGTTGAGCTCACCTTTTCTTTCACTGTTCTCTTCAGAAAATGAGAACATAGCCGGGACTAGTCGGGGAACGGAGTGACGGTCCAGATGATAACATCAGTAGTCCTCACTATTCTGTTAAATAGTGTGACAATAAATGTAATGAGGACTTCATTGAGTGTGGATATTGTCTAGATGACAATATTCTTATTAAAACTCTTAGATTATGTTTTGTCGTATTTTACACGACTGTTGTATAATTAAGTTGTATTTGAATTTTGTAGTGTGATATCCGACGACCCAAGATGGGTGATGTATACCTGTTTTGGGGGCGTCATAGTGGGACACTTCAATGGTAACTATATAATATAGGAAACTATATGGCAAAGTGGAATGAGTCACACGAGTTACATAAATGGACATATGTGACAATGTGATTTGTGTGGTACACTAATCTGTACTTTATGAAGGATATTAAATTAAACTAAATAAATAATTGTTGTTAATAATTATTTCAAGAGTTAAGTATAATTTAAATAATAAAGTTCATAATAATGAGGTGTGACACTACTCAATTAAAATATATTCAGTACTGTCAAATATACATGCATTGAGAATATCCAACTATTTTATAATTAGCCCAATTAAAATATTATTGGATTAATGTACATGATATTATGTATTGGTGTATATTTAAAATATAAGTATACTTCCTATAGTTGAGTAGGTACATATATATGTGTCCATAAATTAATTTACTGTAGTAATGTTAAGTCATTATAATTGACTTAATGAGCTCAAAAGGAATTAACTTTAGTAGAATGTTGGTCATTTTACTAATAGGTTAAGGAATATTGTAGCTTGTCTCAATATCAGTGTCTCTTTAATTATTAGCCGTGTTAGGCCATTAGCCTAGCCTATTATTGTTGCTGAAATCAAGAAGGCTTATGATGAGAGTTGGTATCAACTTTCCACCAACTTCCCCTTAACCATCATTTCCTTCCATCTTCCATTAGATTCTATCTTGGAGGCAACAGAATTATCTGGGTAATGAATTCCCTATAAATGGAAGACCCTTTCTTCTCTTTCACCTTGGTTAAGTTTTCTGATATGTTTCCTATTAAGAGTGAGTTGCCATTAGTGAGAGTAATCTGAGATTGGAAGATTGAAGAGCAATAGTTAGCCAATCAAGCATTAAGAAGGTAACATTTCTGTTATATATGTTCTTGAATTCAAAGTTCTTTAATTACTAGAAAAACATAATGAAATACTTGATTTTGAGTCACAAAATTGATGACTAAAACTTGTTGAAATCTGTGCATTTTTTCTAGATACTGTTAATACAGTTAAATACGAAAACAACGAAAGTTAAACGGACCAATTTGGATGAGAAACGAATTCGTAGAGAATGAATTCGCTAAATATGTTTAAAATATGAAAATATAGCATGAACACTGAATTGGAACCTTTAAAATGATTTTTTAATATTTTTGAAGTGTTATAATTATTCTATATGAGTAGCTACGAGTTTAACGAGTTCAACAAATCGAAAACCAACTAATTCTGACTTAAAATGAAGAAGTTATTAAGATTTGAAGTAAAAACATTGAGAAAACTATAATCAGGCAAAGTTAGTGTGGGCGCGCTTTTGGACCTTTGCTAAATGGGTGGTCTTATTTGGGATTAATGAAGAAAATGGGGAGCTGGCGCTACCATAGTGTATCGTGTGTGACTGTTTTGACATGTTTAATAATATGGCCAAAACGTTTTCATACACACTCTGATTGAGGCAATTCAAGATGATCCGTAACGAGGACGAATAGGCCTACAACTTTTGTTCTTTAAGTTTTTCAATTTGAGATAGTTAGAAGGGGTCAAAATTGTCATCTTTAGGACTAATGTGTATTAGTAGGCAATCGGAGGGTGTCAGGCATGCACGTATGCAAGTATAGTTCTCCTGACGATAAAATATGTTATTCTAAGTGATAAAACATAAATATGAATGATAATAGACATGTCATATAACTAAGATTACTTTACTCATAATGGAATGCTTTAACATGACTTTCTAAAAGAAAACTTAAAGTTTTTGAGAAACGAAAGTTGATAAATTTGGTGTCCTTTGAGTTCTGACCTTGAACCCTATGTACGCATACCAACGTGCATGAAATTTAGTTTTAAAGTTTCCTTGCATATATTAGATTGATATAGCTTGGTTTAAAATGCTTTGAAAGAAAACTCAAAAGTTTTGGAGAACTAATAGTTTCAAATATTGTGTAAAGTATACTCTGACCTTTCTAGCATGCATACTAAGACGCCTTATGCCTCTAGACATGACGAATATATCATCATCTAGCTAAGCATGAATTGGACCTTTCAAGTGTGGTTTAAAATTAAATTTTAAATAATGAACTATGTTATGTCTTCGTAAATAAGATATATACATGTGAGCATGCTATTAGAGGCTTATTAATACCGAGATATGGTTTAAAAGATTATAACATCGAATCTTGTTAAAGAAAAATTGTTAAGCCTTATTGATTGAAATAAATCATTCTGGAGCTAAGTAGTTTGAATATGAACTTGAAAATAGATCACAACCTACTTGATGTAAGTTTACAGTACGTAACAGAATACATGTTATGCTAGGAATTATATTGGGCAATAAAAAGCCTAAGTCTGGTTCTAGCAGGGAGTAGCGCTACAGCGCCACTCCCAAGCTTAAATGCAAGATCTTGACCCACTTGCGTTTATTGATGTGACCAAGATCGATTAGTTAAGCGCATGGTCTTAAGTTATGATTATATGTTGTCCTTAAGGATTACAAGATATGAAACAAGATTGTTTAGATAAATATGATAGTAAAATGAGCTAGTCTCATGGTTATCCTAAGTTCAAGTAAAAATGAAACCAAATTAGGAAATAATATTTTTTCTTATATTAAGAGTGTATGAAATGTATGACTGATGGGTATGAATTCATGATTATATAACTGTGTAGGAACACACGCAGTGCTGATAAACTTTAAGCAGTTAAGTCGTAGTTAATAAACTACGAATCAGGCATGTCTTTCAGTTCCTATTTTCTATATGAATTCAATAACTATTAGTTGAGCTATATTATGCTATGAGAATGTTGATGTATATATATGAAATGCATATGAGATATATATGAAATTTGAACGTTGATCTTTGATGATATACTTGTGAAGTAAATCTCTATGCTTTTTATGTGAGAAGTAACATGCATAGTAAATATTAGTTGATTGTGAATGCATGAACTGAGTATGTTATTATATGCTATGTGATGCATGAAAACTGTTAGAATTGCTGAGCTGTCGAGCTCACCCTTGCAAATAACCATTTTTACAGGTTAAGGACTCGCGGTAAAGATTACGTGCTGCTTGATTGATAGAATTCAATAGTATCAAATGAGATTGATTCATTTATTTAAACATATGCTCTTGAACCATGTTTAGGTTCTAGGAGATGTACATGATAGTAGTTTATGATGTGTAATACATGTTGAGTTGTAAAATTGTACTATATGATGTATAGAGGAATTCAAATCGAGATGTAAAAAATATATATATAGTAATTCGAATAGAATGAATCATAACATAATTTGATTTAAGGATATGTAATTGATTCAAGTTAAGACATCAATAAAAGATTTTTTTTAAAGGAGATTGAAAAAGTTTAAATTATTCCTCATATTTTTATAACATCGAATATAATGTAAGACATGAATGGTAAATGACCAAGATTTGAAACTTATAAAAGTTTGGGGTCATTATACAAATCCTGGAAATGGAAAGAATTTATATTCTAAATTGTAATAAGCTAAGTTATATTCATTAAGTTATGAATAAAATATATAAATAGTTTGACGATAGTAGTATCGTGGTGGACCGGATCCGAGGTTTGAAGGAGTCTGGATTTGGGGGCATCACAAGTTCGTATCAACTATGTAGGTTATAAACTTTAGGTAAGAGTACTTTAGTCTATAACCTGAGAGAGACAAAAATAAAGATTAAAATATATAAGCGAAGATTCAAAGAAGAATCTTGAAGTATCTAGGAGAATGAGATTTCAGGAGTTTCCCAACTCCGGTAATAAAAATTTTAAGATGATGTCTATAAGATGAAGATGACAAAGATAATAAGAATGATCTTGAATAGAGTTTAGTTGATAATGGGAAAGAACCCCAAGGTAAACCGATGATCACGAAGTGATTGGATTGAGCTATGACATGATAAATAGTCTGTAACGACTAAGTGGTTATAGCTTGATGCTATAAGAGAAGGTATTATAAAATGGTACGAAATGAACTCATGAGGAGTTATATATGATAAGATACGAAGAATCCGTATCGAGAAAAGAGTAAGTTAAGAGTAAGATAGAGTTAGTTGGGATTTCAATTGAGGACTCAGGTGATGATTAAGTTGTACAAACCTTTGTATGGGCGGAGGTTGTGCTTGTACTCAGTTTATTACACTGATAATCATTGGAATGTTAGTGTCGCGCTATCAATGTACATATGGCGAAAAGGTGATTCTTTTCTCATATTTATATTTGATAGTTAGAGACTAATAAGATTAAGTTAGAGAATATTAATATTAGGCACGAGTTCTTAAAACTCATGCTTATGGTATATTTGTGACTCATAGTCGTATGCATGTTTTTGAGCCCTTAAGCGTATGGACAGTCCCTGATTGGTTCTTAGACTACGTATTGCTAGGATAAGCTCCTAAACTCATATTATTATGGTAAGTCCCTAAACTTCCAAGGTGTGGTAAATTCGATGAACTATATCGGGTATATATATGTTATATATTATGAATTTAGAAATTTTGGTATAGTGAGCATTGATGGTAGAATGAAGCATTGGAGTAAAGATTGAAGTTGATGGAAAAACATGGATTTTCTAAATCTTCTAGCTCTGCTAGATTTTCAAATTTTATTGACTTCGTGCTAATGTTTGCACTTCTGTTTTCTTGAAAAAAATTGGATCATGTGATTAAACCAATGATGTTTAAAATACTATACCGTTATTCATATGTTTATGCTAATTATTTCGGCTACGACAAAAAAAATAATTTAAAAATTTTCAAAACGTATTTCTGACCATGTGCATCATTTGATATGGTGTAGAAATGGTAAACGATGGAGTCATAAATGCAATCAAACATAGTGTTGGTTGTGATTGAAAGATCATCAACCCATTATGGTATGATGTAATATGACAAAGTCATAATATGACGGAATCCTCAAGGTACTACTAATCTGGTATGGTATCATGACGTCATAAAAGAATTTTGGTTTTCTTTTGTATTATGAAGAAGGTCAATTAATTTAGCTAAATTATTTTGATTGATGCCCGAGTTGTTGATAAAAGTCTAAGCTATTTGATTCGGTTAGGCAGCTATTGAAAATTATTTATGGAATTCAAGCATTCTTGAGTATTTATGCCAAACCAGATTGCTCTAGTGTGGATTCAGATGTTGAAAAGCAGAGGTGAACAACTATATACGGGGACATGATTTTGGAGACAATAGTTCCGAGCGTAACGCATATAGTTGTTACAACACACTACATAGTGGTACAATAGGCCGACCACCTAGTGTACGCGTGGATGGTGTTTTCAGTCTTTGTGATTGATAAACACTCTGGTTTGCAGTGTGAAGAATTTTGTTGAAGCATTAGTAAACTTGGAAAAGAGTTTATGGTCTTGTGACCCCTCAGCATAATTTGGAATCTGAGTTATTCATACTACTTCCCGATTATTGAAAAATCATGGAATATTCTTATTCTTCTGAAGGATGAATGTAGTAAGTAGAATGTTCTTTAGAAATGAGAATGTGGTAGAATGCAAGTGAGCAAGTTATAATAAAACTTCCGAAAAGAGAATGGATAAAATTATTCAAAAGAATATGTAATATTCAGAATAACACCAAGTAGAGAAGGTCTCGGTGATTTCGAGGACGAAATCCTTATAAGGGGGAGAGGATGTAAGAACCTGAATTTTCAAAAATTATTAAAATAAGAATTTAGTAAATAAAATTCTTATGACATGAGAAGGGTTCGAATAAGAATAAATATATATGCGTTGTGAGGTATGTGGTATTGTGTTGCATGGGGTAATATAAACTATGTAATAAGTTATTTATGTGTTTAATAAATATATTATTATTATATATTTGTTATTTATTAAAGAGACGAGTTATTTGAAGTAAAGAAGATGGATAGAAATTTATCTATTGTTATTAAATAATTTATGTGAGATTATTTTATCATAGTAAGTTAGTGACATTAAATATATTTGATAATCACCAATTTCTTGAGTATGTGTGCGAGTAAGTATCAAGTCTAAGGCAGTGCAACCGTACCCTTTAATGGTGGATGTATAGGAGCTGGGCTAAACGATTCCTTCAGAGAGCGGAGGTATATACGAATTAGTAACCGATCTAACTCATTGCGAAAACAATATAGACGAGACAAAAACTAATTTGTTGGTTGTTTGTGGGAAACCACTCAGTGTATTATATTGAACACTATTAAAGACTCAATGTGTGCTAGGTTTAGACTTGTATATATGTACGTTTTTGACGAGAGAAGAAAATCGATATATCTTTAGATAAATATTGATTAGAGATTTATTGATTAATATTGAGATATGGTTAAACTTATGGATTAAAGAAATTGTGTTGAGGCAATCTATAGAAAAGGAAAGAGAAATAATTATAGTATATTTTTAATAAAGGATATTAAAATAAATTCTAGCATTTGTTTATTTTAATAAAAGGGGAATATTATTTTGATATTACCTTTATATAACTTTAGACGAGGTAATGTGTGTTAGTAAGTAATATGGTAAATAAATTAAAACATATTTGCTATATAAGTTGATGGAAACAATTTATCATAATAGGAAATAAACTTATTTTCTATATATAGTGTGTAAAAGTGTGTAGTTCATGTAAATATTTTAATAATACATAGATATTATATTAAGAATAATATCTTGAGAAAATGGTAAATCGTTTTATTATGATTAGTTCCTATAACTAGAGAAAACATGATAAAACATCTTATGTTATGTTATGGCGAAATACATAATTTTGATTATAGTAATGTATTTCCAAGAGGGTTGAAGTTACAAAGGAAAACTAAGTTATTTTAATTTACTAAATAACTTAAGTTATTATATTACCGCGAATGTTATAAAGAATATTTAAATATTTCCATTCACGATATAATTATAAATGTGAACCTTGTGATATAATAGTTCGATGTAAATTAAACATGTTATAAATAGTAATGTGGTGGGAAATGAATAAGTAATGAGAATGAGAATAAGCTTAATGTAAGCTTGTGAGATATGCCTAGTGTAGTAATGTGATGGAATAAGCATTCATTAAATAATTTAATGAATGAATAATTGAAGGAATTAATTTGTATGTGCAATATATTATATAGTAGCTACATCTATATGATATGAAATGAAGTGGGACACTTCAATGGTAACTATATAATATAGGAAACTGTATGGCAAAGTGGAATGAGTCGCACGAGTTACATAAATGGACATATGTGACAATGTGTTTTGTGTGGTACACTAATCTGTACTTTATGAAGGATATTAAATTAAACTAAATAAATAATTGTTGTTAATAATTATTTCAAGAGTTAAGTATAATTTAAATAATAAAGTTCATAATAATGAGGTGTGACACTACTCAATTAAAATATATTCAGTACTGTCAAATATACATGCATTGAGAATATCCAACTATTTTATAATTAGCCCAATTAAAATATTATTGGATTAATGTACATGATATTATGTATTGGTGTATATTTAAAATATAAGTATACTTGCTATATGTGGGTAGGTACATATATATGTGTATATATGTGTCCATAACTTAATTTAGTGTAGTAATGTTAAGTCATTATAATTGACTTAATGAGCTCAAAAGGAATTAACTTTAGTAAAATGTGGGCCATTTTTGTGATGCACCCAAAATAGGTATGCATCACCCATTTTGAGTCGCCAAATACATGGTACAGAAATAAACTACAAACTTCATTATTGCAATTGTCGTGCAAATTACGAGAACACATAAACTATGAGTTTTAATACAAATATTGTCTTCTAGATAATATCCAAACTCAAATAAGTCCTCATTACAAATATTGATACACTATTTTACAAAATAGTGAGGACTACTAAAACAACTGTCTTGAACCATCACTCCGTACCCCGACTAGTTCCCACTATATTCTCGCCTCCTAAGAAGAAAAATGGAACAAAAAAGAAAAGGATGAGCTCAACTAGCCCAGTAAAGAATATTATGACTAAGATAATGTAGGACAAATTATCCTTAGTCCTCAACAGGAAAAAATCTAATAGAATATAATAGACAACAAGTTTTAGATCAACAATTGCAGTGGAAACAAAAATTCATTAGAAGAGTTAAGTAGAGAATGAAGTCTACTATCTTCTATGATTTAAAAGTCCATCATCAGTATTTTATCCCTGTAACATCAATCAATATACATCTTAAATCAAATATTCATCTCTACACTACGGGCCAAAGATATTCATTTGCATCACCAGTTGGTTATGTTCATCTCAACACCTGTCAATCTTTACACTACGGGCCAAAGATATTCATCAGGTAATCATTCATCTCTGCACTACAGGCCAAAGATATTCATCAAGTATCAACATTTAAGATTGAGGATGATAAAAAATATTTTAAAGAACGAATCCAGTAAGATAAAGGACACAATTAGGGATTCGTAATTTAGTTTATCCGAGTTCAATAATACTCCGTAACAATCAATTGTGGAGCAAAATTCAAGAATAGAGTTCAAAACATAGATCTAATCAAAGATAAGAACCATAACAGACAACTTGGACAAAGAAAAAAAAATTATTTTTTTTGTGAATAGGGTCATATTCGTGAATAGTGTCATATACGTGAATAGTAATCCCGACATGAAAAGGTAGAAATTTTACAAGAAAAATCATACTTCGTGAATAGTACTCGTGAATAGTACCATATTCGTAAATAGTGCCGTATACGTGAATAGTAACCTCGATATGACAAGGTAAAAATTTCATAATAAAATTCATACCAATATTTTGGTATAATGATATTGAAAGAAATAACATCATTTACGAAGAAAATAACATCCCTTACCTCAAAAGAATAATACTTCTGGCTGAAATATCAGATATAATGTTGAAGGAAACTTCCACTGAATAGCAACACTCAAGATATCTAAATACTCACAAAAATACGGTCAATATTATAGAGAGAAAATTTCTGAATCTGGTGTGATTTTCAATTCTAACTAAGCACCCTATTTATAGGAAAAGTGCGGGACACCATAGTTGACAAAATTACATACAGAGGCTTTTGTTTTTCTCTGCAGCACTCCATCTTTGAAGATTCAAAGCCCACCAAAAAGGATAACTCCCTCCCACCACATGTTTTTAATAAAAAAAACATTTATTTCCAAAACTTTAATAATTTATAATAAATAGCCCTTTTATCAAAAAAATATGAACCTTATGTCCATTCCATATAAAATTTAATTCTCTACAACTTTGTAAAATAAAGTTTTTCCAAATTCCAAACAAAAAATGACCGAAATCCACATACGGATGATTTTTAATAGTTCCATTCCGACAAAATACTGATAAAACACCTTAGCATTAATTTCTTCATTTATATCCATATAAAATAAATATTTCCTTATCATTTAAATCAATAATTAATTATTCATAAATAATATTGCAGAATCACAATAATGACAACCAGGTCGTTCCCAAGAAAAAAGGGGGCTTTCCGATAAGGATTTCTCCTTACTGGCGCGAAATTAGGTGACCAAACCCCTTTCTTAGACAGAACTTATTTAGACATTGCCAATAATGCTATCTAATAATATTATTCAAATAATATAAATTATTGATCTGATAATGGGAAATATTGTGTAGTGACAATTATTGAAATAACAATAATATAAAATATCAACTTTGCAATTATTGAATAAATAAAATAAAATATTGAACAGTAATTACTATAACAATTATTGAGTAGTACCTTCTTACGTAAGAATTAATAATCCAAAAATATTATGCAATACCGTGTGACACTGTACAACCACGCGTATTACTGTATTTTAACCACTGGGTATTCCAACAGTTTTAACGGTAACAACACTGCCGTTATTTTTATGAAAAAGGTTATTTTTGTTGCTTTCTATATTCGACAGTTATTCCGTTATGAGACCCAAAAATGGTTGCGCCGTTGTACAGATATTCCCGATAAAAAGAATATTCCCTGACCAAAATGAATATTCCCCGACAAAATGAATATTTTATGACCACTTGTTTACTTTGCAAAATTTATACATTTCACCCATAAATAAAGTATTATATCCAATAAACACCTTATTATTAAAAAATAATAAATAGAGAAATTAAATCTTTATTCATAAAAAGTTAGTGTCTTACAACCTCCCCTTCTTATGAAATTTCATCCTCGAAATTGATGTACGTTCCTGGTATGTCGAAGAGGTAAGGATACCTTATTTTTATATCCGATTCTAACTCCTAGGTCATTTCCTCAATATCATGGTTTCTCCATAAAACTTTAACTTGAGGTATAACCTTTGAGCGTAAAATATGTTCTTTTTTATCCAAGATTTTAACAGGTACCTCTTCATATGTTAAATCCTCTACTATCTCATCTGGTTCTAACTCAATAATGTGGTTCGGGTCTTTCACATATTTACGTAACATGGATATGTGAAAAATGTTATGAACACGAGACATACTTGGCGGTAAAGCGAGTCTATAGGCCACAGTTCCTACTCGATCGAGGATTTCAAATGGACCAATAAATCAAAGGTTTGAGCTTTCCTCACATCGTCAATTCTCGCTTTTGGAATAACGACTTCTTGCACCTTCTTCATATTCATCAGCTTCAGGTCTGTAGCTTAAACAGCTTTAAATTAATCGATTAAGGTCGGTTCTACTCGTATATTTGACATCATCACGTGGGTCCCTAGAGTTTTTAACTCTATCTCTATCATTTATAAATTATACGAAATGGGTTTTTGTGTTCGACAATATCGCACTCGTACTCGCATACAATCTTCTACTCAACTCGTCAGCGACTACATTTACTTTTCCAGGATGGTATTGTAAGAACAGTTGCTAAAATGAGTTTCCTCTTGAGTTCTTGGAAGTTCTTCTCACATTCCTCGCTCAATCTGAATTTTGTATCTTTACGAGTCAGCTGAGTTAATAGAGTGGAAATTTGAAAAAAATCCTTCCACGAATCTCCGATAATAACCAGCTAAGCCTAGAAAGCTACGTATTTCGATTACTGAATTAGATTGCTCTCAACTGTGACTCATATCCCAACCTTGGATAACACGTCACATGGCACCTATCATTTTACCACCACACAAATATAGCATCCCCTACGGAGAGTCTGGCTTCGGTGCTTTCCACAAAGGAAGTCACCAGATAGAGGCTACGAACTCATGTAGTTGGGTTTTTAACTCCTAAAGTTCAATAGGAGCTATTTGATATGTGGTTTTGGAAATGGGGTTTTTACCGGGTTCAAGGTCAATACAAAATTCGATATCACGCTCTGGGGGTAGACCGGGAAGTTCTTCAGGAAATACGTCAGGAAATTCGCTAACAATAGAAATATTATTCAAATCTGACGTGTTTTTGTTTAAATCCATAACATGGGCTAAGAAAGCTTGACATCCATTTTTTAATAAACGAATGGCTTTATGGCTTGATATGAAAGTGTTTGACTTTAGTGGTTTGGTTGCTTGAATTCGCATAACAGGTTGGTTAGGAATATGAAAACTAATAACCTTACGAAAATAATCAATTTTAGCATGATGAGTGGTTAACCAATAAATCCCTAAAATCACTTCAAATGTAAGTATCTTTAAAGAGATGAAATCAACAGGTAATGTGATGGTCCCAACTTGAATAAAGTAAGATTTATAAACCATGGATGTAATAAAAGTTTCTCCTAACAGAGTCTCAACAGATAAGTCAAAGTCTAATTTCTTAGGGGTCAAGTTCAAATGTTGAGCATAAGCAGGAGAGATAAAAGAATGGGTAGAACTGGTATCTAATAAGGTATATACCTCGCAAGAGTTTATAATTATCTTACCCATGATAACTTCATTCGGGTTCTTCACTTTTTGGAAGTTACAAAAAGCGCTCTCACTTGAACCACCAACTTTGACTTATCCGGGACAGCCTTTCGTGCCACCGTCTCAGCTGGACTTGACTTTTCTACCGGGAAAAATTGGGCTATATAACCGTCTTTTCCATAACTAAAACACACCTTGGAAGGCTGTGAACAGTTAGGACTTATGTGTCCCTCCTTCTGCATCTGTAGTATCTAATTGGCGGTCTTTTTCCTCCCCTAGAATTTGTTGCTGATGCTGGTGCTGCTGCTGATGTCTTCCCATCAATGTTGAATCTTCTCTTTTTGAAATTTCCACTTGACTCACATCTCCTATTGTCTTGGCCATGATTACCACCAAAGTGGTTACCATTTTTGGCATGGTAATTTCCTCCACGATGATTATCATTGTCCCAATGGCCATTGCCACCGGTACGATTATTATCGTGTTATTGGTTGTTATATTTTGGTTGGGCTGGCTCATTATCGCGCTCCAAATAACTGAGCCCTATTCACAACATCTGAATATAAACAAAGTTTATGAGAAATAAGGTATTGACGTATTTCAGGTTTCAAACCTCTCAGAAACATCCGCGTCATACGTTCCTCATTCTCTACTAAATGAGGTATAAACTTGGATAACTCCGTGAACTTTGCCTCGTACTGGGACACAGTCATGTTGTTTTGTTCCAATCTGATAAACTCTACCTCCTTCATATGACGAATACTTTTAGGAAAGTACTTATCATTGAACAGTTTCTGGAATGCTTCCCAAGACATATTGAGTGTGGCAGGCTGGGTATGCTTCACAGATTCCCACCAGTAATTTGCCTCACCACGAAACATAAAGGTGGCGAATTGAACCTTTTTTTCCTTCGTGCATCCCAAGACATCAAATATCTTGGTAATTTTCTTAACTTTGGCGGTCCTAACTCCTTGAATTGTTTAGCAGTAACCAACCGTGAGTTGCCATTGTTTCCACCTGCATTATGAACAGGAGTTTCTCTCGTCTTGTTTTGTTTGAACTGCAAAAAGCTTCTAAACGTCTCATCATTCATCATTTGATTGGTGGTGTTAGTTACAGGAGGAATATTGCATTCCTGATGCACATTATCCTGGTTGTTGATTGTCGGTGTCTCAATGGTCGCATTTGCTCTATTGCTCATCTAAAAATTTTCATATGCTATTTTCAAATACTACCATAAAACAAGGATTAATTAAGGAAACTGACATGCTACATAATATCCCAATATTCTGACCGACCAACAAATAAGCTTAGGTAGGACACACCAGCAAAGAATTTACTCATCTCTCCCCTCCTAGTTCAACTCCCAGATCTCCACCAGAGATCATATCCCTAAGCTTTGATACCAACTGCGACGCCCCCAAAATAGGTATACATCACCCATTTTGAGTCGCTAAATACATTGTACAGAAATCAAATACAAACTTCATTATTATAATTGTCGTGCAAAATACGACAACACATAAACTGTGAGTTTTAATACAAATATTATCATCTAGACAATATCCAAACTCAAATAAGTCCTTATTATAATTATTGATACACTATTTTACTAAATAGTGAGGACTACTAAAACAACTGTCTTGAACCATCACTCCATACCCCGACTAGTTCCTACTATATTCTCGCCTCCTGAGAAGAAAAATGGAACAAAAAGGATAAGGATGTGCTCAACTAGCCCAATAAAGAATATTATGACTAAGATAATGTAGAACAAATTATCCTTAGTCCTCAACAAGGAAAAATCTTATAGAATATAATAGACAACAAGATTTAGATCAATAATTGCTGCGAAAATAACAATTCATTAGAAGAGTTAAGTAGAGAATGAAGTCTACTATCTTCTATGATTTAAAACTCCATCATCAATGTTTTATCCATACAACATCCATCAATATACATCTTGAATCAAATATTCATCTTTGCACTACGGTCCAAAGATATTCATTTGTATCACCAGTTAGTCATGTTCTTCTCAACACCTGTCCATCTTTGCACTACGGGCCAAAGATATTCATCAGGTAATCATTCATATTTGCACTACATGCCAAAGATATTCATCTAGTATCACCATTTAAGACTGAGGAAGATGAAAAATATTTTAAATAACAAATCCAGTGAGATAAAGGACACGATTAGGGTTTCGTAATTTAGTTTATCCAAGTTCAAGAATACTCCATAATAATCAATTGTGGAACAAAATTCAAGAATAAATTTCAAAATATAGATCCAATCAAAGATAGGAACCATAACAAATAACTTGGACAAAGAAAATAAAATTTAATTTTTCTATGAATAGTGCCGTATTTGTGAATAGTGTCGTATACGTGAATAGTGTCGTATACATGAATAGTAACCCCGACATGAAAAGGTAGAAATTTCACAAGAAAAATCATACTTCGTGAATAGTACTCGTGAATAGTACCGTATTCAGGAATAGTGGTGTATACATGAATAGTAACCTCAACATGAAAAGGTAAAAATTTCATAATAAAATTCATACCGATATTTCGGTATAATGATATTGAAAGAAATAACATCATTTACGAAGAAAATAACATCCCTTACCTCAAAAGAATAGTACTTCTGGCTAAAATATCGGATATAATGCTGAAGGAAACTTGCACTGAATAGCAATACTCAAGATATCTAAATACTCACAAAAATACGCTCGATATTATAGAGAGAGAAAATTTCTGATTCCAGTGTGATTTTCAATTCTAACTAAGCACCCTATTTATAGAAAAAGTGTGGCACACCATAGTTGACAAAACTAAATACGGAGACTTTTCTTTTTCTCTACAGCACTCCATCTTTGAAGATTCAAAGCCCACCAAAAAGGACAACTCCCACCCACCACATATTTTTAATTAAAAAAAAATTATTTCTGAAACTTCAATAACTTATAATAAATAGCCCTTTTATCAGAAAAATATGAATCTTATGTTCATTCCATATAAAATTTAATTCTCTACAACTTTGTAGAAGAAAGTTTTTCCAAATTCCAAATAGAAAATGACCGAAATCCATAAACGGATGATTTTTAATACCTCTATTCTGACAAAATACTGATAAAACACCTCATCGTTAATTTCTTCTTATATATCCACATAAAATAAATATATCCTTATCATATAAATCATTAATTAATTATTCATAAATAATATTACAGAATCACAATAATGACAACCAGGTCGTTCCTAGGAAAGAAAGGGGCTTTCCGATAAGGATTTCTCCTTACTAGCGCGCAATTAGGTGACCAAACCTTTTTCTTAGACATAACTTCTTTAGAAATTGGCAATAATGCTATCTAATAATATTATTCAAATAATATAAATTATTGATCTGATAATGGGAAATATTGTGCAGTGACAATTATTGAATTAATAATAATATAAAATATCAACGTAGCAACTATTGAATCAATAAAATATTGAACAGTAATTATTGTAACAATTATTGAGTAGTGCCTTCTTACGTAAGAATCGATAATCCAAAAACACTGTGCAATACCGTGTGCCACTGTGCAACCACGCGTATTACTGTATTTTAACCACTTGGTATTCCAATAGTTTTAACGGTAACAACTACGCCATTATTTTTATGAAAAGGTTATTTCTGTCGCTTTCTATATTCGACAGTTATTCTGTTATGGGGCCCATAAATGGCTGCGTCGTCGTATGGATATTCCCGACAAAAAGAATTTTCCTGACCAAAATGAATATTTTATGACCACTTGTTTACTTTGCAAAATTCGCACATTTCACCCATAACGAAAGTATTATATCCAATCAACACCTTATTATTCAAATATAATAATTAGTGAAATTAAATCTTTATTCATAAAACGTTGGGGTCTTATAATTTTACTGTTAGGTTAAGGAATATTTTAGCTTGTCCCAATATCAGTGTCTCTTTAATTATTAGCCGTGTTAGGCCATTGGCCTAGGCTATTGTTGTTGCTGAAATCAAGAAGGCTGATGATGAGAGTTGTTATCAACTTTCAACCAACTTCTCCTTAACCACCATTTCCTTCCATCTTCCATTAGATTCTATCTTGGAGGCAAAACAATTATCTGGGTAATGAATTCCCAATAAATGGAAGACCCTCTCTTCTCCTTCACGTTGGTTAAGTTTTTTGATAAGTTTCCTATTAAGAGTGAGTTGCCATTTGTGAGAAAAATCTATGATTGGAAGATTGAAAAGCAATAGTTAACCAATCAAGCATTAAGAAGGTAACATTTCTTTTATATATGTTCTTGAATTCAAAGTTCTTCAATTACTAGAAAAGCATAATAAAATACTTGCTTTTGAGTCACAAAATTGATGACAAAAACTTGTTAAAATCTGTGAATTTTTGCTAGATACTGTTAATACAGTTAAATACGAAAATAACGAAAGCAAAACGGACCAATTTGGTTGAGAAACGAATTCGTAGTGAATGAATTCACTAAATATGTTTAAAACATGAAAACATAGCATGAACACTGAATTAGAACCATTAAAATGATTTTTTTTAATGTTTTTGAAGTGTTACAATTATTCTATATGAGTAGCTAAGAGTTTATCGAGTTCAACAAATCGAAAACTAACTAATTCTGACTTAAAAATGAAGAAGTTATGAAGATTTAAATAAAAACATTGAGAAAATTGTAATCTGGGCAAAGCCAAGTGCTTGGTATACATGTTGAGGCCATCGCTAAATGGCGCTGGTCTTATTTGGGATTAGAAGAAAATGGCGCGACCGGCGCCAGCCATGTAATACGTATGGTGTATTTGTTTTGACCTATTTTGGTAAAACGACCATAACATTTTTATACGGACTTCGATTGAGGTGATTTAAGACGATACGAAACGAGGACGAATAGACCTACAACTTTTGTTCTTTAAGTTTTTCAAGTTGAGGTAGTTAGAATGGGTAAAAATGGTTATCTTTAGGACTAATGTGTATTAGCAGGCAATCGGAGGATGTCGGGCGTGCATGTATGCAAGTGTAGTGCTCCCGACGATAAAATATGTTATTCTAAGTGATAAAACATAAATATGCATGATAATAGACATGTCATATAACTAAGATTAATTTACTCATAATGGAATGCTTTAACATGACTTTCTAAAAGAAAACTTAAAGTTTTTGAGAAACGGAAGTTGATGAATTTGGTGTCCTTTGAGTTCTGACCTTGGACCCTATGTATGCATATCAACGTGCATGAAATTTAGTTGTAAAGTTACCTTGCTAATATTAGATTGATATTGCTTGGTTTAAAATGCTTTGAAAGAAAACTCAGAAGTTTTGGAGAACTAATAGTTTCAAATATTGTGTAAAGTATACTCTGACCTTTCTAGCATGCATACTAAGACGCCTTATGGCTCTAGACATGACGAATATGTTCATCATCTAGCTAAACATGAATTGGACCTTTTAAGTGAGGTTTAAAATAAGTTTTCAAATAATGAACTATGTTATGTGTATGTAAATAAGATATATACATGTGTGCATGCTATTTGAGGCTTATTAGTACCGATATATGGTTTAAAAGCTTATAACATCGAATCTTGTTAAAGAAAAATGTTAAGCCTTATTGATTGAAATAAATCATTGTGGAGCTAAGTAGTTTGAATATGAACTTGAAAATAGATCACAACCTACTTGATGTAAGTTTACAGTACGTAACAGAATACATGTTATGTTAGGAATTATATTGGGTAATAAAAAGCCTAAGTCTTGTTACGTAGGGAGTAGTCTTGCTACATACTCCCAAGATTAAATCTTGATACCAAGACACTTAGTTTCTACAGAGTGACCAAGAGCAGTTCGTTAACTCCATGGTCATAAGTTATGGTTATATGTTGTCCTTAAGGACTACAAGATATGAAACAAGATTGTTTAGATAAATATGATAGTAGAATGAGATAGTCTCATGGTTATCCTAAGTTCAAGTAAAAATGAAACCAAGTTAGGAAACAATATTTGTTCTTATATTAAGAGCGTATCAAATGTATGACTGATGGGTATAAATCCATGATTATATATTTATGTAGGAACACATACAGTGCAGATAAGCTTTAAGCAGTTAAGTCGTAGTTGATAAACTACGAATCAGGCAAGTCTTTCAGTTTCTATTTGCTATATGAATTCGATAACTTTTAGTTGAGCTATATTATGCTATGAGAATGTTGATGTATATATATGAAATGCATATGAGACATGTATGAAATTTGAAAGTTGATCTTTGATGATATACTTATGATGTAAATCTCTATGCCTGTTATGTGAGAAGTAACATGCGTAGTAAATATTAATTGATTGTGAATACATGAACTAAGTATGTTATTATATGTTATGTGATGCATGAAAACTATTAGAATTGCTGATCTGTCGAGCTCACCCTTGTAAATAACCATTTTTCCAGGTTAAGGACTCACGGTAAAGATTACGTGCTACTTGATTAATAGAGTTCAATAGTATCAAAGGAGATTGATTCATTTATTTAAGTATATGCTCTTGAACCATGTTTAGGTTCTAGGAGATGTACATGATAGTAGTTTATGATGTGTAATACATGCTGAGTTGTAAAATTGTACTATGTGATGCATAAGGGAATTCGAATCGAGATGTAAAAGTTTATATAGTAATTCAAATAGAAGGAATCATAACATAATCTGATTTAAGGATATGTAATTGATTCAAGTTAAGACATCAATAAAAGATTTTTTTTAAAGGAGATTGAAAATGTTTAAATTATTTCGCATATTTTTGTATCATCGAATATGATGTAAGACAGGAATGATAAATGACCAAGATTTGAAACTTATAAAAGTTTGGGGTCATTATACCGATCCTAAAAATGGAAAGAATTTATATTCTAAACTATAATAAGCTAAGTTATATTCATTAAGTTATGAATAAAATATATAAATAGTTTGACGATAATAGTATCATAGCGGACCGGATCCGAGGTTTGAAGGAACCTTGATTTGGGGGCATCACAAAAAATAGGAACTGAAAGACTTTCCTTGATCGTTGTTTATCAATAATAGTTTAACATCTTACAACTATCTGCTCTTCATGTGCCCTACACAATTATATAATCATGCACATCAACTGTTAGTCACATAGCAACATATAGTATTTGTAATGTAAACTTTACTCTACATCCAATAACCCTTCTTATTAATCAATACACAATGTTCAATTTAATTGTGTTAACTTTCGACTTATATCTCACTATATTTCTTCTTAGTCATACTCAAAGTTCATTCAAGTGTTTAGGTCTTGCTAGGACTTCTTATTAGTTTTATATTAACCCCATTCCATATCTTATAATGTTCACTTCAATTAAATTGAAACACTTTTTAAGTTCATTAACACTTGTCACGGCATTTCGATGTTTATTCGTCACACACCCAATTCGTCTCTCTTGTGTATGCTTATAAAACTTATCCAATACATCATTTATTAATGGTAAGCATCATTATACTTCATAATATTAATATTTTATAACTTAGAACAACATCTTTTATTGTCAGAAGAACTACACTTGCATACGTGCATGCCCGACGCCCTCCGATTGCCTTCGAATGCACATCAGTCCCAAATATGGCCATTTTAACCCTTTTTACTGACCTCAAATCGAAAAACTTAAAGAATAAAAGTTGTAGGTCTACTCGTTATCTTTCCGAATCATGCTAAATTGCCTCAATTGGAGTTTGTATGAAAACGTTATGGTCGTTTTACTGCAGGAGGGCAAATCAATCACACCTGACACACCATGAGCGCAGTTGCCCCCAATTAAGCCTTGGAAATAGCACAGCTGCGCCCAACAGAGTAGATGAGCCCCAATAGACTTAGGGCATAAGCAATTGCTACTTGTAAGCGAACCGTAATTAGCGTTCTAACATCGTTTTGCGATTTTGACCTTTTTCTCCTTCTAATCTTCATAACTGAAGCTATATACATCCAAATTAGTCCATTTTTGATTCTATGGATTCATAATTCATAGAACTACAACATACCAAAGAATCAACAATTTATAGAAACATCAACTAACCCAAATCTTGAACCAAAACTCATGTTCATACTAAATTTTCATGTTTTTAACATGTTTAGCGAATTCATTCACTACAAATTCGTTTCTTAACCAAATCAATCTGTTAAAATTTAATTTTATTTTTTTTCATATTTTTGAGTACTATCATAATACATCATCAATTTAATGTTTTCATCGTGATTTCATAACTAATCTTTGACTCTAACTAAGCCGTAACATACATATTTCATCAAGAACACAAGTTCTTCATCTTTATCATAATTTCATGAATTCGATTACCTAAGAATTGCTTATAGATGATATATAATAGAATATATATACCATAAACATATATAAACCATACTTCAACACATTCAACCACCAAAAACCTAATTAAAGAGACTTTAAAAAACAAAAACCAAAAACTAGAAACTTAGGAATTTACCTTTGATTCTTCTAAGCTTTAGTTAGATAATTGGAAGTCCTTGTTTAATCCTCTTTTTCCTCTTGATTCTCAGAGTTTCTCTTCACTCTTCTCAATTTCTCTCTAAGCTCCATCTTTATCTTTGTGTTTTCTCTACTCAAGTGAAGAATGAATAAACTGATGAAACTTACGTGATTTTAATTTGTATCGGCGACACACCCAAAAGCCCCAATTGTTATAGAAAACTAAAGGTCTAGGCCATGTTTGGCTTGACCTCAAACAAACTCCTTTGACTTATCTTCATTTTATTTCATTTTCATACTATACAACATATCTTCTTCTTTTTTCTTTAATTCCTCCAACATGTCACACTTCATTCTTTTTTTTATTGCTAAATTATTCAGCTAACACTCTTCCCTTCTTTTTACCCATATGACTTATGGAATTACATTCATAAGTAAAACACTTTTAATCAACTAAACATTTCCATTAAAATAATTAATATTTATTCCACTAATAATTTTCATAAATTATACAATTATTACGTATAATTATACAATTTCCTTCCTTTTATAAATTGTCCCAAGACAATTTATTTAATCTATACTTTTAATCACAATTTAGATATTTATTTAAATCATTAATCCTAACACCAATATTTATTTATAATTATATTTATTCTTCTCATTCTCATACTCCATTTACATTCACTTGGCTAAATATAATATATTAAGCTATTACATAAACATATTACTTTTACATGTAATATATTACCTTCTTATTTTATTAAAACAATTATATTTACATTAATTCATTATTTAAATTAAGTGAATAGTCACTTTATTTACGAGATTTAATTCATAATAATTTCATTACCAACAAGGAATACCAATTAAATTATATTATTCCATAATATAATTTCTATCTTAATTAAATTAAATAATATTATTCAGTTAATTTTTTTTTGCCACCATATTCCTTTTTCATAACTAATTTTCTTCAATTTCTTTAATAGCTTAATTAACTATTAAATCTCATATATCACAATAAGAATTTTTTTTAAAATTCTTATTTAATAATTTCTAAATATTTGGGTTGTCACAGATCACCCTTCTTCTTTTTTCTTGATTCTTCCAAGCTTCTTCTCAATCTTTTACAGAGAACCCTCTTCTCTCTCAATTCTTCTCTATTTTCTCTATTCTCAGGCTTAACAAAATAAGTGTAAAAATAAAATGATGGACATGGGTCTTAGTAGTTACAATCCACCAAGGGCCATAAGACGTTGTTTGGCTAGTACACTATATAACCCTTTTAAATTTATTTTAATTATTCATTTATAATATTGTTTACAAATGTCACATCTAATTTAATTAAATCATACTTAATTAAATTATTTAACAAATGTAACTCCAATTTATTTAACAAATCATTACCTTTCTAGTTTAATTATTTAATTATATTAGAATATTTCCATATTAATTTCCATTGAATATTTAATTCCATAAATATTACAATTAAAATGTTTATTCAATCCCATAAATATTTTTAACTATTTACGAAACTCACAATCTTACTACATTAACATATTACATTTATATATATATATATATATATATATATATATATATATATATATATATATATATATTAATCTCCCATTTATTAAAACAAATATATTCGCATTATTTCACTATTTAATTAAGTGAATCACTCACATTATTTATGAAACTTAATTAATTATAATTTCCATCGTCACAATAATAATTAAATTATATTCTCTCATAATATAATTTTAAATTAATCAAATTAACTAATATGACTTAGTTAATTTCTTTTTCATAACAATTTTATTTAATTTCTTGATTGGTTTAATTAATTATTAAGCCTCTTTTTCCCCAATACTGTATATATAATTCTCTTCACACTAAATCACATATTTCATAATATATAACACATATATACACATACTCAAACTCAAAACATCTTATAATATGAATTTTATTTATTAAAATCTTATTTAAATAATTTTTTAAAATTCAGGTTGTCACATCTTCTCGTGTTCCTTGAAGACTTGAAATATTTGTTACTTTATTTTATATGACATTGTGATAATTTGGGTGTGTATATTGTCGTATTATATTCAGTACAATATTGTTGTGTTATTGTGTTTTGCACGACAATTTAATAGTTATAAATATGAAGATTTGTTTCAAAGTTTAATATGGGTTGTGTGGACCTATTTTGGGGGCGTCATAGTTGGTATCAAAGGTTAAGGATATGGTATATGACGGAGATCTGAGACTAGAACTAGGAGGGGAGATACGAGTAATATCCTTCGCTAGTGTGTGTCCTACCTAAGCTGAATTTTCGTACTTAATAAGTTGACAAATTGTGATATATCAATTAACTTTTGTTTTGAAGCTGTATTCTAGAATGATATCTAAAATCCAAGA
The DNA here is from genome assembly GCA_020205615.1 of Panax quinquefolius. NCBI lineage: Eukaryota > Viridiplantae > Streptophyta > Magnoliopsida > Apiales > Araliaceae > Panax > Panax quinquefolius. Next base: position 1,754,908 of record JAINUW010000507.1, read on the forward strand.
GATGAGGGATGGAGAAATCATGATACAGAGGAAATAACAGGGAAGATAGAATCTGAAATGAAAGCTAGGTATTCTCACCTCTTCGAACTACTAAGTACATAAATTTTGGAAATAAAATTTCATATGGAGGGGAGATTGTAAGACCCCAAATTTTATGAAATAAAATTTTTCAATTTTTTATATAAATATTATTCTAATAGTACGGTGATAATTTAATAAATGTTATAGTTATGAGTGATATGTGCAAATTTTACAAAGTAAACAAGTTGTCATAAAATATTCATTGTGTCGTGCAATATTTATTTGGTCGAGGAATATATTCTTTTTGTCGAGAAATATTTGTACGATGGCGCAATCATTGGTGGACCCCACAACGGAATAATTGTCAGATATCAAAAGCGACAAAAATAACCTCTTTTATAAAAATAACGACAAGACTTTTACCTTTAAACTGTTGAAATACCCGGTGATAAAAGTATAGTAATACAAGTTTTTGCACAGTAGCATGCGGAATTGCACAATATCTCTGATTATTGATGCTTACGTAAGAAGTCACTCAGTTTCATTCATAATTGCCACAATAGTTGCTGCATAGTATCTCATATTATTGATTCAATTCTTGTCACAGTATCATATGCATGATACTTTTTATTATTAAATCAATAATTGACACGACACAGTTATTCATATTATTATTACCATTGTTGGCAATATCTAGAAAGTTCTATTTAGGAAAGCGGCTAGATTACTTAATTACGCGCCAATAAGGAGAAGTTCTTATCGGAAATCGCCCTCTTTCCTGGGAACGATCTGGTCGTCAATATTGTGAGTTATAATTTTAATGATGAATTGTTGAAAGATTAAAAATGTGTTGTGGTAATTATTTATTCAATTTTTGATATAAATAGAGGGGTTTATCATGAGGCATTTGTTGTAAGTTTGACTTATTATTCCATGGGTGGACGTGATAATTTTTTAGACCGTCAGTTGATGTTTTAATAGTAAATTAGTATGGACCGTCGGTTGAAGTTTTAATAGTAATTCAATATGGACCGTCGGTTGAAGTTTTAATAGTAAATCAATATAGACCGTTAGTTGAAGTTTTAATAGTAAATCAATATGGACCGTTCATTTTAATAGTAAATCAATATGGATCATCCGTGAATCAGTTATTATTTAGTCCATTCTCCTATAAATAGAAGCTCATTTCTTCCTTCTTTCTCAGGAATTCACAAAAACTATAAAGAGAGAATAAGAGAGAAAGAAGAAGAGTATCCTGCTACTACACTATTGCAGTATCCAATCTCCTAGTATAGTAAGGGGTATTATTTATTTTATATTCATAAAGAATGTTATTTTCTTTCAATACTCGTAAATATTGTCATTCTATTCCTTATTAATTTGTGGGAATAACCTCTCTACGCAGACCACCACATGCCTGGTGAATAACCCTTCATATTCATTCTTTATTAAGCCGTGTGAATAATCTGTCTATGCGGATTACCGCATGCCTGGTCAATAACCCTTCATATTCATTCTTTATTAAATTGTGGAAATGATATGTCTACGTGGATTGCCACATGACGGGTGAAAATCTATTTCCAGTTTTGTATATTATTTCATTTCATATTCCTAAATCTAAACATACTATGGTTATTTCTTCTATAATTCTAATCTTTTCATGTCAGGGTACTATTCATAACGGGGTACTACTCATTTGGTGTACTATTTATTCGGAGTACTTTGCATGATGGGGTACTATTCATTCGGGATACTATTCACGATAAAATTAGTTTCTTTTTCTGTCCAAATTATCTTTGATATATGAATCTTATTCTTAAATTTGAATCCACGTTTTGATCATCATGTTGACTATTTGAACATTCTTAAACTCTAGATAAATTGAATTATATATCTCTAATATTTATCCTTGATCACACTTGATTCATTCTTTATATCATTGTTATAATCCTCAGACTTAAATTGTTGTTAAAGTTATCTTTGGCCCGTAGTGGAAAGATGAACTGTTGATCGGCATGATTATGACCAGGAACTGTGTGTTGGTATAATCATGATCTTTAATGTTATAGATAAAGATTTGTGATGAAAGTTCTCTTTGGCCCGTAGTGCAAAGAAGAACTGTTGATTGATATCTTTGGCCCGTAGTGCAAAGATGAACTGTTGATTGATATAATTATGATCAGGAACTGTGTGTTCGTATAATCATGACCTTTAATTTTATAGATAAATACTTGTGATGAAAGTTCTCTTTGGCTCATAGTGTAAAGAAGAATTGTTGATTGATATCTTTGGCCATAGTGCAAAGAAGAACCGTTGATTTATATTTTTGGCCCGTAGTGAAAAGATGGACAGGAGTTTGACATGATCATGACCACTGATGATAAAAATGAATAGCTTTGGCTTGTAATGTAAAGATAGACTATTGTTTGGCATGATCATTGGTTTTACACTTGAATAACTTTGGCCCGTAGGGCAAAGATAGACAATTGATTGGTATGATCATGACCATTGATATTACAGTTGAATATCTTTGACACGTAGTGCAAATATAAACAATTGATTGGTATGATCATAACCATTGTTGTTACATTTGAATGTCTTTGGTGTAGGGTGTATGTGACTCCCCCAAAATAGGTATACACAACCTATTTTGAGTCGCTAAATACATGGTACATAATTCAAATACAAACTTAATTATACAACAGTCGTGTAAAATACGACAAAACATAAGCTGAGAGTTTAAACACTGCTATTGTCTCGTAGACAATATCCAAACACAAATGGAGTCCTCATTACAATTATTATCACACTATTTCATAGAATAGTGAAGACTACTATAGCAACCATCTGGACCGTCACTCCATTTCCCGACTAGTCCCAGCTATATTCTCATTTCCTAAAGAAAACAATGAAAGAAAAGGGTGAGCTCAACTAGCCTAGTATAGAATATTATGACTAAGATAATGCAGAATAAATTATCGTTAGCCTTCAACAGTGTTAAACTGATAGAAATACAATAGACAACAAGTTTAACTGCAGCGAAATAAGCAATCCATTAGAAGAGTCCAGTAGAGCATAATATCTACTATCTTCTATGATTTAAAAGTTCATCATCAATATTTTATCGCTTTAACACAACTCAATAAATAATCCACACCATCGAATTATCCATGCACTACGGGCCAAGGATATTCGTTAGTATCACATCCATGAATTATCCATGCACTACGAGCCAAGGATATTCTTTATTATCACATCCACGAATTATCCATGCACTACGAGCCAATGATATTCGTTATTATCACCAATGGTCATGATCATGCCAAACAACAATTCATCCTTGCACCATTGGTCGAAGAGAACCCATGGTCATGATCATACCAACAACTGTCCATCAATGCAATATGGGCCAATGAGGACTTTTACCGCATCATTTGTAACATTACATGTCATGATTATACCGATACATAATTCTTGGTCATAATCATATCAATCAACAGTCCATCTATGCACTACGGGCCGAAGATGACTTTCATCACAATATAAGTATGAGGATGATGACAGTGATAAAAGAATTCAATCAAATGAGATCAAGGATAAATATTAAAGATTTATAATTCAATTTATCAAGAGTTTAAGAATGTCCAAATTATCAACATGATAACTACTTTATGGAGTAAAATTCATGAATAATATTCATGTAAAAATAATTTGGACAAAAAAGAAATCAATTTTTGTCATGAATAGTACCCCAGGTGAATAATACCTGAGTGAATAGTAACCCATGAATAGTACTTTGTGAATAGTACCCCGTGAATAATACTTCGGTATGAAAAGATCAAAATTTAACAAGAATGCTCAGAAAAATATTCTTGTGAAACGATACTAAATGAAGCGCAAATTTCAAGGATATTCTACTAATTTGAAGGAGTATAGAAGCAATACTTATCAACATAAGTGTAGAATTAGGAATATAAAACGAAATAATATTACTTACATACTACAGAGTATGGAAGAAAATATTATTTCTTACGAATACTGAACAAAAATAATATCACTTATAAATATTGAACGAAAATAATATTCCTTATGAAGATTAAACGAAGACAATATCCCTTACGAATATTGAACAAAAATAATATTCATACAAATACAAAAAATAATATCTCTTCTGAATATGAAATAAATAATGCCCCTTATATTAAAAAGAGAGTATTTCTGACTAGTATGGCAGGGATATTCTTGAAGATAACTTATAATGTTCTCTACACTCAAAGCTTCCTTAAACTCTAAAGAAATACGCTCAATATTATAGAAGAAGAATTCTCTGATTCTGGTGTGATTTTCATTTCTAAACTGAGCATCCTATTTATAGGAGAATGGCATGATACTATTTAGAATGAAAAATCACGGACCAACAGTAATGATTCACGGGTGCAATTCACCGGCTAAATTCGTTGATTTTTTTTATTTTACTATACTGCACTATACAACACTATGCAAACACTATGCAGTACTATACAACACTATGCAACACTATGCAGTACTTTGAAATACAATAAAATATAATATATTCTATTTTATATAAAAACTAAACTTATAACATATATATATTAACTCATGCACATGATAGAACATTCATCATTAATATTATAACTCACAATATTAACAACCAGATCATTCCCAAGAAAGAGGGGGCTTTCCGATAAGGATTTCTCCTTATTAACGCGTAATTAGGTGACCAAACCCCTTTCCTCGACAGAACATTCTAGACATCGTCAATAATGCAAATAATAATATGAATAACTTTGTCGTCTCAATTATTGATTTAATAATATAAAATATTATGACAATAATTGAATCAATAACGTGAGATACTATGCAGCAATTACTGTGGCAATAATTGAACAAAACTAAGTGACTTCTCACGTAAGCATTAATAATCAAAGATACTGTACAATACCGTGTGCTACTATGCAACCACGCGTATTACTGTACTTTTACCACCGAATATTTCAACAATTAACGGTAAAACTTTTGTCGTTATTTTTATAAAAAGTTATTTATGTCGTTTTCTAACTCCGACAGTTATTTCGTTGTGGGGTCCACCAATGATTGTGCCGTCGTACGAATATTCCCTGATAAAATGAATATTCCATGACCAAACGAATATTTTATGATAACTTGCTTATTTGCAAAATTTGTAAATATTACCCACAACTATAACATTATATCAAATCCACACCTTATTATTCAAAATAATATATAGAGAAAAATTTATCTTTATTCATAAAAGTTGGGCTCTTACAGTGTAAAGACGAAATGATCATTGAATGTCTTTAGCCTTTGTGGAAAGGATAGTGAGAAAAAGTTCTATTAAGCCTTTGTGGCAAGGAGAAACTGTTGATTTACATGATTATAAACATGAATTATGAATTTAACTATAATCTTTGGTGCATGTTTCAGGTAAAGACAGGTGATGAAAGTTCTCTTTGTCTTGGTTATAACAAAGAACTATTGATTGGTATTATAAGAATGAAATATTAATAATGGACTTTTAATTTTGAGGAGATAGTAGACATTATGTTCTACTTGACTCTTCTAATGGATTGTTGATTCCGCTGCAATTATGCTTGAAAACTTTTATCACCTACCATATGTTCTAAATATCTGATTTATTACTGATGAATGCTATTGAAAATTTAATTATCTTTAGTCATAATATTCTTTACTGGGCAATTTGTGCTCACCCGTTTACTTCACAATTCCTTCCAGGTAATAAGAGTGTAGTTGGGTCAAGCGGGGATAGCAGGGGAGTAGAGTGATGGTCTGTGACTATTAAAGTTTCTTAATACATTATAAAACAACATGATAATATATAATTGTATCGAGGACTTCAAATTTCTATGTCATATTTTATACGTCATTTTAATAGTTAATTTTGGTGAACACCAATGGAGGGTGAACTCTAATTTGCAAGCGTTAAAAATACACCCCATTAGAATGAGGAGGGAAAAATCTTATCGTATACTTTGAAGACTTAAAATATTTGTTGCTGTATTTTATATGGCATTGTAATAATTTGGGTGTGTATATTATCGTATTATATTCAGTACAATATTTGTATTGAAACTCACAACTTATGTGTTGTCGTATTGATAAGTAGGCTTTATACCTACTTATCCGGTATCTATTATTTAAATTAGTTACTTAAACCTATGTTTTATAGTTACTTTGCATAAAGAAGCAAGGAAAAGCAATTCAGACATCTTTTGGACTAAAATATGCAAGAAAATGCAAGAATGGAATATTAAAGGACTTTTAATACCAAGTTGGATGCATTTTCATGGCTTGGAACTTGGATTTTATTATATATCTACTTCTTATCTTTCTGGAACATCTTGAATCATCCCAATCGGAGTTCGGATGCAAGAGTTATGGCCTTTTTATCAACAAAGATCAAAACTAAGAGTTGTCATGCTTGCCATTTACATAGCATCTACTTCAACCCCAATTTCGACCTTTATGTGGCCCGAATCTGTCAGATCTCAAAGAATGAAAGTTGTAGATCTCGTCGATATCTTCAATTTGATAGGTGGAAGGTATCGTAACTCTAAGTGGATCAAAAGTTATGCCTGTTTTACCAAAGGACGTTGTAACAGAAAATAGAGCAGCACGGGGCGCGCCATAAATGAACTACGAGCGGCGCGGGGCGCGCCGGGCCATCAGTTTCTCTGCTACAGTAGGGTGGGGTGAGCCCAAAATGGCCTAAGAACAGCGTGGGGCGCGCCTGTCGGCGGTGGAAGAGTTAAATTGGGTGTTATGTTGTCCAATTTGAGCTAGGATGGGATTGTTAGTTGCCTAACTTGCTAGGGTGTCCATTAGAACTATAAATACTTAATTTTAACTTGGATTGGGAGGCTAGTTCTAAGACTCCATTAAATCCTTCTTGGGATAGATTTCTATTAACTTATTCTTTACTTTCTTTCTTAGATTAGGAACCCTAGATTAGATTAGAATTGAAGATTGAAGCTATTGATTATCATTGGAAAATTAAATTGGAAGCAAGAGAATGCATATTTGTTTATCTCAATTCTAGTTTCTTTTCTTATCTATTTGTATCTTTTTAATGATTAATCAATTGTGGATTATGGATTCTAGTTCAATTATAAATTAAACTCTGTTTTGAGATTACTATGGATCTTATTATGTATTTTACTTTGATATACTTCTTGTTAGTCTTATTAGCTATATTTGGATTGTCTATTATGGTTCGCCCTTAATTGCTTAATTGTCTAGCTAACAATTACTGTGATAATCCATATGAACTTGAGAGACGGATTATGGGTTTAGATCTGATTATAATAGCATGTATTTATGTGTTCTACATGGAGTTAGAATTCATGATGTGTACTTAGGATAGAGATATACCGAAGCATTGCATGTAGTCTAATAAGAACTTGAACTTAAACCCTTTTTAATTGTAATTCACATAGAGATATAGTGGGTTAGTTAATTAGGGTGTTCAAATTGATTCTATCATCTGTGGATTTGATTTGATATGAGTATGGTGCATTGAGAGGTGGCCATATTTTACTTTCGTGTTCTTGATTAACAATCCAGTATAAATAATTTGGCTTAACATGAAGTGTGTTAATTTAAATGAAACAATAAGTGAAATTGTAATCTCAAGTCTTCAATATCTTGTTTCATTCTAGGGATAGTTAGTAATAGTTTATTTAATTATTTTAAATTAAATTATTAAATCATTTGTTTAAATAAGATTAAATTGGTCATAGGTTAGTAATTGTTAATTTTTATTAAATAATTCTCTGTGGGAACGATACTCAACTTATCACTTTATTACTTGTTGGCCACGTATACTTGCGTGTTGTGTGTAATTAGATTTTACCCAACACATATTTTGCATGACAATTTAATAGTTATAAATAGGAAGATTAGTATTTGGATTTAGTATTGTGTATTTGACGACTCAAAATGGGTTGTATGGACCTATTTTGGGGGTGTCACAGTTGGTATCAAAGCTTAGGGATATGGTCTCTGGCGGAGATCTGAGACTAGAACTAGGAGGGGAGAGACAAGTAATATCCTTCGCTAGTGTGTGTCCTACCTAAGCTGAATTTTCTTACTTAATAAGTTAACAAATTGTGATATGTCAATTAACCTTTGTTTTGAAGCCGTATTCTGGAATGATATATGAAATTCAAGAGATGAGGAATGGAGAAATTATGATATAGAGGAAATAACATGGAAGATAGAATCTGAAATGAAAGTAAGGTATTCTCACCTCTTCGAACTACCAGGAGGGGAGATTGTAAGACCCCAAATTTTATGAAATAAAAGTATTTAATTTTTCTTATAAATATTATTTTACATAGTAAGGTGCTAATTTAATAAATGTTATAGTTATGGGTGATATGTGCAAATTTTACAAAAACAACAAGTAGTCATAAAATATTCATTGTGTTGGGGAATATTCGTTTGGTCGGGGAATGTTCTTTTTTCTGGGGATTATTCGTATAACCCCACAATCATTGGTGGACCCCACAACAGAATAATTGTCGGATATAGAATGTGACGCCCCCAAAATAGGTCTACACAACACATTCTGAGTCGCCAAATACATGGTACAGAAGTCAAATAAAAACTTCATTTATACAACTATTAATTATCGTGTAAAATATGAAAAAACATAAGCTATGAGTTTCAATACAAATATTGTCTCGTAGACAATATCCGAAATCAAATAATGCCCTCATTACAATTATTGTCACACTATTTTGCAAAATAGTGAGGACTACTATAATAACAATCATGGACCTTTACTCCACTCCCTGACTAGTCTTAGCTACATTCTCGCCTCCTGAGAAGAACAATGGAACCAAAAAGGAAAAGGGCGAGCTCAACTAACCTAGTAAAGAATATTATGACTAAGATAATGAAGAACAAACTATCCTTAGTTCTCAACAGTGAAAAACTTGATAGAATACAATAGACAACAAGTTTTAGATCAACAACTGCAGCGGAACAAATAATCCAGTAGAAGAGTTAAGTAGAGCATGATGTATACTATCTTCTATGTTTTAAAAGTCCATCATCAATAATTTATCCTTGTAACACCAATCAATAAATGTTTCAAATCAGCAAATTATCCATGCACTACATGCTAAGGATATTCGTTTGTATCACCAGTGGTCATGATCATGCCAAACAACTGTCCATCTATGCACTACGGGCCAAATAAGACTTTCACTACAACATTTGTCGGTAACATCACATGTCATGATTATACTAATACACAATTCCTGGTCATAATTATACCAATCAATAGTCCATCTGTGCACTACGGGCCAAAGATGACTTTCAGCACAATATAAAGATGAGGATGATGACAATGATATAAGAAATCAATCAAGTGAGATCAAGGATAAATATTAGAGATTTATAATTCAAATTATCCAGAGTTCAAGATTGTCCAAATTTGTCAACATGATAACTAATTGTGGAGTAAAATTTAAGAATGATATTCATGTATCAAAAATAATTTTGACAAAAAAGAAATCAATTTTGTCGTGAATACTACCCTGAATGAATAGTACTCGAATTAATAGTATTCGAATGAATAGTATTCCAAATGAATAGTACCCCGACATAAATAGTACTTCGCGTCTCTGCCATGAAAATATTACAATTTCAATAAGAAAGTTCAGACCAATAGTGAAATGATAATAGATGAAGCACAAACTATTAAGAATATTCCACTAATTTTAAGGGTTTTCACCATTTAAGATTAAGGTTATGTAAACAAACAATAAATTCGTACCATAAATGGAGAAATATGAAAGAAGACAATATCCCTTGATGAGTACAAAAGAAATGATATCTCATACGAGTATAAAAGAATATACGAAACTGTAAATGAATTTTCACCCGTCATGCTGTAATCCGCGTAGACAGATCATTTCCATAATTTAATAAAGAATGAATACGAAGGGTTATTCACCATGCATGCGGTAATCTGCGTAGACATGTTACTCCCGCAGATTAATAAAGAATGAATACGAAGGGTTATTCACCATGCATGCGATAATCCGCGTAGACAGGTTACTCCCGCATATTAATAAAGAATAGAATGACAACCCTTATGAATATGAAGAAAATAACATCTTTTATGAATACGAAAGAAATAAAACCCCTCACTTTAGTAGGAGATTGAATACTTCAATAGTGTAATAGCAGAATACTCTTATTCTTTCTCTCTTATTCTATCTCTATAGTTTTCTCTTGCGAGTCTTAGTGAATTGGTGAGAATGAAAGAAGAAATAAGCTTCTATTTATAGAAGATTTGTAGCTTATCCCTTGCAATGTGAAGAGGCAAGTGGTTTGACAGCTATAATGTGAAAAGGCAAGTGGTTTGATGTCTGTAATGTGAAAAGGCAAATGGTTTGATGCTATGTGACAAACTAGATTTTGTAATTTAATTTTAATATTTATTGGATTAAATAAATATTTTTCGATGATTTAATTATTAGATCAAATAATTAATTCATGAAGTTATGGTAGATTAATTTAATTATATGGGTTATATTTATTAAATTAATGTGGAGAATTTTTATATTCAAAGTATGTATTTAACTGAGTTTATTTGATTAAATGAGTTAATTAACAAGCATAATTTTATTCTAATTAGTTAGAGAATTAATAATTAATTAGAGAATTAATAATTTGACATAATTAATAATTGGCAAAAAATTAATTATGTAACTATGTGAATTAATGGGAAATCATTATATTTTATTTATATTTTTATTTGAATTGAATTAAATAAGATAATTGATTTATTGTGTAAATGGGCGTGACATTATTAAACTATAGTATAAAAGATTTATTAAATTAAACGGTTATGATTCTTTTAAGAATAGCCAAACAAGACCTTAGTGGTGGTTGAGGGCAGTTAACCCATGATCGGATTAACTGACCAAGCAGCGTCAGTTTCCTTTATTATATACGTCTTCTTTCTTTTATTTTGCTAAGTCTGGAAAAACAAATAAGAGAGAATTTTGAGAATCAGTGAGATTAAAGAAGAAGAATTGTGGGAAATTGGAAGTTGTTATCACCTTGTGTAATCCAAGCAGAGTACTCAAGGGTAAACCCTTAAATTCAAATTTAATTTTCATCGTTGAAGTTTTCATGAAAATGGCTTTCAAGTTCTGATAAATCTCTGTAATTAGAAATGATAGTGATTATGTGGATATATATGTGATGATATGTTCACATAACATGTTTTTATTATATATTGTATGGTTCCATAACATCAGTTTCATAAAATATGTCATATATTGTTGCTACAAAATTACAGAGTATAGAAATATGGCCACAAGGCCCTTACACACAAATTTAATACGTCAAACATATATTGTTTCATAAATTTTACATTTGTATATAATTATGCTTGTCAAAATGAAGAAAACAAACTTTGAATGGACATATTTGGTGTTATAATGAACCCGTGGTGTTAATTTTTATGTTTTGTGTTCAAAACCTTCAAGAACATCAAGAGTAGTGAAATTACATGTTGTGATTCTATAAATTATACGATTTAACTTGTCAAAATAATGCTAGAAGGGTTGAGTAGTAGTTATATGTGTATTTCAGTGTTTGGGTATGTCTAAATTTGTGTAAAAATAAATTAATTGGAGGTTTTGGCCATGTTCTGCAATTTTTTGCAAATTGCAGAACTGGTACTGGTTCGCCGCGCTGTGGTGCCAGTTCCACGCCTTACCTCCCGCGTCGTAGCTCCATCACGCTGCAGCTCCAAAGATCAAGTCACTGCGCCGAGATTAAGCCTGATGGTGGCGCCGCAACGCCACTTAGAGATTGTCCAGAAATGAAATTTTTTACTGTTCAAGTCTAGAAATGTGATAGTAACCAAATCTAAGGAACACAAAATTATGTTAGACATATAACGAGATGTTAAAATAGATTTTTAACATATTAATAACACATTTACGTGTGGATTGAATTATTGAATGCATAGTTAGCTTATTGGTCGTGAAGTGTAAATTATGTGTCAATAAGTGTGGTAATTTGACTAAGTATAGTCATAATCTAAGTTAAACAAAAAGAATGAACTTGTGATGACTAATTACGTTATAATTAACTGGTATTGTGAATGTAAAGGGTATGTAGGATTAAATCAAGGAACGTATATAAATTAACGTGTAATCTACGCACGAGGCAAGTTTCCTAACCCTACTCGTTATCATTATATAAGTTTATAAGTTTATCACTTTACATCGAGCAAATTCTCGTTATTATTGATCAAGTCCATTTTGTTATATTAAAGTTTATTAATCTTTCAAAGTATGATTATGTTATACAATACTTATTCTATTGTATATCTCTTGAGATCGTTATTCGATTTAAATATCAGTTACTGTTGAACCTTGTTAGACTAGCGAACCCTTAATGATTCGACTAGTCCATAGTTCATGAACGTTCTAAATTTCAGAACCCTTGTTGAATTATCCAAACCAAACTTCCTTTGGTGAAGACTCTAATGTCAAACTGAGATGAACAACCCTGTATAGGGGATTACTTATGCGTTAGCGTTAAGATATTGTAGGCGATGATGGTACTAGGGCCCCGATCCCCTAAGTACGAGAAGAAGAGTCCATAGTCTTATGACTGTTAAAGGCTTCAAGCATAAACACTTGACAACCTAGGATATAGTTCAAGGTCTTATGACCCTCAGAAGTTCTTTTGATTCTTATTATTCATTCTTGATTCAAAAGTCGAGTTTCCTATTTCAGAAGTTTTGATTCATTCGCAAGTTATTATTTTATTGTTATGTTGTTATACTTTTAGGCAATTGTGCTCAGTCTTGCGTAATAATAACATTGCAGTTAAGAATGAAAGATCCAACGAGCCTTCCACTAGTAAAGGCAAGGGCAAGATTAACAAGTGATGAAGACATGTTATTTATGTGATTATGTATTTATGTTCAGACTTGATGTTGTTTATGACTTGTTATTTATTTATAATTCGGCAAAGATGTTTAAGGTTAGTTTAACCTGGGATTGTGTTTATTATTATTCAGATGTTGTAACCCCGTAAGGGGAAGATTTATTTGTATCTATTGCATGGTTTGCATTTATTATGGGTAGATAGATAGATGATATTTGTATAGTGAACACCAAATCCCGCGAAAATGGAAGTTACCAGATTTGGGGGTGTCACAGGTTGGTAACAAAGTTGTAGGTTATGAACCTTAGGTGGGGGAACAACCTTAGGTAGTTGCCTTATAGGAGATCGACAACATATTGGTGGTAAACTGTTATCGAGTTTTAAGAAATGAATTCCTTAATTAATTAAAGATAATAAAAGACTTTATGTGCTTATGTGATAAACTTATGTGCTTGCGAGTATCGATTAGTAACTAAAACTTAAAACTGTGTTGCCAGAATGTCGGATATTGGAGGAGCTAGTCGAGCTGGGGAGGAGTAACCCCGAGTACCTACAGAGGAGGAGTCCCGAGACATTCATGTCGCTAGGGAGCAGTTGGTACAGATAGAGCCATCTCCATTGATCACTTTTGTTGGTCAGGAGCATGAGCCTGAGACTGATCCAGATGAGGATTCTGAGGAAGAAGAGGAAGAAGAGGAGTTTCCACCGAACTCCATCGATGCTGAGATTTATGATGCGCTTTATGATCGTAACATAGAGTTACGAGACACTGTTCAGGAGCTGAAGGAGCGGACGATTATTCAGCAGATTACCATCGAGCAGAAGGATAGGGAGATTGTGACTCTTCACACACGTTTAGGAAATGTGGAGTGGGACTTAGTTCATGAGAAGGGTTAAACCGAGGAGAAGTCCGAAGAAATAGAGAAGTTGAAGAAGGAACTGAGAGAGAGCTCAGAAAGGCTGACCATAGTAGAGGAGGGATGGGTAAGAGAATCACGTTGTGCTGATCTTGCAGAAGAGGATTGTCGTGTACATAAGGCTAAGCTTGGGGAGATGTACTCTACACTTCAAAATGTAATGGATGAGGCCCATGATCGAGTTATGAGATACCCAATCCAGTTTGAAGGACTACCATCGTATATGCTAGATCGCAGGACGATGTCCCGCATCATGGAAGAGGAACGTGAAAAAGTACATGCTCAAATACCTATAACGAGCGCAAGCCGATGATATGATTAGTTTAAATTATTTGAAAACCTATTTGGTAGTTAAAGATGTAAACTCCGATGTGTTTATAAATAAAGGAATATTTTAATGTTTTAAATCCTGTAGATTCTTTATCTCGGGATAGTTAATGTAAATAGCAGTGATACTATCGTATGATGTTAAAACTTTCAATTTGAATAAATATCAGAGTTATTGATATAATGTGTTAAGTGATTATGATTAAATGTTTTAGTTAAGCCTTACATGTTTAAGGGATTGAATAAAGACTTAATAAGTGTATATTTTTAACAGAAATATGCTGCCTAGAAGAAGACAAACCGTCATCAAGCTCAAGGAGAACAGATGAATAACAACAACGACACCAATGCTAACTCTGTTCAGTAATTGGTGAACCTTTTAGCTGGAGCAATTAATAATCAACCTCAAGCTCCACCGAATACATCATTCAAGGATTTCAAGGCGGTGGGACCGCCAGAGTATAAGGGCTCCATGAACCCGATCGAAGCTCAAACCTGTGTTATGGAGATGGAGAAAGTGTTTGACGTCACCAGGGTTAGAGAATACCAGAAAATCGCATACGCAACGTTCATGTTGAAATCCGAAGCCAGTTATTGGTGGTAGGAAAACAAGGTACGAGGAGGGGAAGGTGTGATTACCTGGGAGAGATTCAAGGAGATGTTCTTTGAGATGTATTTTTCGACCAGCTCGTAAAACCAAATGGAGGTCCAGTTTCTGGAGTTAAAACAGGGGAATATGTCCGTATCAGATTATGCGGCAAGATTCAACGAGTTGGCTAGGTTCACCACATATTAAATGCATACAGACGAGAGAAAGACAAGACATTTCGAGCAGGGACTGAAGCCCTGGTTGTATAACAAGGTGTCAATGTTTCAATTGAACACTTTTGTTGGGCTGCTAGAGAAGGCCATACTCGCTGAAGGTAGAAGCGATGCGCTAACTAAATATAATCAGGATCAAAAGAAGAAAAAGAGTGAAAATGAAGGAATTAACAAGACTGGTGGAAGTAGCACGGGAGGTAGTAATAATCAGAAGAGAAAGTGATCTGATAACTCATCAACCAGAAATCGACAAGGAGGGCAGAAGAAGAGGATCAAAGTGTGCTCAACCTGCGGGAAAGCTCATCTGCGAGTTTGCATTAAAGGAAAACGAGTATGCTATAATTGTGGTCAGGAAGGCCACATAGCACCTAACTATTCAAACCCAAAGAAGGGAGCCTACTTCGCTTGTGGCTCAAAGGATTATCTTGGAAGGGATTATCCTAAGAAGGGATTTGGAGGGGCAGGATCAGGAGGGAATAAAGGAAACAGTGGTGGAAGCACTCTGACTATCATAGGACCAACTGCAACCAACCGACTGACCACCAGAACATTCAATATGATAGTACAGGATGCAGTGCAGTCTCATGATGTGGTGTCGGGTATCATTCCGATTAATAGAGTTAATGCTTATGTATTATTTGATTCGGGTGCTACTAGTTCATTTATATTTGATGACTTTGCTAAGAACTTAGAATTGCTTAAGGACAAGTTAGAATACCCCATGAACATAAAAATATGAAATAAAGAAATAATCCCTGTTAAGTTCATACATAAGAATTGTAGAGTGGATATTAAGGGTAATATCATGAACGTAGATCTTATCCCTATTCGACTTGGAGAATTTGACGTTATCTTGGATATGGACTGGTTATCTAATTATGGGGCGATAATTGATTGCCAAAAAAGCGTATTAACCTTATGACTCCGTCAAAGGTTGTGTTTTATGGTAGCAAGTTTCCTAGACAAGCGAGTTGTCTGACGATGATGCAGGCTAGAAAGTTGTTAAGACATGGTTGTGTAGGATATCTAGCTTACATAGTCAACAGTCGTAAAGAGAATCCGAAAATAGAGGAGATACCAGTAGTGAGGGATTTCACAGACGTATTTTCGGACGATTTGCCAGGACTTTCGCCAGATAGAGCAGTTGAATTTGTGATCAATTTGGCTCCACGAACGACTCCAATATCTGTGGCGCCCCTAAATCCGGGTTACCTGACCCCCGAGTTTGGTGCTCACGATCAACAATATAAATAACATTTAATTACCCATAATATATAGATAGTAACATACATAAGTCTTTATCAGAGATTGATAGTACATTACCCAGGTTCTCTAACCTTAACATTACAAATATACCCTTTAGATATACAAAAGGGTTTACAAACATAACTTAATAATAATGCTATTCATAACTAATTTATTACAACGCCTTTGCCTTTGTCCTTTGCAGCACCTCCTGCAACTTCGTCCCTAGCAGAAAAGTTTTATTTAGCAAGGGTGAGCAACAAATTTGCCCCGCAAGTTAAGTCATACAATAAATGTATAAGAATCAATGACAAGTCTTATCGCCTTTTATGCAACAATAATCTGATAATGAAAGAGTGCAAAGCTTTCAAGGTTTTCTACGATATTCAAATGAATAATCAAGAACTAATTCTACGAAATAGCTAAGTGGAATGTTTTCCAGATTTATGCTGAGTGATCCGTTGGATCTTAAACTTCTCTTCTCGGGTATCTAACAAAGATTTACTTTGATATATACTCAGGTGTATCAGATAACCATAAAGATTAAATCATACCCCTCTGCAAGTACTTGGAGCCGGCCAACTCTTTGTACCCTATATTATGCATAATACTTAAGTCACGTGCAAAGATCGAATATATGATCAAAAATATTCCCTTTTTATAAAAGGTTGTTCTTCTCAGTCTCAGAATCAAGATTTTTATTTAACAACGAAATACTATAATTTCAAATTCTATTTCCTTTTCTTCTCTTCTCAAACCTATCAAGTTTTAACAAATGTTTGTCTAACCAGAATAATTGGCTAAGACATTTCTCAATATAACTTTGACAATAAACAGGAATTATCTGTACTGTCAATTCTAGCTTCTACAGATATGAATATCCAAGAACAGTTATTTTATGAATATATATATTCCAAATCAGTAATTCAATTTGAATTATTAAACATGCACTAACTGCAAATAATCAACAATAAATCACTGGACGTGGTATAATTAGTAATAATTAACCACTGTAATAATTGAATGAATATAACTCAAGGTTTTGTTAGGGAACTTACCTCTTCCGTTGATTACAGCTACACAATAAACTTATCTGCTTTCGAAAGACCTATAACCAATAATATCAGTCTAACAATTAGCACAATATTTCATAACATATAGCACTGTAATTCACTGTCAAACTTCTCCTAGACACATTACCACATAGCCACATCAGTGTTTATAACCTATATAAACACTTAACAAGTCAAACTAGTTTAGTCTGGTTGGACTTCAATCCATTCTCGGTGTTTTGGTCACCCTATCCGACAATTAACACAGTTATTGTCAATTAAATTTGATTTCTAAGCTTCAATATTATATTAGATAAGTCAAATATCATTAATAATATTTTTCTGAAGCTTTTAACAATTTCTAAGCAATTATTATAATGTATAATAATTTTTCAAATATCGGAATCATTTTTAAATGATTTAATTATCAAATAATATTATCATCATTAATATTTAATAATATTAAAATATTAATGACATATTTATCAAAATATTAAAGTTATTCTTAATAACTTAAAATATTTTTAAATCAACAATATTCTACTTAAATGATTTTTAAGATAATTAAAAATCATCTTTAAATCATCACCATTAATATCTAAATATTAATGAAATTATTATCAAAATATTAAAAGTCATTAATTATAATTTAAAAATATTTTAAATCATTTTCTCATTTTAAATGATTTTTAAATCAATAAAATCATTTTTAATTAATTTATTTAATATAATAATTAAATAAATCTAATATCAATAATATTAATTTATTAATGAAAATTCTCCAAAAATATTGAAAATTATATTTTATAATTCAAAATATTTTTTAACACTTTATTCTCATTTAAAAGATTTTTATAATATTAAAATCATTTTCTCTAATTTATTTAATATATTAATTAAATAAATTAAACATCATTAATATTAAATTATTAATGAAAATTCTCTAAGAATATTAATAGTTACACTTTATAACTCAAAATATTTTTAAATACATTATTCTTATTTAAAATGATTTTTCTTAATATTAAATCATTTTTCACTAATTTATTTAATATTCTAATTAAATAATTTAAATATCATTTTATTCAAATAATTAATATTATTAATGAAAAATATTCTAAATAGTCGTAAATTATTTTCATAATTTAAAATAATTTTAAAACCATTTTGGTAATTTTTATAATTTATTTCTAATTTTTAATCATTTTCGAAATTTAGAAAATAAATAAATAGGAACAAATCACACTAAAGCCTTTTAGCGACACTTGTCCGTTGTCTTAGGTGTTCTTGAGCTCAAGAACACTGTCAAACAATGTTTCAAGGGTGCACGTTTGACCGAGTGAAATTTCCAACCTGATCATGTTTTGGACTAACTTATGGTTTAATCATGTAGTACATATGTAGTACTACAATTATCAAGTATTATATCGGTCAAACAACAATAATCCTGCAAGATCCAGAGCTTCAAAGAAGCTGTTAAATCCATTCTGGGTTTCTCCAGAAACTCAACCTGTCACATTCAAGCCTAACTTTATATACAATCTGGTCATATTTCTTGTGATATAATGGTCCAATCGTGTAGTCGAAATGTCATAGAGTATATATATAACATTAGATCAGTCCAAAAACAACATATTCCCAATCTAAGACAAGGTCAAACCAAGCCAGAAAGATTGCTCAAAATGTTTCTGGGTTTTTCCTAGAAATGCAAAACGTGATCAACCAGCCAAGTTTGACCATCCATTACAACTACTCAATTTATTGTTTATGACCTCTAGAAACATGAATGTATAGTACACATAACTAGCTACACATTGAATACAACAACATCAACAAACATCAACAAACCTGACAGATCTATGACCTAGCACTTCTTGTCAAATTCTGTTTCAACGTTCTGGGCTACCCAAATTTTTGGCCAGTCAACGTCGGTCAACAGTATTTGACCATAAATAAAATGAAATCTAGACATTTAATGGCTGCACTACCACTTCCAGATTAAATACAACATAACAAAATATAGATCCATACAATAAAACATCAAAAATCATAAACACACAAAGATCTAGAGCGTCTGACATTAGTATGTCAGGCAACTTTTTGACTCAAGAACAGATTTTGAAAAACATTGTTTTTTTCCATTTTGATGTTATAGATCTATGTTATATCAACATAGATCATTGAAAAACATTATCTAGCAAAGATCCAAACACATAAACACAAACATTTCTCAAGCATACAAGATCAAAAATTAAAATTAGTTTATACCTTCTATCTTTAAATTGTTGATCTTAATCTTCCAATCTGTTATTTATTGATCAAGGGGCTGAAATTAGGACTAATCTAACTTAGAATTTCGGAGCTTTGGTGAGAGAGAGAGTTGGTGAGAGCAAAGTTGCAAAATGGCCAAGTTTTATGAACTTTCTCTCTGTAATTCTCTTATAAAATCTCTAGATGCAATGAATGACTTGTTGTGCTGTCAATTGAAGTGTTAAATTGCTGAGATTTTTAAGTCACATAGTCAAGATAGTTGGTAACCTACAAAAGGTTTTGTAATTTCCTACAAGTTAGCTTATTAAAGAAACTAAAAAGGGCAATTTGGTCATTCTCTAAATACAATTAATGGCAAACTTGTCTTTTGTCCAAACCCTTAGGGTTTAACCCTTAGGGTTTAACCCTAGGGTCCTAACCCTTAGGTTTTAAAAATCTAACTTCTAAGATTTTCAAAATTAGGGTTTAATTAGAAAACATAAAATTTCTAAATTAGGATTCCCGGTTTTGAAATTAGGGTTTCTCGTCTTTCAATTAGGGTTTCTAACTGTGCGTTAGGGTTTCTAATCCCGAGATTAAGGTTTTTAATCTCTTATTAGGGTTTAATAAATTCTAAACCTTATCTGTTCAATTATTGATCATTGAGTCCACACAGTACAAACACGTACTTATTAGTACAATTATTTTAATTGTATTTTCTACTGAATCCCCATCCAGCAATTAGGGTTAGGGTTTCTAAAGCTGTTAAGCATAACTCTACTCTATTTTCTTAGTCAATACACAAATTGACTAATTCTTGAGACTCGTATCACAGATACACAGTCAATACAATTATTTTTTCTGTGAATTGTGCCGTATTTGTGAATAGTGTTGTATACGTGAATAGTGTCGTATACATGAATACTAACCTCGACACTAAAAGACAAGAATTTCACAAGAAAAATCTTACCAATATTCTGGCATAATGATATTAGAAGAAATAATATCATTTTTAAAAAAATAACACCCCTTACCTTGAAAAGACAAGACTTCAAATTTGGAATCCAGGATATAGTCTTTGAAGGAAACTTATATCAGAGTATAGCAATACTCAAAGTCTCAAAATACTCACAAGAATATGCTCGATAATATAGAGAGAGAAAATTTCAGTTTCTGTTGTAATTTTTAATTCTAACTTAAGTACCCTATTTATAGGAAAATGCTTAGAACAGCAAAGCAGAAAATTTAATAAAATAATAATATAAATATATAATTTTTTCCTATGCCAACCTTTGAATGCTAGATTCCCACATGTTTAACAACAAAATGAGCCCACTGACTTGTTAAAAACTTTTTTCTTACAAAAACACATTTTCAACTCCCAAAATCGATTATTCCGGAACTTCGAAACTTCAATAATTCATAATAAATAGTCCTTTTATCAGAAAAATTCAAATCTTATGTCCTTTTCATAGGAAATTCCATTCTTTACAACTTTGCAGAAGAAAGTTTTTCCAAATTCAAAACAGAAATTGACCAAAATCCACAAACGGGCGATTTTACAGGCTATAATCAAATTTCAGTCAAGAAATGGGCCCACAAACATGTTTAACATGCTTTAAACAATTTTTAGTGATAAGAAAATACTCTTCCTCCTTATTTATTCATATATCTCACATTCATTGTAAAAATATCACCATTATTATATTATTAAAATATAATAATATATTTAAATGAATTATTTTATCGGAAAAGATAAAATATCAATTTTCAACAATTGTCACATTAAAAATTTTCTCCATCAATATCCACATAAAATGAATATTTTCCTTATCGTATAAATCAATAATTAATTATTCACAAATAATATTATAGAATCACAATACTGGTAACCAGGCTATTCCCAGGAAAGAGGGGGCTTTCCAATAAGAATTTCTCCTTATTGGCGTGCAATTAGGTGAATAAACCTATCATTCGACATAACTTTCTAGACATTGCCAATAATGTTATCTAATAATATTATTCAAATAATATGAATTATTAATCTGATAAAGGAAAATACTGTGTAATGACAATTATTGAAACAACAATAATATAAAATATCAACGTAGCAATTATTGAATCAATAAAATAAAATATTAAATAGTAATTACTGTAACAATTATTGAGTAGTGCCTTATTAAGTAAGAATCAATAATTGGTGTAATACCGTGTGCTACTGTGTTTTAACCACCGGGTATTTTAACAGTATTAACCACTTTGAATATTTTTCGATAAAAATGAATATTTTATAACCACTTTGAAATATTTGCACATTTTATCCATAACTAACCACATTAATCAAATTAACCCTTACTATTTCAAAATAATAAATAGAGAAAATTTAATTTCATTTATAATAAGTTGGGGTCTTACAGTTATGATTCTTTTATGAATAGCCAAACAAGGCCTTAGTGGAGGTTAAGGGCAGTTAACCCATGATCGGATTATATACGTCTTCTTTCTTTTATTTTGCTAAGTCTGGAAAAACAAATCAGAACGAATTTTGAGAATCAGTGAGATTAAAGAAGAAGAATTGTGGAAAATAGGAAGTTGTTATCACCTTGTGTAATCCAAACAGAGTAATTAAGGGTAAACCCCTAAATTCAAATTTAATTTATGTCGTTGAAGTTTTCATGAAAATGGCTTTCAAGTTCTGATAAATCTCTGTAATTAGAAATGGTAGTGATTATGTGGATATATATGTGATGATATGTTAACATAACTTGTTTTTATTATATATTGTATGGTTCCATAACATCAATTTCATAAAATATGTCGTATATTGTTGCTACAAAATTACAGAGTATAGAAATATGGCCATATGTGTAAGACCCCAACTTTTATGAAAAAAGAATAATTTTCTCGAAATATATTTTTGAATATTATGGTGTGGATTTGATATAATTTTATAGTTGTGGGTAATATTTACAAATTTTGCAAAGTAAGCAAGTGGTTATATAATATTCGATTGGTCGGGGAATATTCGTTTTAACAGGGAATATTCGTACGACGGCACAATCATTGGTGGACCCCACAATGGAAGTATTGTTGTAGTAAGAAAATGATAGAATTATCTTTTTATAAAAATAACGGCGGAAGTGTTACCGTTATAACTGTTGAACTACCCGGTAGTAAAAGTACAGTAATACGCGTGGTTGCATAGTAGCACATGATATTTGTTATTGATGCTTACGTGAGAAGTCACTCAATTATACTCAATTATTGCTACAGTAATTGCTGCATCATATCTCTCATATTATTGTCACAATATCATCTGCATAATATGATATATTATTAAATCAATAATTGAGACGACAAAGTTATTCATATTATTAAATTGAAATATTGACAATGTCTAGAAGTTCTGTCATGGAGAGGTTTGGTCACCTAATTGCGCGCCAATAAGGAGAAATCCTTATCGAAAAGCCTCCTCTTTCCTGTGAACGACCTGGTTGTTAAATATTGTGAGTTATAATATTAATGATGAATAAGTTCGTGTTGATTAAAGATGAAATTGATAGTTCCATTGTGTTGGAATTATTAGTGTTAGTGGAAATCGACATTTATTTCGATAATAATTGATGTCTAGAGGTTATATTGACCAATCGGGTAATTAATCAAATAAATGAGAAATTAATTGCTATTAATTCACATGATTATAACTATTTGTTCACATGATTTACTTTTGATTCACAAGATTTACTATTAGGAGAGGTGGTGCAAGTTTGATAATACTTGCAGGACTAAATTAAAAATAAAGGAAAAGAGGAAGGCATTATTGTGTAATATTTCGTGCCCAAAAACGTGTAATTATCAAAACTATATTTTTTTATAAATAGAAGCTCATTCTTCCTTCATTTCTTACCAATTCACTAAAGCTATAAAGCAATTATTAGAGAGAGAAATTATAGAGAGAAAGAAGAAGAAAAGTCTGCTACCTCACTATTCTAGTATCCAGTTTTTTCTAAGGTAAGGGGTATTATTCTTTCGTATTGATGAAGATAGTTATTTTCTTTCAATACTCGTGAGGTTTGTTATTCCATTCTTTATTATTATGTTGCAATAACCTGTCTATGCGAAGTACCACATACATGGTGAAATTCTTCTATTATTCCATTCTTTACTATTCTGTTGGAATAATCTGTCTGTGCGGTCTATCGCATGCCTGGTGAATTCTGTTGTGATTCCATTCTTTATTATTCTATTGGAATATCTTGTCTGTGCGGATTACGCATGACCTGGTTCCATTCCTTATTATTCTGTTGGAATATCCTATCTGTGCAGATTACGCATGACCTGGTCCATTCTTTATTATTCTGTTGAGAATAACCTGTCTCTACGGTCTATCGCATGCCTGGTGAATTCTTCTGTTATTCCATTCTTTATTATTTTGTTGGAATAACCTGCCTATGTGGATTACCGCATGCATGGTGAATGATCCTTCGTATTCATTCCTTATTAAATTGTGGAAATGATCTGTCTACGTTGATTACCGCATGGCGGGCGAAAATCCATTTGCAGTTTCATATATTATATTATACTCAGTTGGTTAAAGTTTTGGCTTCTATACTCCATGAAATTAGTAGAATATCCTGGATTTTTGCGCTTCAACCAGTATCTTTTCATGGAAATATTCTTTTGAGCATTCTTAAATTTTATTCCACAAAGCAGTATCATGTTGACAATTTGGATGTTATTGATTTCTGGATAAATTACATTATAAATCATTAAAATTTATCCTTGAACTTGTTTTATTTAATTATTATGTCATTGTCATCATCCTCTTGCTTATATTGTGATGAAAGCTATCTTTGGCTTGCGTGCATAGATGGACTTGGTATGATTATGACCAGGGATTATTCGGTATATTCATGACCGAAATGTGACTAATGATGTGGTGAAAGTCCTCAGTGGCCTGTAGTGCATTGATGGATAATTTTTTGTATGATTATAACCAGGGATTATTCGGTATAGTCATGACTATTAGTGATTTAATGAATATCCTTGGCCCATAGTGTAGGGAAGATTCGATGATATGGTTTATTTATTAAGCTGAGTCTTAGCGATAAAAATTGATGAAAACATTTTAAATCATAGATGATAGTATAGATATCATGCTCTACTTGACTCTTCTAATGGATTGCTTATTCCATTGCAGTTAAACTTGATGTCTATTGTATTTTATCAGTTTAACATTGTTAAAGGCTAATGATAATTTATTCTGCATTATCTTAGTCATAATATTTCTTACTGGGCTAGTTGAGCTCACCCTTTCTTTCATTGTTCTCTTCAGGAAATGAGAATATAGCTGGGACGAGTCGGGGAACAGAGTGACGATCCAGATGATAGCATTAGTAGTCCTCACTATTCTATTAAATAATGTGACAATAAATGTAATGAGGACTCCTTTGAGTGTGGATATTGTCTAGATGACAATATTCTTATTAAAACTCTCAGTTTATGTTTTGTCGTATTTTACACGAGAGTTGTATTATTAAGTTGTATTTGAATTTTGTACCATGTATTTGGCGACTCAAGATGGGTGATGTATAATTATTTTGGGGGCGTCACAGTTGGTATCAAAGCATAGGGATATGATCCCTGCCTGAGATATGAGACAAGAACTAGGAGGGGAGAGACGGGGAATTCCTTCGCTAGTATGACCTACCTAAGTTTATTTGGTATTTAATTGGTCGGTCAGAGTATATGTGATATGTTAATTAACCCTTGTTTTGTGGCAGTATTTGAAAATGGCATCCGAAAATGTTGCGATAATCAATGAAGCACATTAGACCATTGAGTCACCACAGATTAATACCCAAGATAAGGTGCAACAAGAAGACAATAATCCTCAGGTAAACAACAATGATCAAATGATGAACGATGGGATGTTCAGAGGTTTTATGCAATTCATGCAACATCAGGCGAGGGCGACTCCTGTCCAAAATGCAGGTGGAATCACGGATAACTCTCGGACGGTCACCGCTAAGAAGTTCAAGGAGCTGGGACCACCAAAGTTTTTTGGAGAGCCAAAACCACTTAAGGTGGAGACGTGGATAAAGCAGATCAACAAGATATTTGATGTCTTGGGATGCTCCGAGGAGCAAAAGGTTCCCTTTGCCACCTTCATGTTATGAAAGCAGAGGGTGACATCTTGGTGGAAATCAAAAGCGTACTCAAACTGCGAAAGATGAAGATGTCTTGGGAGAAGTTCCAAGAGCTGTTCAACAACAAGTACTTTCCTCAAAGTATTTGTCACATGAAGGAGGTAGAGTTCATCAAGCTTGAGCAAAACAATATGACTTTAGCGCAGTACGAAGCTAAGTTTACCGAGTTATCTCAGTTTTCGTCCCACTTGGTTGATAATGAGGAGAAAATGATGTGGATGTTTGTAAGAGGTTTGAAACCCGAGATACGTCAATACCTAATTTATCATAAACTTTGCTTGAATTCAGATGTTGTGAATAGGGCCCAGTTATTAGAATGCAATAATGAGTCAACCCAATCAAAAGAGAGCAGCCGGCAAAATGATAATACTAGTGGTAGCAGTCATCGAAGCGGTGACAACAAGTGTGGAGGGAATCAACATGCCAAAAATGGTAATCACTTCGGTGGTAATCATGACCAGGACAATAAGAGTGGACATTTCAAGAAGAGGAGATTCAACAATGATGGAAAGACGTCAGCACCAACACCTGTTGTTAAGGAAGGAGAACGACCGCCGATCGTATGTTACAAATACGGAGGGGAGGGAAATATCATTCCAAACTGCGTGATGCAGTCCAAAGCGTGTTACAATTGTGGAAAAGAAGGCCACCTAGCCCGATTTTATCGTGCACCAAAGTCAAGTCCATCTGGGATGGAGGCATCAAAGGGTGTTCCAGATAAGACAAAACCGGTAGTTCAAGGGAGAGCGTTTGTCGTAACCTCCCAAAAAGCAAGGAATTCAAATGAGGTGATCACGGGTAAGCTAATCATAAACTCTAGCGAAGTTTATACTTTTTTTGATACTGGTTCTACCCATTCTTTCATTTCTCTTATTTACGCTCAACGTTTAAATTTAACTTCGGAGAAATTAGACTTTGACTTATCTGTTGAAACTCCGTTGGGAGAAACCTTCATTACATCCACTGTTTATAAGTCTTGTTTGAGTCAAATCGGTAACCACGCGTTACCTGTCGATCTTATTTCTTTGAAAATACTTGCATTTGATGTGATTTTAGGGAATGATTGGTTAACTACTCATCATGCTAAAATCGATTGTTTTTGTAAGGTTGTTAGCTTTCATATTCCTAACCAACCTATTATACGAATTCAAGCAACCAAACCACTAAATTCAATCACTTTCATATCAAGTCATAAAGCTATTCGTTTATTGAAAAATGGATGTCAAGCTTTCTTAGCCCATGTCAAGGATTTTAATAAAAATCCGTCAGATTTGAATAATATTTCTATTGTTAATAAATTTCCTAACGTATTCCCTGAAAAACTTCCTGGCCTACCCCCAGAGCGTGAAATTGAATTTTGTATCGACCTTGAATCTGGTACAAAACCCATTTCCAAAGCCCCATATCGAATGGCTAATATTGAACTTCAGGAGTTAAAAACCCAACTACAGGAGTTGTTAGACATCGGTTTCATTCGTCCTAGTATGTCTCCTTGGGGTGCTCCTATTCTATTCATGAAGAAGAAAGATGGAAGTATGTGACTTTGTATTGATTATCGGGAGTTGAATCATGTCACCATCAAGAATAGGTACCCATTGCCTGGCATTGATGACCTATTTGACCAGTTGCAAGGAGCCAAATTCTTTTCGAAGATTGATCTTCGTTCCGGATATCATTTGTTAAAAATTAAAACTGATGACATTCCAAAAACTGCTTTTAGAACTCGATACGGGCATTATGAATTCCTAGTCATGTCTTTTGGATTGACTAATGCTCCTGTTGCCTTCATGGACATGATGAACCGAGTATTCAAGGAATATTTGGATCACTTTGTGGCGTCTTTATTGATGACATCCTCATATACTCTAAAAGCCGTGAAGACCATGAGCAACACTTGAGGCTAGTACTTCAAAAGTTTCATGAAAATAAGCTTTATGCCAAGTTGAAGAAATATGAGTTCTGGCTTGAGGAAGTTGCATTCATTGGGCACGTGATATCAAATCATGGAAATATCTGTTGACCCGGCAAAGATTGAAGCAATTCAAAGCTGGGAGCAACCAAAGTTAATGACTGAAGTACATAGCTTTCTCGGCTTAGCTGGTTATTATCAGAGATTTATAGAAGGATTTTCTCGAATCGCTACTCCACTAATTCAGCTGACTCGAAAAGATACAAAGTTTGGTTGGAGCGAGGAATGTGAGAAGAGTTTTCAAGAACTCAAGAGAAGACTCATTTCAGCACCCGTTCTTATAATACCATCTGGCTCAGAGGGATTTGTCATCTACAGTAATGTTTCAGGCAAAGGGTTAGTATGTGTTCTCATGAAACATGGGAAAGTCATAGCCTATGCCTCACAATAACTCAAAGAATATGAGAGGAATTATCCTACTCATGATCTAGAGTTGGCAGCCGTCATTTTTGCGCTTAAGATTTGGAGGCATTACCTGTATGGAGAGAAGGTGGAGATTTGTACGGATCATAAAAGCCTCAAATATTTCTTCACTCAAAAGGAACTCAACATGCGGCAACGACGATGGCTTGAGTTGTTGAAAGATTATGATCATACCATCCAATACCATCCTGGAAAAGCGAACGTAGTAGATGACGCATTGAGTAAAAGATCATATGCGGGTATGAGTGCAATATTATCAACGCAAAGGCCCATTTTGTATGACTTGGAAAGGATGGAAATAGAGTTAAAGACTCCAAGAACCCATGTGATGATGGCGAATATACGCGTGAAACCGACTTTAATCGATAAAGTTAAAGCTGCTCAAGCTACAGACCTGGAGCTGATACGTATGAGGATGAAAGTACAAGAAGGTGCTATTCAAGAAGCAAGAATCAATGAAGAAGGAATACTTCGAGTCAACTCCAGACTTTGTGTTCCTAACGATTCTGACTTGATGTATAAAATCACGATGGAGGCACACAACACATCGTTTGCAATCCATACTAGGAGTACCAAGATGTATCGTGATCTTCGACATACATTTTGGTGGAGTAATATGAAGAGAGAGATAACGGGGTTTATCTCAAGGTGTCTAACTTGTCAACAAGTCAAGGCAGAGTATCAAGTGCCAAAAGGTCCATTGCAACCACTTGAAATTCTAGAATGGAAGTGGGAGCACATTACCATGGATTTTGTTACTGGTCTTCCCAAGGTTTCTCAAGGCATAGATGTGATTTGGGTCATTGTTGATAGATTGACCAAGTCTGCTCATTTCTTACTGATACGAGAAACTTATACACTTGAACGTCTTGGTAGTATGTACATAAACGAGATTGTAAGATTGCATAGTATTCCAGTATCCGTAGTTTCTGATCGAGACCCAAGATTCACTTCAAGATTTTAGGTTAGATTGCAAAAAGCTATGGGCACGGATTTACAATTTAGTTTGACATATCATCCTCAAACGGAGGGTCAGTCAGAAAGGACTATTCAAACTCTTGAAGATTAATTAAGACTCTGTGTCCTTGACTTCAAGGGAAGTTGGGACAAGTTCTTACCATTGGTGGAGTTTTCCTACAACAATAGTTATCAAGCAAGTATTGGCCTGGCTCCATTTGAGGCGTTGTATGGAAGAAAGTGTCGTTCTCCAGTATGCTGGGATGAGGTGGGTGAAGCAACATTGTTAGGACCGGAGTTGGTACGTATGATTACGAAAAAGATTTAAGCGATCCGACAACGTATAAAAAGCTCACGAGATCGACAAAAGAGTTATGCTGATCTTCATCGAAAGGACGTGGAATTCAATATTGGAGATCATGTGTTGTTACGTGTTGCTCCATGGAAAGGTGTTACGAGATTTGGAAAGAGTGGAAAGCTCAATCCTCGATTCATTGGCCCATTTATAATTCTCGAACGAGTAGGAACTGTGGCCTATAGACTCGCCTTACCGCCAAGTATGTCTCGTGTTCATAACGTTTTTCACATATCTTTGTTACGTAAATATGTGAAAGACTCGACCCACATTATTGAATTAGAACTAGAAGAGATAGAGGAAGATTTAACATATGAAGAGGTACCTACTAAAATCTTGGATAAGAATGATCATATTCTACGCTCCAAGGTTATACCTCAAGTTAAAGTTTTGTGGAGAAACCACGATGTGGAAGAAATGACCTGGGAGTTAGAATCTGATATGAAGACAAGATATCTTCACCTCTTCGATATACCAGGCACGTACCCTAATTTCGAGGATGAAATTTCATAAGAAGGGGAGGTTGTAAGACCCCAACTATTAATAAATAAAGAATAATTTTCTCGAAATATATTTTTGAATTTTATGGTGTGGATTTGATATAATTTTATAGTTGTGGATAATATTTACAAATTTTTCAAAGTAAACAAGTGGTTATATAATATTCGATTGGTCAGGGAATATTAGTCAGGGAATATTCGTACGACGGCACAATCATGGGTAGACCCCACAACGGAAGTATTGTCGTAGTAAGAAAACTACAGAATTATCTTTTTATAAAAATAATGGCGAAAGTGTTACCGTTAAAACTGTTGAACTACCATTAGTAGTAAAAGTACACAAGAATACGGCGTGGTTGCATAAGTAGTAACATCGTATTGGTTATTGATGCTTACGTGAGAAGTCACCCGCTTATACTCAATTATTGCTACACGAGAATTCACGCATCATATCTCTAATATTATTGATTCAATTATTGTCACAATATCATCTGCATAATATGATATATTATTAAATCAATAATTGAGACGACAAAGTTATTCATATTATTAAATTGCAATATTGACAATGTCTAGAAGTTCTGTCAAGGAGAGGTTTGGTCACCTAATTGCGCGCCAATAAGGAGAAATCCTTATCGGAAAGCCCCCTCTTTCTAGGGAACGACCTGGTTATTAAATATTGTGAGTTATAATATTAATGATAAATAAGTTCGTGTTGATTAAAGATGAAATTGATAATTTCATTGTGTTGGAATTATTAGTGTTAGTGGAAATCGACATTTATTTCGATAATAATTGATGTCTAGATGTTATATTGACCAATCGGGTAATTAATTAGATAAATGAGGAATTAATTGCTATTAATTCACATGATTATAACTATTTGTTCACATGATTTACTATTGATTCACATGATTTACTATTAGGGGAGGTGGTGCAAGTTTGATAATACTTGCAGGACTAAATTAAAAATAAAGGAAAAGAGGAAGTTATTATTCTGGAATATTTCGAGCCCTAAAACTTTCAATTATCGAAACTATATTTTCCTATAGAGAGAAAGAAGAAGAAAAGTCTGCTACCTCACTATTCTAGTATCCAGTTTTTTCTAAGGTAAGAGGTATTATTCTTTCGTATTCATGAAGAGAGTTATTTTCTTTTAATAATCGTAAGGGTTGTTATTCCATTCTTTATTATTATGTTGGAATAACCTGTCTATGCGAAGTACCGCAAACATGGTGAAATTCTTCTATTATTCCATTCTTTACTATTCTGTTGGAATAATCTGTCTGTGCGGTCTCTCGCATGCCTGGTGAATTTTGTTGTGATTCCATTCTTTATTATTCTATTGGAATATCTTGTTTGTGCGGATTACGCATGACCTGGTTCCATTCCTTATTATTCTATTGGAATATTCTGTCTGTGCAGATTACGCATAACCTGGTCCATTCTTTATTATTCTGTTGGAATAACCTGCCTATGTGGATTACCGCATGCATGGTGAATGATCCTTCGTATTCATTCCTTATTAAATTGTGGAAATGATCTGTCTACGTGGATTACCACATGGCGGGCGAAAATCCATTTGCAGTTTCATATATTATATTATACTCAGTTGGTTAAAGTTTTGGCTTCTATACTCCATGAAATTAATAGAATATCCTGGATTTTTGCGCTTCATCCAGTATCTTTTCATGGAAATATTATTCTGAGCATTCTTGAATTTTACTCCACAAAGCGGTATCATGTTGACAATTTGGACGTTATTGATTTCTGGATAAATTAAATTATAAATCTTTAAAATTTATCCTTGAACTTGTTTTATTGAATTATTATGTCATTGTCATCATCCTCATGCTTATATAATGTTAAAAGTCATCTTTGGCTTACGTGCATAAATGGACTTGGTATGATCATGAGTAGGGATTATTCAGGATAATCATGACCAAAATGTGACGAATGATGTGGTGAGAGTCCTCGATGTAATCTTGAAGTGCATTGATGAACGCTTTTTGGTATGATTATGATGAGGATTATTTGGTATAGTCATTTGACCATTGATGATTTAATGAATATCCTTGGCCCATAGTGTAGGGAGATTCGATGATATGGTTTATTTATTGTTGAGTCTCAATGATAAAAATTGATGAAAACATTTTAAATCATAGAAGATAGTAGATATCATGCTCTACTTGACTCTTCTAATGGATTGCTTATTCAATCGCAGCTTAAACTTGATGTCTATTGTATTTTATCAGTTTAACATTATTGAATGCTAATGATAATTTATTCTTCATTATCTTAGTCATAATATATTTCATGGCCTAGTTGAGCTCACCATTTCTTTCATTGTTCTCTTCAGGAAATGAGAATATAGCTGGGACGAGTCGGGGAACGGAGTGACGATCCAGATGATAGCATTAGTAGTCCTCACTATTCTATTAAATAATGTGACAATAAATGTAATGGGGACTCCTTTGAGTGTGGATATTGTCTAGATGACAATATTCTTATTAAAACTCTCAGTTTATGTTTTTTCATATTTTATACGACAGTTGTATTATTAAGTTGTATTTAAATTTTGTACCATGTATTTGGCGACTGAAGATGGGTGATGTATACCTATTTTGGGGGCATCACAATATGGCCCTTACACGTAAATTTAATACGTCAAACATATATTGTTTCATAAATTTTACATTTGTATATAATTATGCTTGTCAAAATGAAGAAAACAAACTTTGAATGGATAGATTTGGTGTTAAAACGAACCCGTGGTGTTAATTTTTATGTTTTGTGTTCAAAACCTTCAAGAACATCAAGAACAGTGAAATTGTATGTTGTGATTTTGTAAATTATATGATTTAAGTTGTCAAAATCATGCTAGAAGGGTTGAGTAGTAGTTATATGTGTATTTCAGTGTTTGGGTATGTCTAAATTCGTGTAAAATTAAATTAATTGGAGGTTTTGGCCATGTTCTGCAATTTTTCGTGAATTGCAGTAATCGGTATCGTTCATCAGTTCGCCATGGCCAGCTTCCCACGCCTTATGTCATACATGACTCCAAAGATCAAGCCGCAACGCTGAGATTAAGCCTAATGGTGGCGCCGCAGCGCCACTTAGAAGATTGTCTAGAAATGAAATTTTTTATTGTTCAAGTCTAGAAATGTGATAGTAACCAAATCTAAGGAACATAAAATTATGTTAGACGTATAACGAGACGTTAAAATAAATTCTTAACATATTAATAACACATTTACGTGTGGATTGAATTATTGAACGCATAGTTAGCTTATTGGTCGTGAAGTGTAAATTATGTGTCAATAAGTGTGGTAATTTGACTAAGTATAGTCATAATCCGAGTTAAACAAAAAGAATGAACTTGTGATGACTAATTACGTTATAATTAACTGGTATTGTGAATGTAAATGGTATGTAGGATTAAATCAAGGAATGTGTATAAATTAACGTGTAATCTACGTACGAGGCAAGTTTCCTAACCTTACTCGTTATCATTATATAAGTTTATAAGTTTATCACTTTACATCAAGTAAATTCTCGTTATTAATTATAAGTCCATTTTGTTATATTAAAGTTTATTAATCTTTTAAAGTATGATTCTGTTATATAATACTTATTCTATTGTATATCTCTTGAGATCGTTATTCGATTTAAATATCAGTTACTGTTGAACCTTGTTAGACTAGCGAACCCTTAATGATTCGACTAGTCCATAGTTGATGAACGTTCTAAATTTTAGAACCCTTGTTGAATTATCCAAACCAAACTTCCTTTAGTGCGGACTCTAATGTCAAACTTAGATGAACAAACCTGTATAGGGGATTACTTACGTGTTAGCGTTAAGATATTGTGCACAGTATGGTACTACGGCCTGATCCCCCTAAGTATAAGAAGAAGAGTCCATAGTCTTATGATTGTTAAAGGTTTCAAGCATAAACACTTGACAACCTAGGACATAGTTCAAGGTCTTATGACCCTCAGAAGTTTTTTTGATTCTTGTTATTCATTCTTGATTCAAAAGTCGAGTTTCCTATTTTAGAAGTTTTGATTCATTTGCAAGTTATTATTTTATTGTTATATTGTTATACTTGTGAGCAATTGTGCTCACTTGTAATAATAACATTGCAGAGTTAAGAATGAAAGATCAAGCGAGCCTTCCACTAGTAAAGGCAAGGGCAAGATTAACAAGTGATGAAGTCTTGTTGTTTATGTGATTATGTATTTATGTTTAGAGTTGATGTTGTTTAAGACTTGTTATTTGTTTATGATTCTACAAAGATGTTTAAGGTTAGTTTAACCTAGGATTGTATTTATTATTATTAGGATGTTGTAAACCGTAGTAAGGGAAGATTTATTTTTATCTATTGCATGGTTTGCATTTATTATGGGTAGATAGATAGATGATATTTGTACAGTGAACACCAAATCCCGCAAAAATGGAAGTACCCAGATTTGGGCATGTCACACGCCTGTAATGTGAAAGCGGCAAGTGGTTTGACGTCGGTAAAGGCAACTACTATATTGGTAAAGTGACTTTTAGATGATGACCTATGGGTCCCATAGAATTAACCAAACTTACAACAAACTTCTCATAGCAAAGCTCTTATTTATTTCAAAGATTGACTAAATATTTACCAAAATCACTTTATCTTCAATTAACACATTTTTAATCTTTCAATAATTATTCATCAATAATATTATAACTCACAATATTGACAACCAGATCTATCCCAAGAAAGTGGGGGCTTTCTAATAAGGATTTCTCCTTATTGACATGCAATTAAATAATCTAACCCTTTTCCTCGACAGAACTTTTTAGACATTGTCAATAATGAAAATAATAATATGAATAACTGCGTCGTCTCAATTATTGATTAAATAATATAAAATATTGTGCAGATGATACTGTGATAATAATTGAATCAATAATATGAGATACTATGCAGCAACTACTATTGCAATTATTGAATGAAATTGACCGACTTCTTACATAAGCATCAATAATCAGAGATACTATGCAATACCGTGTGCTACTGTGTAACAACGAGTATTACTATACTTTTATCACTAGGTATTTCAACAGTTTAACGATAAAAGTTTTACCGTTATTTTATGAAAAGGTTATTTTTGTCGCTTTCTATATCAGACAGTTATTCCATTGTAGGGTCCACCAATGATTGCGACGTCGTACGAATATTCTCTGACCAAACGAATATTTTATGATAAGTTGCTTACTTTACAAAATTTGCACATATCACCCATAACTATAGCATTATAACAAATCAACACCTTATTATTCAAAATAATATTTAGAGAAAATTAAATCTTTATTCATAAAAGTTGGGGTCTTACAACCTCCCCTCCTTATGAAATTTTGTCCTTGAAATTGATGTATACTTGGTATGTCGAAGAGGTGAGGATACCTTGTTTTCATTTTAGATTCTAACTCTTAGGTCATTTGCTCAATATCATGGTTTCTCCATAAAACTTTGACTTGAGGTATAACTTTTGAGCGTAGAATATGTTCCTTCTTATCCAAGATCTTGACAGGTAACTCCTCATACGTTAAATCATCCACTATCTCCTCTGGTTCTAATTAAATAATATGGTTTGGGTATTCCACATATTTACATAATATAGATATGTGAAAAATGTTATGAACACGAGACATACTTGGCGGTAAGGCGAGTCTATAGGCCACAGTTCCTACTTGATTGAGGATTTCAAATGAACCAATGAATTAAGGGTTGAGCTTTCATCTCTTCGTCAATTCTTACTTCTAAAATAACACCTTCTTGTACTTTCTTCTTTATATTTATCATCTTTCAGCTTTGAGCTTGAAAATTTTAACTTTATCGATTAAAGTCAATTCTAATAGTATATTTGATAACTTCACGTGTGTCCCTAGAGTCTTTAACACTATCTCCATCCTTTGTAAGTAATATAAAATGGGTATTTGTGTTAACAATATCGTACTTGTACCCGCATATGATCTTCTACTCAACGCATCAGCTACCACGTCGTTTTTCCAGGTTGGTATTGTATGGTATAGTCGTAATCTTTCAACAGCTCGAGCCAACGTTGTTGGCGCATGTTAAGTTAATTTTGGGTGAAGAAATAATTGAAGCTTTTGGAGTATATGAGGATGTCATCAATAAAGACAACCACAAAATGATCCAAATATTCCTTGAATACTCGGTTCATCATGTCCATAAAGGTAGCATGAGCATTAGTCAGTCTGAAAGATGTAACTAAAAATTCGTAATGCCCGTACCGAGTTATGAAAGCAGTCTTTAGAATGTCATAAGTCTTAATATTTAACTGATGATATCTGAAACAAAGATCAATCTTTGAGAAGAATTTAGTACCTTACAAATGGCCAAATAGGTCATCAATGTGAGATAATGGGTACCTATTTTTGATGGTGACATGGTTCAACTCTCGATAGCCAATACAAAGTCACATACTCCCATCTTTCTTCTTTACGAATAAAATAGGAGCACCCCAATGAGATGTACTAGGACGAATGAAACCAATGTCTAACAGTTCCTATAGTTGGGTTTTAAACTCCTGAAGTTCAATAGAAGCCATTCGATTTGGGGTTTTGGAAATGGGTTTTGTACCGGGTTCAAGGTTAATACAAAATTCGATTTTACGCTTTGGGGGTAGGCCAGGAAGTTCTTCGCGAAATACGTCCAGAAATTTATTAACAACAGAAATATCATTCAAATCTGACGTATTTTTATTTAAATCCGTGACATAGGCAAAGAAAGCTTGACATCCATTTTTCAATAAACGAATAGCTTTATGACTTGATATGACAGTGATTGGCTTTAGTGGTTTGGTTTCTTGAATTCGCATAACATGTTGTTAGGAATATGAAAATTAACAACCTTATGGAAATAATCATTTTTAGCATGATGAGTAGTTAACCAGTCGATTCCTAAAATACATCAAATGTAAGTATTTTCAAAGAGATGAGATCGGCGGGTAATGTGAAAGTGTCAATTTGAGTCAAACAAGATTTATAAATAGTGGATGTAATGATGGTTTCTCCTAACGGAGTTTTAAAAGATAAGTCAAAGTCTAATTTCTCAGGGGTCAAGTTCAAACGTGGAGCACAATTAGGTAAAATAAAAGAATGGGTAGAACTGGTATCGAATAAGGTATAGACTTCACGAGAATTTATGATTAGCTTACCCGTGATAACTTCGTTCGGGTTCTTCGCTTTTTCAGAATTCACGACAAATGCTCTTCCTTGAACCATCGACTTTGACTTGTCCGGGACAGCCTTTGGTGCCACCGTCTTAGCTGGACTTGACTTCGCTGCATGACAAAATTGAGCTAAGTGACCTTCTATTTCGCAATTGTAACACACTTTGGGTTATTACGTACAGTTTGGACTGATGCATCCCTCCTGTCCGTATTTGTAGCATACGACCGGTGGTCGTTCTCCTTCCTTAGAAATGGGTGCTGGTGTTGTTGCCGATGTCTTTCCATTGTCATTGTTGAATCTTCTCTTCTTAAAGTTGTTCCCACTTAGTTCACCTTTCTTATTATTTTGGTCATGATTACCACCGAAGTAGTTACCATTTCTGGCATGATAATTTCCTCCACGATGGTTATCATTGTTCTGATGGCCATTGCCACCAAGACGACTATTATCGTGTTGTTGGTCGTTGTCTTTTGGTTCAAAAGTCTCATTATCTCGCTCTAATAATTAAGCCCTATTCACAACATCTGAATACAAACAAAGTTTATGAGAAATGAGGTATTAACAAATTTAGGGTTTCAAACCTCTCAGAAATATCCATGTCATTCGCTCCCTTATTATCAACCAAATGGGATGCAAATCGAGATAACTCACGAAACTTAGCCTCGTATTATGATACAGTCATATTGTTCTGTTCCAGTTTGATGAATTCCACCTCCTTCATATGACGAATACTTTCTGGAAAATACTTGTCGTTGAACAATTCCTCAAACTTCTCCCAAGACATCTTAAGTGCGGAAAGATGAGTACGTTTTATAGATTCCCACTAGTAATCTGCCTCTCCATGCAACATAAAGGTGGCGAAGGGAACCTTTTGCTCCTCTGTGCATCCCAGGACATCAAATATCTTGGTGATCTGCTTAATCCATACTTCTGCCTTAAGTGGCTTTGGCTTTCCCAAAAACACCAGTGGTCCCAACTCTGTGAATTGTTTAGCAATGACCAGCCATGAGTTACCATTGTTTCCACCTGCATTTTGAACAAGAGTCTCTCTCGTTTAGTGTTGCATGAATTGTAGAAAACTCTTAAAGATCCCATCGTTCATTGTTTGGTCGGTGTTGTTATTTAAAGGAGGATTATTGCCTTCCTGATGCATATTATCCTGGTTATTGATTGGTGGTGACTCAACGGTCGCATGTGCTCCATTGCTTATCTCAAAATTTTCAGACGTCATTCTCAAATACTGCCACAAAATAATGGTTAATTAATGAAATTGACATGTTACATATTATCCCTATATTCTTACTGACCAATTTAATAACAAATAAGCTTAGGTAGGACACACTAGCGAAGGTTTTACTCGTCTCTCCCCTCCTAGTTCTCGTGACACCTCCAAATCCGGGTACTCCAATTTCCACAGAATTTTGTGTTCAGTGTACAAACATTATGACACCCCCAAATCCGGGTACTCCATTCCCACAGAATTTGGTGCTCACTATCCAAAACCATTACATCTAACTACCCATCATAAAGGATAAAGACATAATTTAAATAACTTAAACTATAATCTTTCCCATTAAAGGGTTACATCATCTCAAAAACAATCCCAGGTAATCTAACCTTAAATTTATTACATCAGTTTGCGTAATACATCATAAAATAAAACAAGTCTTTAACATAATTCATTAAAATAAAATTCTCATAAGTCTTCAACACTTGGACATTTTGCCCTTTCCTTTGCTAGTAGATGGCTCATCAACTTTCTCCACTTTAGTTGCAGTGTTAATTGCAAGAGTGAGCAAACAAATGCTCACTTATATAGAAAGTAGTAATGATAACAACATGAGAGTGAACAACGAATGCTAAACAACAATGAACTTGTTCTACGAATTAAAAATAGAAAACAAGTTCGAACTTTAATATCTGGGGGTCTTAAGACCACAAACAATGTCTCTGGTATTTAGGTATTATTACCTCAATCTTAACAGTCATTAGACTTTACAAACTCTTCTTAATGTACTTAGGGGGATTAGGCCTTTGTACCATGTATTGTGCACAAACATCTAAACGTTACACGTACAAAATCCCCTATGTTAGGGTTGTTCGTCTCAGTTTGAATTTAGAATTTCCGCACTAAAGAAAGTTTAGTTTGGAACTAGCTTATGTAAGACCCCAACTTTTATGAATAAAGATTAATTTCTATCGAAATATATTTTTTAATATTATGGTGTGGATATAATATAATGTTATAGTTATGGGTAATATTTACAAATTTTGTAAAGTAAGCAAGTGGTTATATAATATTTTATTGGTCGGAGAATATTCATTTTAACAGGGAATATTCGTACGATGGCACAATCATTAGTGGACCCCATAACGGAAGTATTGTCGTAGTAAGAAAACGACAAAATTATCTTTCTATAAAAATAACGGCGAAAGTGTTACAGTTAAAACTGTTGAACTACCCGGTAGTAAAAGTACAATAATACGTGTGGTTGCATAGTAGCATACGGTATTAGTTATTGATGCTTACGTGAGAAGTCACTCAGTTATATTCAATTACTGCTACAGTAATTGCTGCATCTTATCTCTCATATTATTGATTTGATTATTGTTACAGTATCATCTGTATACTATGATATATTATTAAATCAATAATTGAGACGACAAAGTTATTCATATTATTAAATTGCAATATTTACAATGTCTAGAAGTTCTGTCAAGGAGAGGTTTGGTCATCTAATTGCGCGCCAATAAGGAGAAATCCTTATCGGAAAGCCCCCTCTTTCTTGGGAACGACATGGTCGTTAAATATTGTGAGTTATAATATTAATGATGAATAAGTTCGTGTTGATTAAAGATGAAATTGATAGTTCCATTGTGTTGGAATTATTAGTGTTAGTGAAAATCGATATTTATTTCGATAATAATTGATGTCTGGAAGTTATTAATTCATGAATTAGATAATTTATTTCGATAATTAATTAGATAAATGAGGAATTAATTGCTATTAATTCACATGATTATAACTATTTGTTCACATGATTTACTATTGATTCACATGATTTACTATTAGGGGAGGTGGTGCAAGTTTGATAATACTTGCAGGACTAAATTAAAAATAAAGGAAAAGAGGAAGTTATTATTCTGGAATATTTCGAGCCCTAAAACTTTCAATTATCGAAACTATATTTTCTTATAGAGAGAAAGAAGAAGAAAAGTCTGCTACCTCACTATTCTAGTATCCAGTTTTTTCTAAGGTAAGAGGTATTATTCTTTCGTATTCATGAAGAGAGTTATTTTCTTTTAATAATCGTAAGGTTGTTATTCCATTCTTTATTATTATGTTGGAATAAACTGTCATATGCCATCTACCGCAAACATGGTGAAATTCTTCTATTATTCCATTCTTTCTTTATTACATTTGGAATAATCATGTCATGCGGTCTCTCTCGACGCTCGTGAATTTTGTTGTGATTCCATTCTTTATTATTCTATTGGAATATCTTGTTTCATGCGGATTACGCATGACCGGTTCCATTCCTTATTATTCTATTGGAATATTCATGCATGCGATTACGCATAACTTTGGTCCATTCTTTATTATTCATTGGAATAACTTTGCTATGTGGATTCTGACGCATGCATGGTGAATGATCCTTCGTATTCATTCCTTATTAAATTGTGGAAATGATCTGTCTACGTGGATTACCACATGGCGGGCGAAAATCCATTTGCAGTTTCATATATTATATTATACTCAGTTGGTTAAAGTTTTGGCTTCTATACTCCATAAAATTAGTAGAATATCCTGGATTTTTGCGCTTCATCCAGTATCTTTTCATGGAAATATTATTCTGAGCATTCTTGAATTTTACTCCACAAAGCGGTATCATGTTGACAATTTGGACGTTATTGATTTCTGGATAAATTAAATTATAAATCTTTAAAATTTATCCTTGAACTTGTTTTATTGAATTATTATGTCATTGTCATCATCCTCATGCTTATATTATGTTAAAAGTAATCTTTGGCTTACGTGCATAAATGGACTTGGTATGATCATGACTAGGGATTATTCAGGATAATCATGACCAAAATGTGACGAATGATGTGGTGAGAGTCCTCAGTGTACTGTAGTGCATTGATGAACAGTTTTTGGTATGATTATGACAAGGGATTATTTGGTATAGTCATGACCATTGATGATTTAATGAATATCCTTGGCCCATAGTGTAGGGGAGATTCGATGATATGGTTTATTTATTAAGCTGAGTCTCAGCGATAAAAATTGATGAAAACATTTTAAATCATAGAAGATAGTAGATATCATGCTCTACTTGACTCTTCTAATGGATTGCTTATTCCACTGCAGTTAAACTTGATGTCTATTGTATTTTATCAGTTTAACATTATTGAATGCTAATGATAATTTATTCTTCATTATCTTAGTCATAATATTTCTTACTGGCCTAGTTGAGCTCACCATTTCTTTCATTGTTCTCTTCAGGAAATGAGAATATAGCTGGGACGAGTCGGGGAACGGAGTGACGATCCAGATGATAGCATTAGTAGTCCTCACTATTCTATTAAATAATGTGACAATAAATGTAATGGGGACTCCTTTGAGTGTGGATATTGTCTAGATGACAATATTCTTATTAAAACTCTCAGTTTATGTTTTTTCATATTTTATACGACAGTTGTATTATTAAGTTGTATTTAAATTTTGTACCATGTATTTGGCTTAATGAAGATGGGTGATGTATACCTATTTGGGGGCATCACAATATGGCCCTTACACGTAAATTTAATCGTCAAACATATATTGTTTCATAAATTTTACATTTGTATATAATTATGCTTGTCAAAATGAAGAAAACAAACTTTGAATGGATAGATTTGGTGTTAAACGCGAACCCGTGGTGTTAATTTTTATGTTTTGTGTTCAAAACCTTCAAGAACATCAAGAACAAAGAAATTGTATGTTGTGATTTTGTAAATTATATGATTTAAGTTGTCAAAATCATGCTAGAAGGGTTGAGTAGTAGTTATATGTGTATTTCAGTGTTTAGGTATGTCTAAATTCGTGTAAAATTAAATTAATTGGAGGTTTTGGCCATGTTCTGCAATTTTTCGTGAATTGCAGAATCGCATCGTGTTCGTCGCGCCATTGTGCAGTTCCACGCTTATGTCCCGTACATGACTCAAAGATCAAGCCGCAACGCTGAGATTAAACTTTAATGGTGAAAGCCAAATACTACTTAGAAGATTGTCTAGAAATGAAATTTTTTATTGTTCAAGTCTAGAAATGTGATAGTAACCAAATCTAAGGAACATAAAATTATGTTAGACGTATAACGAGACGTTAAAATAAATTCTTAACATATTAATAACACATTTACGTGTGGATTGAATTATTGAACGCATAGTTAGCTTATTGGTCGTGAAGTGTAAATTATGTGTCAATAAGTGTGGTAATTTGACTAAGTATAGTCATAATCCGAGTTAAACAAAAAGAATGAACTTGTGATGACTAATTATGTTATAATTAACTAGTATTGTGAATGTAAATGGTATGTAGGATTAAATCAAGGAATGTGTATAAATTAACGTGTAATCTACGTACGAGGCAAGTTTCCTAACCCTACT
The DNA here is from genome assembly GCA_020205615.1 of Panax quinquefolius. Classification (NCBI taxonomy): domain Eukaryota; kingdom Viridiplantae; phylum Streptophyta; class Magnoliopsida; order Apiales; family Araliaceae; genus Panax; species Panax quinquefolius. The sequence continues at coordinate 1,797,825 of JAINUW010000507.1, forward strand.
CGTTATCATTATATAAGTTTATAAGTTTATCACTTTACATCAAGCAAATTCTCGTTATTAATTATAAGTCCATTTTGTTATATTAAAGTTTATTAATCTTTTAAAGTATGATTCTGTTATATAATACTTATTCTATTGTATATCTCTTGAGATCGTTATTCGATTTAAATATCAGTTACTGTTGAACCTTGTTAGACTAGCGAACCCTTAATGATTCGACTAGTCCATAGTTGATGAACGTTCTAAATTTTAGAACCCTTGTTGAATTATCCAAACCAAACTTCCTTTAGTGCGGACTCTAATGTCAAACTTAGATGAACAAACCTGTATAGGGGATTACTTACGTGTTAGCGTTAAGATATTGTGCACAGTATGGTACTACGGCCTGATCCCCCTAAGTATAAGAAGAAGAGTCCATAGTCTTATGATTGTTAAAGGTTTCAAGCATAAACACTTGACAACCTAGGACATAGTTCAAGGTCTTATGACCCTCAGAAGTTCTTTTGATTCTTGTTATTCATTCTTGATTCAAAAGTCGAGTTTCCTATTTTAGAAGTTTTGATTCATTTGCAAGTTATTATTTTATTGTTATATTGTTATACTTGTGAGCAATTGTGCTCACTCTTGCGTAATAATAACATTGCAGTTAAGAATGAAAGATCCGACGAGCCTTCCACTAGTAAAGGCAAGGGCAAGATTAACAAGTGATGAAGTCTTGTTGTTTATGTGATTATGTATTTATGTTCAGAGTTGATGTTGTTTAAGACTTGTTATTTGTTTATGATTCTACAAAGATGTTTAAGGTTAGTTTAACCTAGGATTGTATTTATTATTATTCAGATGTTGTAACCCCGTAAGGGGAAGATTTATTTTTATCTATTGCATGGTTTGCATTTATTATGGGTAGATAGATAGATGATATTTGTACAGTGAACACCAAATCCCGCAAAAATGGAAGTACCCAGATTTGGGCATGTCACACGCCTGTAATGTGAAACGGCAAGTGGTTTGACGTCTGGTAAAGGCAACTACTATTGGCGAAAGTGACTTTTAGATGATGACCTATGGGTCCCATAGAATTAACCAAACTTACAACAAACGTCTCATAGCAAAGCTCTTATTTATTTCAAAGATTGACTAAATATTTACCAAAATCACTTTATCTTCAATTAACACATTTTTAATCTTTCAATAATTATTCATCAATAATATTATAACTCACAATATTGACAACCAGATCTATCCCAAGAAAGTGGGGGCTTTCTAATAAGGATTTCTCCTTATTGACATGCAATTAAATAATCTAACCCTTTTCCTCGACAGAACTTTTTAGACATTGTCAATAATGAAAATAATAATATGAATAATTAAATGCGTCTCAATTATTGATTAAATAATATAAAATATTGTGCAGATGATACTGTGATAATAATTGAATCAATAATATGAGATACTATGCAGCAACTACTATTGCAATTATTGAATGAAATTGACTGACTTCTTACATAAGCATCAATAATCAGAGATACTATGCAATACCGTGTGCTTCTTGTGTAACAACGAGTATTACTATACTTTTATCACTAGGTATTTCAACGGTTTAACGATAAAAGTTTTACAGCTTATTTTATGAAAAGGTTATTTTTGTTGCTTTCTATATCGCATGCTTATTCCATTGTAGGGTCCACCAATGATCATGACGTGCATTTAATATTTCTCGACCAAACGAATATTTTATGATAAGTTGCTTACTTTACAAAATTTGCACATATCACCCATAACTATAGCATTATAACAAATCAACACCTTATTATTCAAAATAATATTTAGAGAAAATTAAATCTTTATTCATAAAAGTTGGGGTCTTACAACCTCCCCTCCTTATGAAATTTTGTCCTTGAAATTGATGTATACTTGGTATGTCGAAGAGGTGAGGATACCTTGTTTTCATTTTAGATTCTAACTCTTAGGTCATTTGCTCAATATCATGGTTTCTCCATAAAACTTTGACTTGAGGTATAACTTTTGAGCGTAGAATATGTTCCTTCTTATCCAAGATCTTGACAGGTAACTCCTCATACGTTAAATCATCCACTATCTCCTCTGGTTCTAATTAAATAATATGGTTTGGGTATTCCACATATTTACATAATATAGATATGTGAAAAATGTTATGAACACGAGACATACTTGGCGGTAAGGCGAGTCTATAGGCCACAGTTCCTACTTGATTGAGGATTTCAAATGGACCAATGAATTAAGGGTTGAGCTTTCATCTCTTCGTCAATTCTTGCTTCTAAAATAACACCTTCTTGTACTTTCTTCTTTATATTTATCAGCTCCGACTCTGTAGCTTGAGCAGCTTTAACTTTATCGATTAAAGTCAATTCTAATAGTATATTTGATAACTTCACGTGTGTCCCTAGAGTCTTTAACACTATCTCCATCCTTTGTAAGTAATATAAAATGGGTATTTGTGTTAACAATATCGTACTTGTACCCGCATATGATCTTCTACTCAACGCATCAGCTACCACGTCGTTTTTCCAGGTTGGTATTGTATGGTATAGTCGTAATCTTTCAACAGCTCGAGCCAACGTTGTTGGCGCATGTTAAGTTAATTTTGGGTGAAGAAATAATTGAAGCTTTTGGAGTATATGAGGATGTCATCAATAAAGACAACCACAAAATGATCCAAATATTCCTTGAATACTCGGTTCATCATGTCCATAAAGGTAGCATGAGCATTAGTCAGTCTGAAAGATGTAACTAAAAATTCGTAATGCCCGTACCGAGTTATGAAAGCAGTCTTTAGAATGTCATAAGTCTTAATATTTAACTGATGATATCTGAAACAAAGATCAATCTTTGAGAAGAATTTAGTACCTTACAAATGGCCAAATAGGTCATCAATGTGAGATAATGGGTACCTATTTTTGATGGTGACATGGTTCAACTCTCGATAGCCAATACAAAGTCACATACTCCCATCTTTCTTCTTTACGAATAAAATAGGAGCACCCCAATGAGATGTACTAGGACAAATGAAACCAATGTCTAACAGTTCCTGTAGTTGGGTTTTAAACTCCTGAAGTTCAATAGAAGCCATTCGATTTGGGGTTTTGGAAATGGGTTTTGTACCGGGTTCAAGGTTAATACAAAATTCGATTTTACGCTTTGGGGGTAGGCCAGGAAGTTCTTCGCGAAATACGTCCAGAAATTTATTAACAACAGAAATATCATTCAAATCTGACGTATTTTTATTTAAATCCGTGACATAGGCAAAGAAAGCTTGACATCCATTTTTCAATAAACGAATAGCTTTATGACTTGATATGACAGTGATTGGCTTTAGTGGTTTGGTTTCTTGAATTCGCATAACATGTTGTTAGGAATATGAAAATTAACAACCTTATGGAAATAATCATTTTTAGCATGATGAGTAGTTAACCAGTCGATTCCTAAAATACATCAAATGTAAGTATTTTCAAAGAGATGAGATCAACAGGTAATGTGAAAGTGTCAATTTGAGTCAAACAAGATTTATAAATAGTGGATGTAATGATGGTTTCTCCTAACGGAGTTTTAAAAGATAAGTCAAAGTCTAATTTCTCAGGGGTCAAGTTCAAACGTGGAGCACAATTAGGTAAAATAAAAGAATGGGTAGAACTGGTATCGAATAAGGTATAGACTTCACGAGAATTTATGATTAGCTTACCCGTGATAACTTCGTTCGGGTTCTTCGCTTTTTCAGAAGTCACGACAAACGCTCTTCCTTGAACCATCGACTTTGACTTGTCCGGGACAGCCTTTGGTGCCACCGTCTTAGCTGGACTTGACTTCGCTGCATGACAAAATTGAGCTAAGTGACCTTCCATTTCGCAATTGTAACACACTTTGGGTTATTACGTACAGTTTGGACTGATGCATCCCTCCTGTCCGTATTTGTAGCATACGACCGGTGGTCGTTCTCCTTCCTTAGAAATGGGTACTGGTGTTGTTGCCGATGTCTTTCCATTGTCATTGTTGAATCTTCTCTTCTTAAAGTTGTTCCCACTTAGTTCACCTTTCTTATTATTTTGGTCATGATTACCACCGAAGTAGTTACCATTTCTGGCATGATAATTTCCTCCACGATGGTTATCATTGTTCTGATGGCCATTGCCACCAGGACGACTATTATCATGTTGTTGGTCGTTGTCTTTTGGTTCAAAAGTCTCATTATCTCGCTCTAATAATTAAGCCCTATTCACAACATCTGAATACAAACAAAGTTTATGAGAAATGAGGTATTAACAAATTTAGGGTTTCAAACCTCTCAGAAACATCCATGTCATTCGCTCCCTTATTATCAACCAAATGGGATGCAAATCGAGATAACTCACGAAACTTAGCCTCGTATTATGATACAGTCATATTGTTCTGTTCCAGTTTGATGAATTCCACCTCCTTCATATGACGAATACTTTCTGGAAAATACTTGTCGTTGAACAATTCCTCAAACTTCTCCCAAGACATCTTAAGTGCGGAAAGATGAGTACGTTTTATAGATTCCCACTAGTAATCTGCCTCTCCATGCAACATAAAGGTGGCGAAGGGAACCTTTTGCTCCTCTGTGCATCCCAGGACATCAAATATCTTGGTGATCTGCTTAATCCATACTTCTGCCTTAAGTGGCTCTGGCTTTCCCAAAAACACCAGTGGTCCCAACTCTTTGAATTGTTTAGCAATGACCAGCCATGAGTTACCATTGTTTCCACCTGCATTTTGAACAAGAGTCTCTCTCGTTTAGTGTTGCATGAATTGTAGAAAACTCTTAAAGATCCCATCGTTCATTATTTGGTCGGTGTGGTTATTTAAAGGAGGATTATTGCCTTCGACGATGCATATTATCCGGTTATTGATTGGTGGTGACTCAACGGTCGCATGTGCTCCATTGCTTATCTCTCAAAATTTTCGGGACGTCATTCTCAAATACTGCCACAAAATAATGGTTAATTAAAGAAATTGACATGTTACATATTATCCCTATATTCTTACTGACCAATTTAATAACAAATAAGCTTAGGTAGGACACACTAGCGAAGGTTTTACTCGTCTCTCCCCTCCTAGTTCTCGTGACACCTCCAAATCCGGGTACTCCAATTTCCACAGAATTTTGTGTTCAGTGTACAAACATTATGACACCCCCAAATCCGGGTACTCCATTCCCACAGAATTTGGTGCTCACTATCCAAAACCATTACATCTAACTACCCATCATAAAGGATAAAGACATAATTTAAATAACTTAAACTATAATCTTTCCCATTAAAGGGTTACATCATCTCAAAAACAATCCCATGTAATCTAACCTTAAATTTATTACATCAGTTTGCGTAATACATCATAAAATAAAACAAGTCTTTAACATAATTCATTAAAATAAAATTCTCATAAGTCTTCAACACTTGGACATTTTGCCCTTTCCTTTCTTTAGTAGATGGCTCATCAACTTTCTCCACTTTAGTTGCAAAGTTAATTGTAAGAGTGAGCAAACAAATGCTCACTTATATGTAAAAGTAGTAATGATAACAACATGAGAGTGAACAACGAATGCTAAACAACAATGAACTTGTTCTACGAATTAAAAATAGAAAACAAGTTCGAACTTTAATATCTGAGGGTCTTAAGACCACAAACAATGTCTCTGGTATTTAGGTATTATTACCTCAATCTTAACAGTCATTAGACTTTACAAACTCTTCTTAATGTACTTAGGGGATTAGGCCTTTGTACCATGTATGTGTGCACAAACATCTAAGCGTTACACGCATACAAAATCCCCTATGTTAGGGTTGTTCGTCTCAGTTTGAATTTAGAATTTCCGCACTAAAGAAAGTTTAGTTTGGAACTAGCTTATGTAAGACCCCAACTTTTATGAATAAAGATTAATTTCTATCGAAATATATTTTTTAATATTATGGTGTGGATATAATATAATGTTATAGTTATGGGTAATATTTACAAATTTTGTAAAGTAAGCAAGTGGTTATATAATATTTTATTGGTCGGAGAATATTCATTTTAACAGGGAATATTCGTACGATGGCACAATCATTAGTGGACCCCATAACGGAAGTATTGTCGTAGTAAGAAAACGACAAAATTATCTTTCTATAAAAATAACGGCGAAAGTGTTACAGTTAAAACTGTTGAACTACCCGGTAGTAAAAGTACAATAATACGTGTGGTTGCATAGTAGCATACGGTATTAGTTATTGATGCTTACGTGAGAAGTCACTCAGTTATATTCAATTACTGCTACAGTAATTGCTGCATCTTATCTCTCATATTATTGATTTGATTATTGTTACAGTATCATCTGTATACTATGATATATTATTAAATCAATAATTGAGACGACAAAGTTATTCATATTATTAAATTGCAATATTTACAATGTCTAGAAGTTCTGACAAGGAGAGGTTTGGTCATCTAATCATGCGCCAATAAGGAGAAATCCTTATCTGAAAGCCCCTCTTTCTTGGGGGAAACATATGGTCGTTAAATATTGTGAGTTATAATATTAATGATGAATAAGTTCGTGTTGATTAAAGATGAAATTGATAGTTCCATTGTGTTGGAATTATTAGTGTTAGTGAAAATCGACATTTTTTTCGATAATAATTGATGTCTGGAAGTTATTGGGTAATTAATCGAATAAATGAGGAATTAATTGCTATTAATTCACATGATTATAACTATTTGTTCACATGTGTGTATTATTAATTCAAATTCATGTACTATTAGGGGAGTTGGTGCAAGATTGATAATACTTGCATGACTAAGTTAAAGATGGAGGTATAGATGGAGGTACTATACTGTTATTCGTATTTTCACATGATTGAACTATTGATTCACATTATTTACTATTAGGGGAGGTGGTGCAAGTTTGATAATACTTGCAGGACTAAATTATAAATGAAAGAAAAGTTGGAGATCTTGTACTATAATTTTTCAAGTCCCAAAACGTGCAATTATCGAAACTATATTTTTCTATAAATAGAATCTCATTCTTCCTTCATTTCTCACCAATTCACTAAAGTTATAGAGCAATTATTATAGAGAGAAAGAATAAGAGAATTCTGCTACCTCTCTATTCCAGTATCCAGCTTTATTCTAAGGTAAGGGGTATTATTTCTTTCATTTTCATAAAGAGAGCTTCTGTTATTCCATTCTTTATTATTTTGTTGGAATATCCTGTCTGTACGTTTTACGCATGACCTGGTTCCATTATTTATTATTCTGTTGGAATAACCTTTCTATGCGAAATACCGCATACATGGTGAAATTCTTCTGTTATTCCATTCTTTATTATTCTGTTGGAATATCCTGTCTGTGCGTATTATATATGACTTTGATTCCATTATTTATTATTCGTTGGAATAACTCCGCCTGTCTTGATCTAACGCATTCTGGTGAATTTTGTTGTTATTCCATTCTTTATTATTCATTTGGAATATCACATGCATGCGGATTTTGCATGACTGGTTCCATTCTTTATTATTCATTGGGGAATAACTCATGCGTGCGATTTATCGCATGTATGGTGAATTCCTCTGTTATTCCATTCTTTATTATTTTGTTGGAATAACCTGTCTATGTGAATTACCACATGCATGGTGAATGATCGTTTGTATTCATTCCTTATTAAATTGTGGAATGATCTGTCTACGTGGATTACCGCATGGCGGGCGAAAATCCAATTGCAGGTTCATAAATTCTATTATACTCAATTGGTTAAAGTTTTGGCTTCTATACTCCATGAAATTAGTAGAATATCTTGGATATTTGCGCTTCATCTAGTATCTTTTCATGGAAATATTCTTCGGAGCATTCTTGAATTTTACTACACAAAGCAGTATCATGTTGACAATTTGGACGTTTTTGAGTTCAGGAAAAATGAACTTATAAGTCTTTAAAATTTAATTCTTAAACTTGTTTTATTGAATTATTATGTCATTGTCATCATCCTCATGTTTATATTATATTGAAAGTCATTTGTGGCCTGTAGTGCATAGATGAACTTGGTATGATTATGACTAGGAATTATTCGGTATAGTTATGACCGTAATGTTACAAATGATGTGGTAAAAATCCTCATTGGCCCGTAGTGCATTGATGGACAGTTGTTGGCATGATCATGACCATTGATGAAAACACGAATATCCTTGGCCCGTAGTGCATGGATAATTTGTGGTCATGATACTAATGAATATCCTTGGCCGTAGTGCAGGGATGACGTGGTTTATTTAATAAGCTGAGTCTCAGCGATAAAAGTGATGAAAAACCTTTTAAATCATAGAAGATAGTAGATTTTATTCTCTACTTGACTCTTCTAATGGATTGCTTGTTCCACTGCAGTTAAACTTGATGTTTGTTTTATTGTATCAGTTTAACACTATTCAAGGCTAACGATAATTTATTCTGCATTATCTTAGCCATAATATTTCTTACTGGGCTAGTTGAGCTCACCCTTTTGCTTTCATTGTTCTCTTTAGGAAATGAGAACGTAGCAGGGACTAGTCGAGGAATGGAGTGACGGTCCAGATGATAGCATTAGTAGTCCTCACTATTCTATGAAATAGTGTGATAATAAATGTATTAAGGACTTATTTTGAGTTTGAATACTATCTAGAAGACAATATTTGTATTAAAACTCATAGCTCATGTTGTATATTTAAGATTGTATTTGTATTATGTACCATGTATTTGGCGACTCAGAATAGGTGATGTATACCTATTTTGGGGGCGTCACATTTGGTATCAAATCTTTGGGATATGATCCTTGGCTGAGATGTGATACAAGAACTAGGAGGGGAGAGACGGGGAATTCCTTCGCTAGTATGACCTACCTAAGTTTATTTGGTATTTAATTGGTCGGTCAGAGTATAGGGATAATATGTGATATGTTAATTAACACTTGTTTTGTGGCAGTATTTGAAAATGACATCCGAGAATGCTGAAAATAGCAATGGAGCACAGGAGACCGTTGAGTCTCCACAGATCAATAATCAGGATAATGTGCATCAGGAAGGCGACAATCCTCATGCAAACGACAACACTGACCAAATGATGGACGATGGAATGTTCAGAGGCTTTATGCAATTCATGCAACATTAGGCGAGAGCAGCTCCTGTCCAAAATGCAGGTGAAAACATTGACAACTCTCGGACGGTCACTGCTAAACAGTTCAAGGAGCTGGGACCACCGAAGTTTTTTGGAGAGGCAAAACCACTTAAGGCAGAGACATGGATAAATCAGATCAACAAGATATTTGATGTTTTGGGATGCTCCGAGGAGCAAAAGTGTGACGCCCCCAAAATAGGTATACACCACACCCATTCTGAGTCGCCAAATACATAGTACAGAAAGCAAACTACAACTTCAATAATACAATTGTCGTGCAAAATACGACAACACATACTGTGAGTTTAAATACAAATATTGTCTTCTAGACAATATCAACACTCAAATAAGTCCTCATTACAATTATTCATATACTATTTTACATAAATAGTGTGGACTGCTAAAAAATCTTTCTAGAACCATCACTCCATACCCCAACTAGATCCTACTTTGTTCTCACCTCCTAGGAAGAAAAATGGAACAAAAAGGAAAAGGGTGAGCTCAACTAGCCCAGTAAAGAATATTATGACTAAGATAATATACAACAAATTATCATTAGTCTTCAACAGGGAAAAATCTGATAGAATATAATAGACAACAAGTTTTAGATCAACAACTCGCAATGAAAAACAACAATCCATTAGAAGAGTCACGTAGAGAATGAATTCTACTATCTTCTAAGATTTAAAAGTCCATCATCAATATTTTATCCCTATAACAACAATCAATATACATCTTTAATCGAATATTCATCTTTGCACTACAGGACAAAGATATTCATTTGTATCACCATTTGGTCATGTTCATCTCAACACTTGTTCATCTTTGCACTACGGACCAAAGATATTCATCAGTTAATCATTCATCTTTGCACTACAGGCCAAAGATATTCAATAATATCATCATTAAGGACTGAGGATGATGAAAAACATTTTAGAGAACGAATTCAGTGAGACAGAAAGACAAATATTAGGGATTCGTATAACAGTTTATCCAAGATCAATAATACTTCATAATAACCAATTGAGAAACAGGATTCAAAAATAAAGATCAAAACATGGATATAATCAAAGATAGTAACCATAATAGACATCTTGGACAAAAAGGAAAAATTATATTTTTCGGTGAATAGTGCCGTATTCGTGAATAGTGTCGTATACGTGAATAGTAACCCCGACACAAAGAGTCCCAAATTTGATTAAAAAAATCACCAATATTTTGGCATAATGATATTGAAGAAAATAATATCATTTAAGAAGAAAATAACATCTCTTACCTCAAAATAGCGTTACTTCTAACTAAATTTCGGATATAGTGCTGACAGAAACTTGCATTGAATAGCAACTCTCAAAGTATCAAAATACTAACAAAAATACGCTCGATAATCTAGAGAGAAAGAAAACTTGTTTCTGGTGTGATTTTCAATTCTAACCTAAGCGTCTATTCATAGGAAAATGCTAGAGCGCCATAGGAGACTAAATTAATAAAATATTAATTTTTAAAACAATAATTCTATGTATGCTTTCAATGACCAAGACCAACCACCACCTTTGAAAAATTTCCAGCAGCCCACATGTTGTTAACCAAAGTGGGTCCCACCCATAAATTTAATAAAAATCATTTTATTTTCCAAAACTTCAGTAATTCATAGAAAATAGCTCGTTTATCAGAAAAATACGGATTTTATGTCCATTCCACACGAAATCGAATTCTCTACAACTTTCTAGAAGAAAGTTTTTCCAAATTCCCAACAAAAATATCCGAAATCCACAAACGGATGATTTTTAATACCTCCACTCTGACAAAATACTGATAAAACATCTCAGCAATAATTCCTTCATTAATAACCACATAAATAAATCAATCATTATATCCACATCAAATAAATATTTCCTTAACATATAAATCAATAATTAATTATTCACAAATAATATTACAGAATCACAATTATGACAACCAGGCCGTTCTTAGGAAAGAGGGGCTTTCCAATAAGGATTTCTCTTTATTGGCGCGCAATTAGGTGACCAAACCTCTCCTTGATAGAACTTTCTAGACATTGCCAATAATGCTATCTAATAATATTATTCAAATAATATGAATTATTGATCTAATAATGGGAAATACTGTGCAGTGACAATTATTGAAACAATAATAATATAAAATATCAACGCAGTCATTATTGAATCAATAAAATAAAATATTGAATAAAGAATTCATTGTAATAATTATTTAGTAGTGCCTTCTTACGCATTTAATCAATAATTCAACAATCTGCATGCAATACCGTACCATTGTGCACCATGCGTGTATTACTATATTTTAACCACCGGGTATTCCAACAGTGTTAACGGTAACAATTACGCCGTTATTTATAAAAACTCATAATTTGTCATTTTCCTTCATCCAACCGTTTTCCGTTATGGGGCCCACAAATGGCTGCGCCGTCATACGAATATTCCCCGACACAAAGAATATTCCACAACCAAACGAATATTCCCCGACAAAAGGAATATTTTATAACCACTTGCTTATATTGTAAAATTTGCACATTTCACCCATAACCAAAGCATTATATCAAATTAACCCTTATTAATTTAGAATAATGAATAGAGGAAAATTTTAATTTTATTTATAATAAGTTGGGGTCTTACAAAAAGGTTCTCTTTGCCACTTTTTATGTTATGCGAGAGGCGATTCTTGGTGGGAATCAGAAGCGTACTCAACTCCGCCGTGACCGAAGATGTCTTGGGAGAAGTTCCAAGAACTGTTCAACGACAAGTACTTTCCTGAAAGTATTTGTCACATAAAAGAGGTAGAGTTCATTAAACTGGAGCAAAACAACATGACCGTGTCGCAGTACAAAGCTAAGTTTGCCGTGTTATCCCGGTTTGCATCCCATTTGGTAAATAATGAGGAGAGAATGACGCGAATGTTTCTAAGAGGTTTGAAACCCGAGATACGTCAATATCTTATCTCTCATAAACTGTGTTTGTATTCAGATGTTGTTAATAGGGCTTAGTTATTGGAGCGCGATAATGAGTCAACCCAACCAAAAGAGAGCAGCCGATAAAATGATAATACCAGTGATAGCAGTCATTAAAGCGGTGACAATAAGCGTGAGGGAATCAACATGCTAGAAATGGTAACCACTTCAGTGGTAATCATGGCCAAAACAATAAGAATGGACATTTCAAGAAGAGGAGATTCAACAATGATGGAAAGACACCAGCATCAGCACCCGTTGTTAAGGAAGGAGAACGACCACCTATCATATGCTTCAAATGCGGAGGGGAGGGACATATTAGTCCAAACTATACGCAACAGTCCAAAACCTGTTATAACTGTGGAAGAGAAGGTCAACTAGCTAGATTTTGTTGTTCATGGAAGGCAAGTTCAGCTGGGATGGAGGCACCAAAGGCCGTCCTAGAAAAGTCAAAGTCGGTAGTTCAAGGGAGAGCGTTTGTTGTGACCTCACAGAAAGCAAGGAACCCGAACGAGGTCATCACGGGTAAGCTTATCATAAACTCTAGCAAAGTCAATATCTTATTTGATAATTGTTCTACCCATTCTTTTATTTCTCCTACTTGTGCTCAACGTTTAAATTTGACTCCGGAGAAATTAGACTTTGACTTATCTGTTGAAACTCTATTGGGAGAAACCTTCATTACATCCACTGTTTATAAGTCTTGTTTAGTTCAAATCAACAACCGCACGTTACTTGTTGATCTTATTTCTTTGAAAATACTTGTATTTGATGTGATTTTAGGGATTGATTGGTTAACTACTCATCATGCAAAAATTGATTATTTTCATAAGGTTGTTGGCTTTCATATTCCTAACCAACCTATTATGCGAATTCAAGCAACCAAACCATTAAAATCAATCACTGTCTTCTCAAGCCATAAAGCTATTCATTTATTAAAAAATGGATGTCAAGCTTTCTTAGCTCATATCATGGATTTAAACAAAAATACGTCAATTTTAAATGATTTTTCTATTGTTAATAAATTTCCTGACTTATTTTTTGAAGAACTTCCTGGCCCCCCAGAGCGTGAAATTGAATTTTGTATCGACCTTGAACCCAGTACAAAACCCATTTCCAAAGCCCTATATCAAATGGCTCCTATTGAACTTCAGGAGTTAAAGACCCAACTGCAGGAATTGTTAAACATCAGTTTCATTTCGTCTAAGACGTCTCCTTGGGGTGCTCTGTTTCTATTCGTGAAGAAGAAAGATGGGAGTATGCGACTTTATATTGATTATCGGGAGTTGAACCATGTCACTATAAAAAATAGATATCCATTGCCCCGCATTGATGACCTGTTTGACTAGTTGCAAGGCGCCAAATTCTTTTCAAAGATTGATCTTCATTCCGGATATCTCCAATTGAAGATTAGAACCGATGACATTCCAAAGACGACTTTCAGAACTCGGTATGGGCATTATGAATTCCTAGTCATGTCTTTTGGATTGACTAATGCTCCTGCTGCCTTCATGGACATGATGAACTAAGTATTCAATGAATATTTGGATCACTTTGTGGTCATCTTTATTGGTGAAATCCTCATATATTCCAAATGTCGTGAAGATCATGAGCAACACTTGAGACTGATACTCCATAAGCTTCGTTAAAACAAGCTTTATGCAAAGTTGAAGAAATGCGAGTTCTGGCTTAAGGAAGTAGCATTCCTTGGGCACGTAGTATCAAGTCATGAAATATTTGTTAACCCAGCAAAGATTGAAGCTTTTCAAAGCTGGGAGCAACCTAAATTAGTGACCAAAGTACGTAGCTTTCTCGGCTTAACTGGTTATTATGGGAGATTCGTAGAAGGATTTTCTCGAATCGCTACTCCATTAACTCAGCTGACTCAGAAAGATACAAAGTTTGGTTGGAGCGAAGAATGTGAGAAGAGGTTTCAAGAACTCAAGAGGAGACTTATTTCAGCACCTGTTCTGACAATACCATCTGGCTCGGAGGGATTTGTCATCTACAGTGATGCTTTGGACAAAGGGTTAGGATGTGTTCTCATGCAACATGGGAAAGTCATAGCATATGCCTCTCGGCAACTCAAAGAATATTAGAGGAATTATCCTACTCATGATTTAGAGTTGGCCGCTGTCATTTTTGCGCTTAAGATTTTGAGGCATTACCTGTATGGAGAGAAGGTGGAGATCTATACAAACCATAAAAGCCTCAAATATTTCTTCACTCAAAAGGACCTCAACATGCTACAACAACGTTGGCTTAAGCTGTTGAAAGATTATGATCATACCATCCTGGAAAAGCGAACGTAGTAGCTGACGCATTAAGTAAAAGATCATATGCGGGCACGAGTGCATTATTGTCAACGCAAAGGCCCATTGTGTATGACTTGGAAAGGATGGAAATAGAGTTAAAGACTCCAGGAACCCATGTGATGATGGTGAATATATGCGTGGAACCGACTTTAATCGATAAAGTTAAAGAAGCTCAAGCTACAGACCTGGAGCTGATACGTATGAGGAAGAAAGTACAAGAAGGTGCTATTCAAGAAGCAAGAATCGATGAAGAAGGAATACTTTGAGTCAACTCCAGACTTTGTGTTCCTAACGATTCTGACTTGAAGTATAAAATCACAATGGAGGCGCACAACACACCGTTCGGAATCCATACTAGGAGTACCAAAATTTATCGTGATCTTCGACATACATTTTGGTGGAGCAATATGAAGAGAGAGATAGCGAGGTTTATCTCAAGGTGTTTAACTTGTCAACGAGTCAAGGCAGAGCATCAAGTGCCAAAAGGTCCATTACATCCACTTGAAATTCCAGAATGGAAGTGGAAACACAATACTATGGATTTTGTTATTGGTCTTCCCAAGGTTTTTCAAGGCATAGATGCGATTTGGGTCATTGTTGATAGATTGACAAAGTCTACTCATTTCTTACAGATACGAGAAACTTATACACTTGAACGTCTTGTTAGTATGTACATAAACGAGATTGTAAGTTTGCATGGTATGCTAGTATCCATACTTTCTGATCGAGACCCAAGATTCACTTCAAGATTTTGGGTTAGTTTGCAAAAAGCTATGCGCATGGATTTACGATTTAGTTCGGCGTATCATCCTCAAACGGACGGACAATCAAAGAGAACTATTCAAACTCTTGTGGATTTATTAAGACTCTGTGTCCTTGACTTCAAGGGAAGTTGGGACAAGTTCTTACCATTGGTGGAGTTTTCCTACAACAATAGTTATCAAGCAAGTATTGGCATGGATCCATTTGAGGTGTTGTATGGAAGAAAGTGTCATTCTCCAGTATGCTGGGATAAGGTGGGTGAAGAAACGTTGTTAGGACTGGAATTGGTACGTATGACTATGGAAAAGATTTAAACAATCCGACAACGTATAAAAACCTCACAAGATCGACAAAAAAGTTATGCTGATCTTCATCGAAAGGACGTGGAATTCGATATTGGAGATCATGTGTTGTTACGTGTTGCTCCATGGAAAGGAGTTACAAGATTTGGAAAGAGAGGAAAGATCAATCCTCGATTCATTGGTCCATTTTTAATCCTCGATCGAGTAGGAACTATGGCCTATAAACTCGCCTTACCTCCAAGTATGTCTCGTGTTCATAACATTTTTCACATATCTATGTTACGTAAATATGTGAAAGACCCGAACCACATTATTGAATTAGAACCAGACGAGATAGCGGAAGATTTAACGTATGAAGAGGTACCTGTTAAAATCTTGGATAAGAAGGATCATATTCCACGCTCTAAAGTTATACCTCAAGTCAAAGTTTTGTGGAGAAACCATGATGTTGAGAAAATGACCTGGGAGTTAGAATCTGAAATGAAATCAAGATATCCTCCCCTCTTCGACATACCAAGTACACACCCTAATTTCAAGGACGAAATTTCATAAGAAGGAGAGGTTGTAAGACCCCAACTTTTATGAATAAAGATTAATTTCTCTCGGAATATATTTTTTAATATTATGGTGTGAATATAATATAATGTTATAGTTATGGGTAATATTTACAAATTTTGTAAAGTAAGCAAGTGGTTATATAATATTCGATTGGTGGGGAATATTCGTTTTAACGGGGAATATTAAATGACGACCGGCACAATCATTAAGTGGACCCCATTAACGGAAGTATTGTCGTAGTAAGAAAACGACAAAATTATCTTTTATAAAAATAACGACTGAAGTGTTACCATTAAAAGCTGTTGAACTACCGGTAGATAAAAAGTACGATGAATCGCGTGGTTGCATAGTAGCACACCAGATTATTGGTTATTGATGCTTACGTGATAAGTCACTCGGTTATACTCAATTATTGCTATAAAGAATTGTCGATCATATCTCTTATATTATTGATTCGATTATTACCGCAGTATCATCTGTATAATATGATATATTATTAAATCAATAATTGAGACGACAAAGTTATTCAAATTATTAAATTACAATATTTACAATGTCTAGAAATTCTGTCAAGGAGAGGTTTGGTCATCTAATTGCGCGCCAATAAGGAGAAATCCTTATCGAAAAGCCCCCTCTTTCTTGGGAACAACCTGGTTGTTAAATATTGTGAGTTATAATATTAATGATGAATAAGTTCGTGTTGATTAAAGATGAAATTGATAGTTCCATTGTGTTGAAATTATTAGTGTTAGTGAAAATCGACATTTATTTCGATAATAATTGATGTCTGGAAGTTATCGAGTAATTGATCGAATAAATGAGGAATTAATTGCTATTAATTCATACTTGCATGACTAAGTTAAAGATGCAGGTATAGATGGAAGTTATTAGTGTTGGCGCAAGATTGATAATACTTGCATGACTAAGTTAAAGATTCAGGTATAGATGGAGGTACTATACTGTTATTCGTATTTTTACATGATTGAACTATTGATTCACATTATTTACTATTAGGGAGGTGGTGCAAGTTTGATAATACTTGCAGGACTAAATTATAAATGAAAGAAAAGTTGGAGATCTTGTACGGTAATTTTTCGAGCCCCAAAACGTGCAATTATCGAAACTATATTTTTCTATAAATAGAATCTCATTCTTCCTTCATTTCTCACTAATTCACTAAAGTTATAGAGCAATTATTATAGAGAGAAATTATAAAGAGAAAGAATAAGAGAAGTCTGCTACCTCTCTATTCCAGTATCCAGCTTTATTCTAAGGTAAGGGGTATTATTTCTTTCATTTTCATAAAGAGAGCTTCTGTTATTCCATTCTTTATTATTCTGTTAGAATATTCTGTCTGTGCGTATTACGTATGACCCGGTTCCATTATTTATTATTCTGTTAGAATAACCTGTATATGTGAAGTACCACATACATGGTGAAATTCTTCTGTTATTCCATTCTTTATTATTCGGTTGGAATATCCTATCTGTTTGTATTACGCATGACCTGGTTCCATTATTTATTATTCTGTTGGAATAACCTGCCTGTGCGGTCTATCGCATGCCTGGTGAATTCTGTTGTTATTCCATTCTTTATTATTCTGTTGGAATATCCTGTCTATACTGATTTCGCATGACCTGGTTCCATTCTTTATTATTCTGTTGTGAATAACATGTCTGTGCGGTCTATCGCATGCATGGTAAATTCTTCTGTTATTCCATTCTTTATTATTCTGTTGGAATAACATGTCTATGTGAATTACCACATGCATGGTGAATGATCCTTTTTATTCATTCCTTATAAAATTGTGGAAATGATCTATCTACGTGGATTACCACATGGCGGGCGAAAATCCATTTGCTGGTTCATATATTCTATTATACTCAGTTGGTTAAAGTTTTGGCTTCTATACTCCATGAAATTAGTAGAATATCTTGGATATTTGCGCTTCATCCAGTATCTTTTCATGGAAATATTCTTCTGAGCATTCTTGAATTTTACTCCACAAAGAAGTATCATGTTGACAATTTGGATGTTTTTGAATTTAGGATAAATTAACTTATAAATCTTTAAAATTTAATTCTCGAACTTGTTTTATTGAATTATTATGTCATTGTCATCATCCTCATGTTTATATTATATTGAAAGTCATCTGTGGCCTATAGTGCATAGATGGACTTGGTATTATTATGACCAAGGATTATTCGGTATAGTCATGACCAAATGTTACAAATGATGTGGTAAAAGTCCTAATTGGCTTGTAGTGCATTGATGGACAGTTGTTGGCATGATCATGACCATTGATGAAAACACGAATATCCTTGGCCCGTAGTGCATGGATAATTTGTGGTCGTGATACTAATGAATATCCTTGGCCGTAGTGCTGGGATGACATGGTTTATTTAATAAGCTGAGTCTCAGAGATAAAAGTTATGAAAAGCCTTTTAAATCATAGAAGATAGTAGATTTTATTCTCTACTTGACTCTTCTAATGGATTGTTTGTTCCGTTGCAATTAAACTTGATGTTTGTTATATTGTATCAGTTTAACATTGTTGAAGGCTAACGATAATTTATTCTGCATTATCTTAGCCATAATATTTCTTATTGGGCTAGTTGAGCTCACAATTTTTCTTTCATTGTTCTCTTCAAGAAATGAGAACGTAACAGGGACTAGTCGGCAAACGGAGTGACGGTCCAGATGATAGCATTAGTAGTCCTCACTATTCTATGAAATAGTGTGATAATAAATGTATTGGGGACTTATTTTGAGTTTGAATACTGTCTAGAAGACAATATTTGTATTAAAACTCACAGCTTATGTTGTATATTTAAGATTGTATTTGTATTCTGTACCATGTATTTGGCGACTCAGAATAGGTGATGTATACCTATTTTGGGGGCGTCACAGCTTATCAGTGTTTCTAGAATTTTATAACACTATTCAATTTCCATCAATAAAGGTTTGCTTACTATTTGAAGGTTTAATACAAGAATGTATAACTGAACAAGGCTATCAAAGTCAAAGATCGGATATCAACAATATATAAAATTGAATAACATAATATACATGCAAAGTGCTATAACCAAAAGAGTTAGTACAATCTCATTTGTATCGATGTATTAGAACAATATATACTTTGAATAATAACATCAAGGTTTAGAAAAGTAAAACTCGCTTGAGGTAACGAATTAGGTTACAAGAGCTTATTCAATCGTACATAAGGAATAGTCTTGCTCAATAAAATTTAGGAACTTGCATTCATTAATAAAAGAATGAAGTTAGAAAGCTTGCTCAATGTAAAGAGTTAAGGTTTAGAAACTTGCCTTATATGTAAGCTACACAAGTGTAAAATATTCTCCAATTGCCATATATCATTGAAATCGCAACAACAATTAATTGTATGAATATTAACTTTATGGGTTTTAACCCATCATTTAGGTCATAACCCTAACTTAACACCTAACCATGTAGGTTAACATACCTTACGAATCTGAAATCTCATTACAATTCAACATAACTTAATCGTTCATCTCTAAATTTTGAAAACATCACTTTTAGTTTCATAATATAACTCAATTAACAATCACTTAAAAATTGTTTATACTTTGTATTACAACACCTTACAATCTGTTATTGTAGTTTCTATTATGACTTAACATCATTAACATGCTTGCTTAGCTAACATAAGTCCATTACACATGACCTGCAAATAGGTAGAAGTCATTTGCTGGGCTCGTGGAGGCAGGCGTAGCTACGCTTATCCTTGCCTTGGCACTTGGCCACAAGAAATGCTTACCGGTGCTCTCTTCATAGAAAACCGATTAGGCACAATTGCAATAAGTTTACGTTCGTGTGGTAACTGTGCTTTTGCACCATGCCCAGACGTAAACCGCATACTGCACTGCAGACACCCAAATCATTCCAATAACCACCGATTTACATGAATCCTAGCAACTAAACTTTGTGATAACATCTATAAACATGCAATACCACATAATAACAACATAAACACTTTACATATTCAATTTTGAATGATCAAAATCCCAATTTTCCAAATTTCATCATATTTTACACTATTAGCGAATTCAATCATTTCTCAATCAATTGACATGATTCCAACTACGCCGCTTTCGTTTCTTAACATACAAACATATTCTAACATCAAATTGCAAATTATAACAAATATTGATCATTAAATTTTGTACTTAAACAAGCCATATTATAGGAACATATCACTATTATATGAACTCTTTCTACTACAACCCAATTTCATGCTCTTAATCATCAAATAACACTTACATAAGATAGATAAAAGAGTATAAATCATATATACATATATGTGTATCAATCTAACACCACAATGAATAGAAATTTCAAGAAAACAAGAGTTAAAAAAATTAGAATTGGTTATACCTTATTCTTTGATTGTTGGCTAGCAAAAGATAATAGAACGCCTTCCCAAACCCTCCTTTTCCAACTCTCAAAATCACCGAAGCTCTCTCTCTCTCTCTCTCTCTCTCTCTCTCTCTCTCTCTCTCTCTCTCTCTCTCTCTCGATCTTTCTCTTAGAGAAAAAAAATAAGACCTTAGGGAAAAGAAAATAAACTGATATGGCTTAACTCTCCCACGATCTCTATCAGTTAAAAATAATGTGCCTTTATCAGTTAAGTTAGACCAAAGGCCACAAGGCCATGTTTGGTCATACACCCATTCTCCCAACTAGATTAGTTTTATATTATTATATTATATAGTTTCATGTGTCACACCTTTACTTAGTTTTAAATAATTTATAATAACAATAATTAATAATAATTATAATCTCATTATAATTATACTTATAATTAATAAATAATTATATATGTAATTTAATTAATAAATTAGAAACATCACTTTATTTAATTTATTTATTTCCTTTAATATTAAATAATTCATCTAATTTAATTATTTTCTTAAATATTAAGCAATTGATTTAATTTAATTATTTCCTTAAATTAAATCCTTCAAATAAAATTATCACTATTCAATTTAATTAACATTAATCAATTTAGTTACTAAATTAATTCACCGCAATTCATCAAATATTTATTTTCATCAATAAATAAATTATTTTAAATATTTATTTAATTCAATAAATATTTAAATTAAATTATAATTTTCTCGATCGTTACAAACATCATGCGTCTATCTACCCATAATAAATGAAAACCATAAATAGATGGAAATAAATCATCTCCTTATGAAGTTACAACATCTGATTTAAATACATCAATCCCAGGTCATACTAACCTTAAATCTCAAGTACGGAAGCATAAACAAATATTAAGTCTTACACAACTTAAACATAAGTCTGAAACATAACATAACAAATAAACAACAAGTCTTCATCACTTGTTAACCTTGCCCTTGCCGTTACTAGTAGAAGGTACATCAGGCCTTTCATTCTTAACTGCAATGTTATTATTATGCAAGAGTGAGCACGATTGCCCACAAGTATAATAATATAATAATAAAATAATAACATACGAATGAAGCAAAGACTTCTGAAATAAAGAACTCGACTTTTAAATCAAGAATAAATAACAAGAATCAAAAGAACTTCTGAGGGTCATAAGACCTAGAACTATGTCCTAGGCTGTCAATTGTTTATAATTGAAACCTTTAATAGTCATAAGACTATGGACGCTTCTTCTCGTACTTAGGGGGATCAACCTTTAGTACCATACTGTGCACAATATCTTAATGCTAAAGCATAATTAATCCCCTATAATAGGGTTGTTCATCGCAGTTTGACATTAGAGTCCGTACCAAAGGAAGTCTGGTTTGGATAAGCTCAACAATGGTTCTGGAATTTAGAACGTTCATCAACTATGAACTAGTCAAATCAATAAGGGTTCGCTAGTCTTACAAGATTCAACAACAATTGATATTCAATTTGAAAAATAAAATTCAAGAGGTATACAATCAAAAAAGTATTGTATAACATGAATCATGCTTTTAAAGAATGATAGCATCTAATATGAAATCTTAACTTGGACAATAATACACAAGATAGAATAAGGAACTTGCTTTATGTAAGAAACAAGGTTTAGGAACTTGCTCAATGTAAAGAGGTAAGGTTTAGAAACTTGCCTCGTGCGTAAGCTACAAGTCTAGTTACACTTTAATTCCTCAATGTCCTACATATTACATGCATTCACAACAATCATCAGTTACCTTTATATTGACCTTGTAGGTTTAGTTCCTTCTTTTAATACAACTTGTTAATCTTAGATTAAGTTCTGCCCACTATTATCAATCTCATCTACAAAACTGAAGTATCACATTTAAAGTTTGATCATCATTATATCTTCTCATGTATATCACATTAGCCTAAATACAACTTATCAATTTACAATACAATTACATTTCTTATATGTTAACAATATGATAATACATATTATTACATGTGTAACATAATATCATATCCATTAGACTAGGTTAGATTAACATGTTATGGACTGCACAAGAAAGAAAAACTAAACTGTACAACTTCGATACCCCCAGGGTTTTTAACTGAAGGGATGCCCACCGGGGCGGGGTCACCCAATAGCAATTTCTATAGTCCGCGACTGCACTGATCATAGCCCAAATAATTCTAATTAAATACAAATTAAACTATTACTGTGATTTCTACGAAGTATAAACTTCATAAAAACATCATACAATGTTACTAACATGTTTTTAACACTTTAAATCTTGCAATTACTCGAATTAAATCACATAATTTCACTATTCTTGCTAGAAAACACATTTTAGACGTTCTTAGCGAATCATCTCACCACAGACTCGATTCTTGACCAAATCAGTTCATATAACATGCATTGTTTTCGTCTTTAAACGTATTAACATAATTAATTTTTCATTTACAGATTTTAATATGGATTACACACTAATTTTGATTCTAAAATCAGCCATTTTGAACTTTTTATAACACAACTCAAATTTCTTTTGTAAAACATGGTTTCATTAATCAATTCATACCAAACATCAATTTCAACCCACATATAGCAGATTATATATATTAAACAACATAAACATCCATTATTCTAACAAATCATCAACCAAAACTCAGATTTTGACTTTAAAATCATATATTATTACTATAAACTTAAAAACCCTGTGTTTAAACCAAAGTACATGGATTAATTCACCCCAAAATTGTTTATAACATAATATACTAGATTATTCATGCATACAAATAATTTATAACCATTCTTCAACAATTACTCATGAAAAATACAATTATAGAAACTAAAAGCCAATTTTCATGAAAAGTTTCTACATTAAACATTACACACTAATCCCAAGGTCTAGAACCTTCACATAATACCTGAATCAATATCTTAGCTAACATACACTGTTATTATCAAACATTAGTGTTACAAACTTTATCTGTTCTATCAACCAATGCTGGACTTGTCCTTGACTTTCTTGTATCCAACGTGTTTGTTCTAATCTGCAATGTTTTTCATGATATAGCAAGGGTGAGCAACGAATTTGCCCAGCAAGTTTAAGTTCAATAAATTAAGGATATATCATGATGGAAAGATTTTGATCAATAGCTGGCTAACATTCAACAATATAATTGTGAACTAGCATGGACAAATTTTCATAGCTGAATGAATATTGAACATGAACATATCAATTATATCTAGACCGAATGGTAATGAAGGTGATCAGCCTTTTATACTTGATGAATACATGCAATATGCATTGAATACGATTCATTAAACCATAGACATGGTAATCAACAATGATTAACCACACATTAAAAGAATAGTTCAAGAAAACTTGCCTGATCCGTTGATTATCGTTACGCAACCTATATCGCTTTGTTTGAATACCTAATATAAATAATACCGATCTTTAAATATTATAATAATATCGTCACAATATAATACTATTATATATATAATCATAGAATAATGTAAACACATAACACATAACCCTATCAGTCTATACAACATATAAGACCTATTATCAAGTCAGACTATTGTAGTCTGAGTTGAATTTGGAATAAATCTAACATTCTGACGTCCTAGTCGGATAATTCTTGAGCATACTAATCATAAGACTCGGTCTAAACACTTAACAATTATCTTACCTAATTTATTATCAGTCAAAAATATTTTTCAAAGACTCATAATAATTTTTAGATAATTATTATCATTTATCCTGATTTTTCAATCATTAATATCATATTTATAAGAATTAAATACCATATTATTCCTTTATCATTAATATTTATTTAATATTAAATATTAATAAAAATTATAACATAATATTATAAAATATTTATAAAATCTTAAAGTATTTTTAATACCATAAAATCATATTTATATGATTTTTAAACCTTTAATCCAAAGATCCGATAATTGCCTTAAATATTAAATATTTTATATGATTTTAAATTATTAATTCTATTTTTCCATAATTTATTTAATACATTTATTAAATAAATTAATTATCATTGATATTAATTTATTAATGAAATTCATCAAAAAAATTTAAAAGTCATTAAAAATAACTTAAACTATTTTCTAACATTATATTATATTTTTAAATGATTTTCATGTATTAAAATCATTTTAAGTAAGTTATTTAATATTATAATTAAATAAATTAAGTACATTTATTATTCCAAAAATACTACATATTTATGAAATATATTCAAAATGATTAAAAACCCATTTTTAGGCTTTAAAATAATTTTTAGGAATTTATTATGAATTTGTAATAATTAAAAACTAATTTTCTACTATTATTTAATAAAAATATTAATTTTTTAATTTATCTATCGCTAAAGGTACTATAGGCGACAAAACCATGGCTAAATGTGTTCTTGGGTCAAGCCCGAAACTTCATGTCAGTCACCAAGTTCCCTACTTTGACCAGTTCTAGATTCTTGATATAGAAGTTGCTAGGTTGGATAAAGTGTTAGTATTGTAGTATTGATGTAATACTACACTACCAATCAAGTTTTATAGCAATCCTACACCAAAACAGAGAGTTATAATCCACCAAAGTGGCTATCAGAGGCTGTTCTTCATTTCTGGGTTACCCGAAAATGAAAAACATATCATGGTACCCTTTTTAGAGCCTTGTAACTTTAATTCTGTGTCTACTCAGTGTGATATAAGAGTTCAGTTTTGAAGTAGAGATGACAGGCTACAATTGTCATTCACTAGATCAGTCTAACAACAATACCAAATGAAGATTTGAGCCGGTCAAAATACCTGTCATGAACGTGTTCTTGAACAATCTGGGGTTTCCAGATTGTTCATCAGGCTGATGGTCAACCATAGTTTGACCAGCCACAACTTTGATTATGTTGCTAATATAAGTATTATAAAGGCATGGATCGATAGTCCATATGTCAGACTAAAACATTAAAACAACATGTCCTAACTATCAAACACATGCAAGATCAGAACCTTAGAAAATGCTTGTCAGAAATTTTGGGTTTTCTGGAAATTTTTTTGGGTTTTCCAGAAACAGATTTCGTGCTCGGTCAACACACTTTGACCGCTTATAAATGGAGAAATAGACATGATCTGACCCTGTTTCTAGTTCCAGGTCACAGTCCACATGGCATACTACAGATCTATAACATAAAACACCTTAAACATCTAACACAGACAGATCTGGAGGCCCTGACACAGACAAAAATCTCAAATCCATTCACTTATTTTAAGTCTAGGTCTATTATTCAACCTTTAATCCATCATTTAAGATTTAAATAATTTTCTAAATTCTCGGGTTGTCACATTCACCCCTTCTTCTAAGAATTTCATCCCTGAAATTTAACTTACACCTTATACCATACACCATTCACCATTCATGCATAGCATCACATGCTACCCAATACATCCCTCACAAGAGTAAAAGTTTTCAAATAGTGCTAGGGAGTTATATGGACAATTATCTATCATTTTCAAAAAGGTTTATACAGAAATTCATCTGCAAACTGTCTTATCTTACAAACATAGTGGGTAATGAGCCCGATATGCCCTGTACTGGCCAAGTACTCTTGGTTGGAACAATTTTTCCCCGTTCCCTCTATCCCATCCGCCTTAGGCGCACAAAAATTTTCTTACCTCGGTCTTTATCGGAATCCACACCAAAACAATTTGGTTCGAGAAAGTTTTCAAAGAACGGTTAAAGTTTTTATAAACATTGGTCTAGCTGAATCAAATAGCTTAGACTCATATCAAGAATTCAATTTCAATCGAAATATTTATGTATAACCAAAACCCCGTTAGCAATTAATTATTTTGAAAATAATTTTATGACGTCATGATACCGTACTGTATTTACAGTCCATTTGAGGATTCCGTCATTGAATGACTTTGTCATAACACATCATACAATAGTGGGACAACGATTTTTAGATCGACTTCAACACTAAGTATTCCTGTATTTACAACTCCATCATTTTTTATCATCTTTGCACTAGGTTACATGATACAATAATGATAAATAAAATAAATTTTGATGTTTGAAAACATTATCGTCTAGCCAAAAGAAGTAGCGTAGACTATACTTTAAACCGTTCAAAAATCATTGCAAATCAGTTTTATCATCTCAACAGGTGACGATGTGTCAGTGTCCCGAAGTCCACCCATACACAAGGGTCACCAGGAGTTGAGAGTAAAAATTCATTTCCAAAAGCACATAGTGCGTATTTAGCTTGATGTCCAAAAAGTTCAAAGTCTAGCATAGCTAAGAGTTTTGGAAAACCTATGTCTCCACTAATGATCAATTGCTTAAATAGTCTATCTATTCCTATTATCCTCAATACTCCATTCACAAAAAAAAATAATACCCATTTCATCAAACTTACCACACTTATGACTTCATGAACTTTTCACAATCATATGAGTTTAAGAACTTGTCCTAGACAGACCTTTGGCGTCCATTCGCTGAGGGGTTCATAAACATTTCATATAACTTTGAGTCACGAACGTATCATAAGTATGAGTTTTAAGAACTCATACTTAATCCTATATTCTCTACCTATACCCTACCTATCTGTTAAACACCTGAGAAAAGAATCACCTTCTCAACAGGTATATAGAAAATAACGCGACACAGACATTTCAATGCTAACTCCCTTCTCAATACGAATTTCATTCAACTCGTAATCATAATCCTTTCCTGTATCTGGACCAATTCGTAGTAACACTGACACACATCAATCTTTGTTGTAAACTTTTCAATCATTTGATTGATTCTATTCACTGTTATAACTTTATCAGATCACGGGGTGATCTCATCGTATATATTACGATTCATTTCTATGCTATGATCGTTTTTTTTACGATCTCTTATCCCTATACTTTTTGTGATGCCCCCAAAATAGGTATACATCACCCATCTTGAGTCCTTAAATACATGGTACAGAAATCAAATTCAAACTTCTTTAATACAACTGTCGTGTAAAATTACGACAAAACAAAGTTGAGAGTTTTTACAAGAATATTGTCTCATAGACAGTATTCAAACTCAAATGAAGTCCTCATTACAATTATTATCACACTATTTCACAGAATAGTGAAGATTACTAAAACAACCATCTGGACTGTCAATCCATTACCCGACCAGTCCCAGCTATATTCTCATTTCTTGACTAGAACAGTGAAAGAAAAGGGTGAGCTCAACTAGCCCAGTAAGAAATATTATGACTAATATAATGCAAAAAAAATTATCCTCAGCCTTCAACAGTATAACAATTGATAGAATATAATAAACAACAAGTTTTAGATCAACAATTGCAGTGGAATAAGCAATCCATTAGAAGAGTCAAGTAGAGCATGATATCTACTATCTTCTATGATTTAAAAAGTTTTTCATCAACTTTATCGCTGAGACTCAGCATAATAAATAAACCACATCATCGAATCATCCCTGCACTATGGGCCAAGGATATTCATGTAATCATCAATGGTCATGATTATACCGAATAATCCCTGGTCATAATCATACCAATAACTGGCCATCAATACACTATGGGCCAATGAGGACTTTTACCACATCATTTATAACATTACGGGTCATGATTATACCGAATGATCCCTGGTTATAATCATGTAAATCAACAGTCCATCTATGCACGTAAGCCAAAGATGACTTTCATCATAATATAAGCATGAAGATGATGACAATGATATAAGAATTCAATTAAAAGAAACGAAGGATAAATTTTTAAAGATTTATAATTTAATTTATCCAGAATTCAATAACGTTCAAATTGCCAACACGATACTGCTTTGTGAAGTAAAATTCAAGAATGATATTGTATCAAAAATGATTTGAATCGAAAATAAATCAAGTTTTGTCATGAATAGTACTCCAAGTGAATAGTACATGGGTGAATAGTACCCCGTGAATAGTACTTCGGGAATAGTACCCTGTGAATAGTACTTTGTGAATAGTATTCGTGAATAGTATTTTATGAATAGTACTTTGTGAATAGTACCCGTGAATAATACTTTTGTGAATAGTACTGTATAAATGAATAGTACTCATAGACAGTACTCCGGCATGAAAAGCTTAAAATTTAACAAGAATGTTCAAAAATATCCTTGTGAAATAATATTGGATGAAACGCAAATTTCAAGGATATTCTACTAATTTCATGGAGTATAGAAGCCAAAGCTTTAACAAAATGAGTATAGAATTTGAAATCTGAAACGAAATAATATTACTTACATACTACAGAGTATGGAAGAAAATATTATTTCAAGCGAATATTGAACAAAAATAACATCCCTTACAACTGTTGAACGAAAATAATATTCCAACGAATATTTTACGAAGATAATATTCCTACGAATATTAAACGAAGATAATATTCTTTATGAATATTAAACAGAAATAATATTCATAGGAATACAAAAAATAATATCTCTTCAGAATATGAAATAAATAATATTACTTACCTCAGAAGAAGACTGGATACTGGAATAGTGAAGTAGTAGACTTCTCTTCTTCTTTCTCTCTATAGCTTCTCTCTCTATAATTGTTCTTGTGAGTCTTAGTGAATTGGTGAGAATGAAGGAAGAATGAGTTTCTATTTATAGGAAAATATAGTTTCGATAATTGGACATTTTGGGGCTCAAAATATTACAGTATAATACCTTCATCTTTTCCTTCATTTTTAATTTAGTCATGCAAGTATTATCAAACTTGCACCACCTCCCCTAATAGTATATCATGTGAATCAATAGTATAAACATGTGACTCAATAGTTCTATACATGTGAAAAAATAATTTCAGTATAGTACCTTCATCTATACCTCTATTTTTAATTTAGTCATGCAAGTATTATAAATCTTGCACCACCTCCCCTAATAGTACATGCATGTGAGTTAATAGTACACACATGTGAGCAAATAGTTATAAGCATGAGAATTAATAGCAATTAATTGCTTATTTATCCGATTAATTACCCAATTGGTCCCATACATCAATTATTATTGGAATAGATGTCGATTTCCAGTAACACTAATAATCCCAACATAATGAAAATATCAACTTCATCTTCAATCAACACGAACTTATTCATCATTAATAATATATCTCACAATATTTAACAACCAGATCATTCCTAAAAAAGAGGGGGCTTTCCGATAAGGATTTCTCCTTATTGGCGCGCAATTAGATGACCAAACCTCTCCTTGACAGAACTTCTAGACATTGTCAATATTGCAAATAATAATATGAATAACTTTGTCGTCTCAATTATTGATTTAATAATATAGAATATTATGCAAATGATACGGTGACAATAATTGAATCAATAATATGAGAGATATGATATAGCAATTACTGTAGCAATAAGTAAGTATAACTTAGTGACTTTTTACGTAAGTATCAATAATCAATACTGTGACGCCCCCAAAATAGGTATACATCACCCATCTTGAGTCTCCAAAGACATGGTACTAAATTCAAATACAACTTGATTATACAACAGTCGTGTAAAATACTACAAAATACATGCTGTGAGTTTTAATACAAATATTGTCATCTAGACAATATCCACACTCAATTTAGTCCTCATTACAATTATTATCACACTATTTAACAGAATAGTGAGGACTACTAAGACACCATCTCAGACCATCACTCCGTTCCTAGACTAGTCCCGGCTACGTTCTCATTTCCTGAAGAGAACAGTGAAAGAAAGGGTGAGCTCAACTAGCCCAGTAAGAAATATTATGACTAAGATAATGTATAATAAGTTATCATTAGCCTTCAATAATGTTAAACTGATAAAATATAATAGGCATCAAGTTTAACTGCAGCGGAATAAGTAATCCATTAAAAGAGTCAAGTAGAGAATAAAGTCTACTATCTTTTATGATTTAAAAAGGTTTTCATCACTTTTATCGTTGAGACTCAGCTTAATAAATAATCCACATCATTCCTGCACTACGGCCAAGGATATTCATTAGGGTCACGACCACAAATTATCCATGCACTACGGGCCAAGGATATTTGTGTATTCATCAATGGTCATGATCATACCAACAACTGTTCATCAATGCACTTTGGGCCAATGAGGACTTTTACCACATTATTTGTAACATTACGGTCATGATTACACCGAATAGTCCCTGGTCATAATCATACCAAGTCCATCTATGCACTACAGGCCACAGATGACTTTCAAAAATAATATAAACATGAGGATGATGACAATGATATAAGAATTCAATAAAACAAGTTCAATAAATAATTTATTCAGGAACTAATAACGTCCAAATTGTCAACATGATACTTTTGTAAAGTAAAATTCAAGAATGCTCAGAAGAATATTTCCATGAAAAGATACTGGATGAAGCGCAAATATCAAGGATATTCCACTAATTTCATGGAGTATAGAAGTCAAAACTTTAACCAACTAATTATAATAAAGAATGAAATATCAAAAGAAATCACCACGTATGCGCAAGATTTCGCACGCAGAATGAGTTATTTTAATAGAATAATAAATAACGGAACCAGTGTCAAAGCGAAATTTGCAAAATGGCTGAGGATGTTCCAACGAGAATAATAAAGACGGAACCAGTCCGGTAGTAAAGCACGTATACATGATATTCCAACAGAATAATAAAGATGGAATAACAGAAGTTCTCTTCATGAATTCAAAAGAAATAATACCCCTTACCGTAAAAGAAAAGTATTTCGACTGGTAGGACGAGGATATTCTTTAAGAAAACTTGCATTGCGCTCAAAGCTTCTTAAAACTCGAAAGAAAATATGCTCAAGATTATAGAAGAGAATTTCTCTGAATTTCTGGTGTGTTTTCAATTCTAACTAAGCATCCTATTTATAGGAGAATAGAAGGGGTACTGTTTAGAAAAATAATACGGACGCAACAATTTTATAAATTATGGATGCTTAACTGATGCATTAATTCACGGATGAAAAAAATTTGATAACCCATGGATGCAAAAAGTCCATCCTTCAACCAATAGGAATCAAGCAACAATATATATATATATATATAAACCACACATGTTTTTTAAAAACAATCAACCACCCGTAAATTCCAAAATCCAAACCCCTTTCATTTTTTCTTCCATATGTGGGCCCCACGTGTTCCCCTCCCACCAACATGTCATCATCATAGGTGGGTCATATAATATATATACTGAATAACTTTCTACTGATTATTTTGAAAAATGGGTAAATGGGGATCCATAAAATAAGTAAAACTTTATAAAATCACCTTAATAATTTTAACAACATTTATCACCTTTATTATAATTCACAATATTAATCGACCAGGTCATTCCAAAGAAAGAGGGGGCTTTCCAATAAGGATTTCTCCCTATTGGCGCGCAATTAGGTGACAAAATCTCTCATTGGCAGAACTTCTAGACATCGTTAATATTGCAAATAATAATATTAATAACTCTGTCATCTCAATTATTGATTTAATAAAATATAAAATATTGACAATAATTGAATAAAAGTAAGCGACTTCTCACATAAGCATTAATAATCAATACCGTGTGCTACTATTCAACCACGCGTATTACTGTACTTTTACTACCGAGTAGTTCAACAATATCAACGGTAAAACTTTCGTCGTTATTTTTAATAAAATATTTTTGTCGTTTTCTCAATCCAACAATAATTCTGTTATGGGGTCCACCAATGATTGTGCCGTCGTACGAATATTCCCTGTTAAAACGAATATTCCCTGACCAATCGAATATTATAAAACAACTTGCGTACTTTACAAAATTTATAAATAATACCCACAACTATAACATTATATCAAATTTATTTCATAATATTCAAAAATGATAATTATAGAAAATTCATTTTTATTCCTAAAAGTTGGGGTCTTACAAATACCGTGTGCTACTATGCAACCACGCGTATTACTGTAATTTTACTACTGGGTAGTTCAATAGTTTAACGGTAAAACTTTTGCCGTTATTTTTATAAAAAGATAATTCTGTCGTTTTTTAAATACGACAATACTTTCATTGTGGGGTCCACCAATGATTGTGTCATTGTACGAATATTCCCCGTTAAAATGAATATTCCCCAACCAATCAAATATTCCTCGACACAACGAATATTTTATATCAAATTGCTTACTTTGCAAAATTTTCAAATGTTACCCACAACTATAACGTTATATCAAATCCACACCATAATATTCAAAAAAATACTTTAAGAAAAAATTAATCTTTATTCATAAAAGTTGGGGTCTTACAACCTCCCCTTCTTATGAAATTTCATCTTAAAAATTAGAGTGCGTACCTAGTATGTCGAAGAGATGATGATACTTCATCAAATTCTAACTCTTGAGGTATAACCTTTGAGCGTAGAATATATTCATTTTCTTATCCAACATTTTAACAGGTATCTCCTCATATGTTAATTCTTCTGCTATCTCGTCTAGTTCTAATTTAATAATGTGGTCCGGGTCGTCCACATATTTACGTAACATCGATACGTGAAAAATATTATGAACACGCGACATACTTGGTAGTAAAGCGAGTCTATAGGCCACAATTTCTCCTTGATCGAGGATTTCAAATGGGCCAATTAAATCGAGGGTTGAGATTTTCTCTCTTCATCGACTCCTACTTCTAGAATAATTCCCTCTTGAACCTTCTTCTTCGTATTTATCAACTCCGAGTCTGTAGCTTGGGCGGCCTTTAACTTTACGGATTAAAGTCGATTCTACTCATATATTTGATATCACCACTTGGGTCCCTAGAGTCTTTAACTCTATCTTCATCATTTGTAAGTTATACGAAATGGGTTTTTGTGTTAACAATATCGCACTCATAAATGCATACGATCTTCTACTCAACGCGTCAGCTACCATGTTCGGTCTTCCACGATGATATTGAATGGTATAGTCGTAACCTTCAATAGCTTTAGCCAACGTCTTTGGCATATTATACGTTCGTTTTGGGTGCAAAAAATATTTGAGGGTTTTAGAAATGGGTTTTGTACTGGGGTCAATAAAAATTCAATTTCAAGCTCTAGGGGTAGGCTAAGAAGTCTTCAGGAATATATCATGAAATTTATTAACAATAGAATTATCATTTAAAAACTATAACTCTCATACAAGACTTGGATAGCACATGTACTGAAGGTTTCTCCTAACGGAGTTTTAGTAGATAAGTCAAAGTCTAATTTCTTCAGAGTTAAATTTAAACGTTGAGCGCAAATAGGAGAAATAAAAGAATGGGTAGAACCGGTATCTAACAATGTATAGACTTCACAAGAGTTTATGATTAACTAACCCGTGAGAACTTCGTTCGGGTTACTTGTTTTTTGAGAAGTCACAAAAAATGCTCTTCTTGAAACCACCGACTTTGTTTTGTCCATATCTGCCTTTGGGGCCACCGTCCCAACTAAATTTGATTTCGCTACAGGACAAAATCGAGCTATGTGACCATCTTTTCCACAACTAAAACATACCTTGGAAGGTTGTGAACAGTTTAGACTTATGTATCCCTCCTCTCCGCATCTGTAACATCTAACTGGCGGTCGTTCTCCTACCCTAGAATTTGTTGCTGGTGCTAGTGTTGGTGCTGCCGCCGACGTCTTCCTATCATCGTTAAATCTTCTCTTCTTGAATTTTCCACTTGAATCATTTCTTCTATTATCTTGGCCATGATTACCACCGAAGTGGTTACCATTTCTTGCCTAATAATTTCCTTCACAATGGTTATCGTTGTTCTGATGACCGTTGCCACCGGTACAATTATTATCGTGTTGTTACTCATTATCCTTTAGTTGGACTGGCTTATTATCGCGCTCCAATAACTGAGCCCTATTCACTACATCTGAATACAAACACAATTTTTGAGAAATGAGGTATTGATGTATCTCAGGTTTCAAACCTCTTAGAAACATTCGCGTCATTCTCTCTTCATTATCAACCAAGTGGGACGCAAACCGGGATAACTCGGCAAACTTAGCTTCGTATTGCGACACGGTTATATTGTTTTTCTCTAGCTTGATGAACTCTACCTCCTTCATGCGATGAATACTTTTGGGAAAGTACTTGTCATTGAACAATTCTTGGAACTTCTCCCAAGACATCTTCAGTGTGGCAGGTTGAATACATTTTATTGATTCCCACCAGTAATCTGCCTCTCCTCGCAAATGAAGGTGGCAAAGGGAACCTTTTTCTCATCGGAGCATCCCAAGACATCAAATATCTTGGTGATCTGCTTTATCTACGTCTTCGCTTTAAGTGGTTCTGGCTCTCCCAAAAATATTGGTGGTCCCAGCTCCTTGAACTGGTTAGCGTTGACCGTCCGAGACTTGCCAGTGTTTCCACCTGCATTTTGAACAGGAGTCTCTCTCGCCTGATGGTACATAAATTGCATAAAGCCTCTAAACATCCCATCGTTCATCATCTGATCGGTGTTGTTGTTTACCTGAGGATTATTATCTTCCTGTTGCACATTATCTTGAGTATTGATCGTTGATGACTTCAACGGTCTCATGTGCTTCATTGCTGATCTCAATATTTTCAGATGCCATTTTCAAACACTGTCACAAAACAAGGGTTAATTGACATGCCACATATTATCCCTATATTCTGACCGACCATTTAAATACCAAATAAACTTAGGTAGGTCATACTAGCGAAGGAATTCCCCGTCTCTCCCCTCCCAGTTCTTGTCTCACATTTCAGCCAGGGATATATCCCTAAGCTTTGATACCAACTTTGACGCCCCCAAAATAGGTATACATCACCCATCTTGAGTCGCCAAATACATGATACAGAAATCAAATACAAACTTCTTTAATACAACTGTCGTGTAAAAATACGACAAAACATAGCCGAGAATTTTTACACGAATATTGTCTCATAGATAGTATTCAAACTCAAATGAAGTCCTCATTACAATTATTATCACGCTATTTCACAGAATAATGAGGACTACTAAAACAACCATCTGGACCGTCAATCCATTCCCCGACCATTCCCAACTATATTCTCATTTCTTGAAGAGAACAGTGAAAGAAAAGGGTGAGCTCAACTAGCCCAGTAAGAAGTATTATGACTAAGATAATGCAGAATAAATTATCCTTAGCCTTCAACAGTATAACAACTGATAGAATACAATAGACAACAAGTTTTAGATCAACAACTGCAGCAAAATAAGCAATCCATTAAAAGACTAAAGTAGAGCATGATATCAAATATCTTCTATGATTTAAAAAGTTTTTCATCAACTTTATCGCTGAGACTCAACTTAATAAATAAACCACATCATCGAATCATCCCTTCACTATGGGCTAAGGATATTCATGTAATCATCAATGGTCATGATTATACCGAATAATCCCTGGTCATAATCATACCAATAACTGGCCATCAATACACTACGGGCCAATGAGGACTTTTACTACATCATTTATAACATTACGGGTCATGATTATACCGAATGATCCCTGGTTATAATCATGTAAATCAACAGTCCATCTATGCACGTAAGCCAAAGATGACTTTCATCATAATATAAGCATGAAGATGATGACAATGATATAAGAATTCAATTAAAAGAAACGAAGGATAAATTTTTAAAGATTTATAATTTAATTTATCCAGAATTCAATAACGTTCAAATTGCCAACACGATACTGCTTTGTGAAGTAAAATTCAAGAATGATATTGTATCAAAAATGATTTGAACCAAAAATAAATCAATTTTTATCATGAATAGTACTACGGGTGAACAGTACATGGGTGAATAGTACCCCGTGAAGAGTACTTCGGGAATAGTACCCTGTGAATAGTACTTTGTGAATAGTACTCGAGAATAGTACTTCGTGAATAGTACTTTATGAATATTACTTTGTGAATAGTACTTTTGTGAATAGTACCGTATAAATGAATAGTACTCATAGACAGTACTCCGGCATGAAAAGCTTAAAATTTAACAAGAATGTTCAAAAATATCCTGGTGAAACGATATTGGATGAAATGCAAATTTTAAGGATATTATACTAATTTCATGGAGTATAGAAGCCAAAACTTTAACAAAATGAGTATAGAGTTCGAAATCTAAAATAAAATAATATTACTTACATACTACAGAGTATGGAAGAAAATATTATTTCAAGAGAATATTGAACAAAAATAACATCCCTTACAACTGTTGAATGAAAATAATATTCCAACAAATATTTAACGAAGATAATATTCCTACGAATATTGAACGAAGATAATATTATTTATGAATATTGAACAAAAATAATATTCATACGAATACAAAAAATAATCTCTCTTCAGAATATGAAATAAATAATACCCCTTACCTCAGAAGAATGCTTGATACTGGAATAGTGAAGTAGCAGACTTCTCTTCTTCTTTCTCTCTATAGCTTCTCTCTCTATAATTGATCTTGTGAGTCTTAGTGAATTGGTGAGAATGAACTTCTATTTATAGGAAAATATAGTTTCGATAATTACACGTTTTGGGGCTCAAAATATTACAGTATAATACCTTCATCTTTTCCTTCATTTTTAATTTAGTCATGCAAGTATTATCAAACTTACACCACCTCCCCTAATAGTATATCATGTGAATCAATAGTATAATCATGTGACTCAATAGTTCTATACATGTGAAAAAATAATTTCAGTATAGTACCTTCATTTATACATCCATTTTTAATTTAGTCATGTAAGTATTATCAATCTTGCACCACCTCCCCTAATAGTACATGCATGTGAGTCAATAGTACACACATGTGAACAAATAGTTATAAGTATGTGAATTAATAGCAATTAATTGCTCATTTATCCGATTAATTATCTGATTGGAAAATATAACCTCCAGACATCAATTATTATCGGAATATATGTCGATTTCCACTAACACTAATAATCCCAACACAATGAAAATATCAATTTCATCTTTAATTAACACGAACATATTCATCATTAATATTATATCTCACAATATTTAACAACCAGATCACTCCTAGGAAAGAGGGGGCTTTCCGATAAGGATTTCTCCTTATTAGCGCACAATTAGGTGACCAAACCTCTCCTTGACAGAACTTCTAGACATTATCAATATTGCAAATAATAATATGAATAACTTTTTCGTCTCAATTATTGATTTAATAATATAGAATATTATGCAAATGATACTGTGACAATAATTGAATCAATAGTATGAGAGATATGATGCAGCAATTACTGTAGCAATAACTCAGTATAACTGAGTGACTTCTTACGTAAGCATCAATAATCAATACCGTGTGCTACTATGCAACCATGCGTGTTATTGTACTTTTACTACCAAGTAGTTCAACAGTTTAACGGTAAAACTTTTGCCGTTATTTTTATAAAAAGATAATTATGTCATTTTCTAAATACGACAATACTTTCATTGTAGGATCCACCAATGATTGTGCCATCATACGAATATTCCCTGTTAAAACGAATATTCCCCGACCAATCGAATATTCCCCGACACAACGAATATTTTATATCAACTTGCTTACTTTGCAATATTTTTAAATGTTACCCACAACTATAACATTATATCAAATCCACACCATAATATTCAAAAATATATTTCAAGAAAAAATTAATCTTTATTCATAAAAGTTGGGGTCTTACACTTTTAGTCTTTTAGACTCTATCTATTCACCACTACTGTATACCTTTATTATCAGAGTTAGGGAACTCAGTATATTTATAACCCGCTGAGATTCGTCTTTGAATCTTAACGACACACTAACTCTATTTGAGTTAGACCTAATCCTAATCACTGCAGTTATTAGTCTTTGGTAACCCTACCTAAGGTTCATAACCTACAGCTCTGATACCAACTGTAGCATTCCCAAATCCTGGTCCTAATCACCAAGGATCTGGTATACTAATTCTATAACTATTACGGAAGATATAAACATAAATTGTTTATACATTAAACATTACACACTAATCCCAAGGTCGAGAACCTTCACATAATACCTGAATCAGTATCCTATCTAACATACATTATTATTATCAAACATTAGTGTTACAAACTTTATCTGTTCTATCAACCAATGCTGGATTTGTCCTTGACCTCTCTTGTATCCGACGTGCTCGTTCTAATCTATAATTTTTTTCATGATATAGCAAGGGTGAGCAACGAGTTTGCCTAACAAGTTTAAGTTCAATAAATTAAGGATATATCATGATTGAAAGATTTTGAACAATAACTGGCTAACATTCAACAATATAATTAGAAACTAGCATGGACAAATTTTTATAGCTGGACGAATATTGAACATGAATATATCAATTATATCTAGACCGAATGGTAATGAAGGTGATCAGCCTTTCATACCTGATGAATACATGCAATATGCACTGAATACGATTCATTAAACCATAGACATGGTAATCAATAATGATTAACCACAAGTTAAAAGAATAGTTCAAGAAAACTTGCCTGATCCGTTGATTATCGTTACGCAACCTATATCGCTTTGTTTGAATACCTAATATAAATAATACCGATCTTCAAATATTATAATAATATCGTCACAATATAATACTATTATATATATAATCATAGAATAACCTAAATATATAACACATAAGCCTATCAGTCTAGACAACACATAAGACCTATTATCAAGTCAGACTATTGTAGTCTGAGTTGAATCTGACACAATTCTGACATCTCGACGTCCTAGTCGGACAATTCAGGAGCCTACTAATCATAAGACTCGGTCTAAACACGTAACAATTATCAGTCAAAAATATTTTTGAAAGACTCGTAATAATTTTTAGATAATTATTATCATTTATCATGATTTTTCAGTCATTAATATCATATTTATAAGAATTAAATACCACATTATTCCTATATCATTAATATCTATTTAATATTAAATATTAATAAAAATCATAACATAATATTATAAAATATTTATAATATCTTAAAGTATTTTTAATACCATAAAATCATATTTATATGATTTTTAAACCTTTAAATCCATTATCTCGATAATTTCCATTAATATTAAATATTAATGTTTTTCATGACATATTATCAAAAATTATATTTTACAACTTCAAATATTTTTATAACACTTAAATCATTTTTTATATGATTTTTAAATCATTAATTCTATTTTCCATAATTTATTTAATACATTTATTAAATAAATTAATTATCATTAATATTAATTTATTAATGAAATTCATCAAAAAAGTATTAAAAGTCATTAAAAATAACTTAAAATATTTTCTAACACCATAATATATTTTTAAATGATTTTTCATGAATTAAAATCATTTTTAAGTAATTTATTTAATATTATAATTAAATAAATTAAATACTTTTATTATTCCAAAAATAATAAATATTTATGAAATATATTCAAAATTATTATAAACCTATTTTAGGCTTTAAAATAATTTTTAGGAATTTATTATGTATTTTTAATAATTAAAAACTAATTTTCTTCTATTATTTAATAAAAATATTAATTTTCTAATTTCTCTGTCGCTAAAGGTACTATAGGCGACAAAACCATGGCTAAATGTGTTCTTGGGCCAAGCCCAAAACTTCATGTTAGTCACCAAGTTCCCTACTTTGACCAGTTCTAGATTCTTGATATCGAAGTTGCTTGGTTGGATAAAGTGTTAGTATTGTAGTATTGATGTAATACTACACTACCAATCAAGTTTTATAGCAATCCTACACCAAAACAGAGAGTTATAATCCACCAAAGTGGCTATCAGAGGCTGTTCTTCATTTCTGGGTTACCCAGAAATGAAGAACAGTTCATGGTACCCTTTTTAGAGCCTTGTAACTTTAATTCTGTGTCTACTCAGTGTGATATAAGAGTTCAGCATTGAAGTAGAGATGACAGGCTACAATTATCATTCACTAGATCAGTATAAGAACATTACCAAATGAAGATTTGAGCCGCTTAAAATACCTGTCAGGAACGTGTTCTCGAACAATCTAGGTTTTCCAGATTGTTCATCGGGCTGATGGTCAACCATAGTTTGACCGGCCACAACTTTGATTCTGTTGCTAATATAGGTGTTATAAAGGCATGGATCGATAGTCCATATGTCAGACTACAACATTAAAACATCAACATGTCCTACCTATCAAACGCATGCAAGATCAGAAGCTAGAAAATGCTTGTCAGAAATTTTGGGTTTTCTGGAAATTTTCTGGGTTTTCCAAAAACAGATTTTGTGATCGGTCAACGCACTTTGACCGCTTATAACTGGAGATCTAGACATGATCTGACCCTGTTTCCAGTTCCAGATCATAGTCCCCATGGCATACTAGAGATCTATAATATAAAACACCTTAAACATCTAACATAGACAGATCTGGAGGTCGTGACATTAAGCTGTCAGACAAATTTTTTCAATTTTTCCAGATTTCTAAAAACTTCAATTTCGTGCATCTAGATGTTATGGATATAAGATGCAATAGCCCAGCTCACTAAATAACACCCATAGACATAAATTAAAACAATAAATTACAACATCTAACATAAATCACAAGGTTTTACAAAAGTTAGGGTTTATACCATTTTAAGCCTTGATCTTGAATCTGATCATAACGATCTGATCTTGGGATGCTATGGATCATACTAAGGACTGATCTACTTATTAATTTCGTGGGTCTAGAGAGAAAAATGTTGGTTGAGTGTTTGTAGACAAATGGGGCTAAAAGGTGACTTTTCTCTCTCTAATTCTATATATATAAATTGGATGCAATAATGTGGCTAAAGTAAAGTGGCTGATGCTGGAGTTTTTAAAACACGTGGAGTTGTTAGAGTTGGTGAACAACTCTCATTTTGGCAAGATTTGCAAGCTATCTCATAAATAATGCAAGAAGGGTAAAGAGGTCATTTGACTTTTAATTTTAATGACAATTTTGTAATCTTGGCTAACCCTTAGGGTTTGACCCTTAGGGTTTAACCCTAAAGTTTTACCAATTTGATTTTCAAGGATTTCTAATTATAACCAAAAATGAAAATCTTAGTTACTAAAATATAAATTAGGGTTTCCTAATCACTTAGGACTTGTAAATAGGATTAATGTTTCCTAATTAATAATTAGGGTTCCTAATTTAACAATTAGGGTTTTTAATTAAAAATTAGGGTTTCTAATAATTAGGGTTTTTAATTATTAGGATTTCTAATTAATCATAAGGGTTTTCCTTAATTAAGTTATACTCCCACCTATTCAGATTAAATGACATTTTAGAGTTAAGCACACTTATTAAGAAATAATACAAAATGTCTTTCATGTCCCTAATTAATTATTTCTCTCTCCACAATTATTTCTTCTCATTCTCCACAATTGTCCCTAATTAGTAATTATTTCTCTCTCCACAATTGCATTTACTAAGCATATTAAATAGAGGGGTAAATTAGGAAAAAATAGTATAATATTGCATAAAGATTCCAAAACGACACTTATATAGAATAAAATTAAACTCCATAAAACGTCATTTAATCTGAATAGGAGGGAGTAATTAATAACACTTAAGCCTTATACTTAGCATTTGAATTACCAAATTAGGGTTTTAATATTCCGAATTAGGGCTTCTGATTCTCGATACTTAAATTAAGGTTTCCGATCCGATCGTTAGGGTGTCTATCATATTGATATGGTTTTCTAGCTGAATGTCGATGTTCTTAACATAATATTAGGGTTTAGACACTGATATAATTTATCTGATCAACCATTGACCCTTAACCACATTCTGTACACATACATGACCATACACACAGAACATATACACTTATACCCTTAATACTACAAGCCTTCACAAAAAAAAATTAAATTCACAAAATTCCTTCATAGAAATCTCAAATCGATTCACTTATTTTCAGTCTAGATCTATTATTCAACCTTTAATCCATCATTTAAGATTTAAATAATTTTCATAATTCTCTGGTCGTCACATAGAGAGTGGAAGAAGACTCCTCAATTCTCCAATTCCTTCTTTAATTCTCTTAAGCTCTCTCTGTTTCTCAAGTTTAGGTTTTAAGAAAAAGTACATAATGAATGAAAAAGGGAACTGATATATCATGTGCATACTGGCACTGTCATGGTCGGTTAATCCCGTAATAGGTTAACTAGCAAACTCCCCTTAAGGCCATGTTTGGCTATCTTACTAATCTCTTTTCTAATTTATTTTAATTAACTTATTTATTATATAGTTTAATAATGTCACACCCATTTAAGTAATTAATCACTACTACAAAACAGTAATTAGATAACACAGAAAAAACGTTGTGGTTTCAGTCAGAAAAACGTCGTGGTTAAGGGTGTCATCTATTTGACACCCTTACACAACGTTTTTAAAACGTTGTAGTTAAGCACATTACACAACGTTTTTTAAGAAAAAAACGTTGTAGATTTATTTTCCATAAATTAGCAGATGCTTAAAAACATTGTAGAAAGTATGATTCCACAACGTTTTCTGGATAAAAACGGTGTAGTTTAATATATCAGACAACGTTTAGGCACTTTTACACAACGTTTATAATGTTTCATCTATATAGAAGATATACCTTGATGAGTACAAAAGAAATGATATCTCATAAGAGTATTAAAGAATATACGAAACTGTAAATGGATTTTCATTCGTCATGTGGCAATCTGCGTAGATAGATAATTTCCAGAATTTAATAAAGAATGAATATGAAGGGTTATTCACCATGCATTCAGTAATCTACGTAGACAGGTTACTCTCGCAGATTAATAAAGAATGAATACGAAAGGTTATTCACCATGCATGTGGTAATCCGCGTAGATAGGTTACTCCCGCAGATTAATAAAGGATGACTACGAAGGGTTATTCACCATGCATGCGGTAATCCGCGTAGACAGGTTACTCCCACAAATTAATAAAGAATAGATTGACAACCCTTATGAGTAT
This sequence comes from Panax quinquefolius, assembly GCA_020205615.1. NCBI lineage: Eukaryota > Viridiplantae > Streptophyta > Magnoliopsida > Apiales > Araliaceae > Panax > Panax quinquefolius. The sequence continues at coordinate 1,841,393 of JAINUW010000507.1, forward strand.
AAAAAAAATAACATCCTTTACGAATACGAAAGAAATAATACACTTACCTTAGTAGGAGATTGGATGCTGCAATAGTGTAGTAGCAGAATACTCTTCTTCTTTCTCTCTTATTCTCTAACTATAGTTTTCTCTTGTGAGTCTTAGAGAATTGGTGAGAATTAAAGAAGAAATAAGCTTCTATTTATAGAAGATTTTTAGCTTAGCCCTTGCAATGTGAAGAGGCAAGTGGCTTGACGACTGGTAATATGAAAAGGCAAGTGGTTTGACGCCTGAAATGTGAAAGGGAAAGTTGTTTGACGTCTGGTAATGGCAATAACTATTGACAAAAGTGACTTTTAGATGATGACCAATGGGTTTCATGGAAAAAACCAAACTTACAACAAATGTCTCATAACAAACCTCTTATTTATTTCAAAGATTGAATAAATATTTACCATAATCACTTTATCTTCAACCAACATATTTTTAATCTTTCAACAATTCTTCATCAATAATATTATAACTCACAATACTAACAATCAGATCATCCCAAGGATAGATGGGGCTTTCCGATAAGAATTTTACCTTATTGGCTCGCAATTAAATAACCTAACCCCTTTCCTCGACAGAAATTTCTAGATATTGTCAATAATGAAAATAATAATATGAATAACTATGTCGTCTAAATTATTAATTTAATAATATAAAATATTGTGCAAATGATACTATTACAATAATTTAATCAATAATATGAGATACTATGCAGTAACTATTGTTGCAATTATTGAATGAAACTGAGTGACTTCTTACGTAAGCATCAATAATCAGAGATACTGTGCAATACCATGTGCTACTGTCCAACAACGTGTATTACTGTACTTTTGTCACCGGCTATTTCAACAGTTTAACGGTAAAAGTTTTACCATTATTTTATGAAAATATTATTTTTGCCGCTTTCTATATCCAACAGTTATTCCGTTATGGGGTCCACCAATGATTGCACCGTCGTACGAATATTCTCCAATAAAAAGAATATTCCCCGACCAAACAAATATTTTAAGATAACTTGCTAACTTTTCAAAATTTGCACATATCACCCATAACTATAGCATTATATCAAATAAACACCTTATTATTCAAAATAATATTTTGAGAAAATTAAATCTTTATTCATAAAAAGTTGGGGTCTATATAGAAAGAGATAAAAATAACCTTTTTTATAAAAATAACGGTAAGACTTTAACCATTAAACTGTTGAAATACCTTGTGATACAAGTTTAGTAATATGCTTTGTTCCATAGTGGTACGCGGTATTGTACAGTAGCACACGATATTGCACATTATCTCTGATTATTGATGCTTACTTAAGAATTCACCCAGTATATCATACAATAATTACCACAGTAGTTGTTGCATAGTATCTCATATTATTGATTTAATTATTGTCACAGTATCCTCTATACAATACTTTATATTATTAAATCAATAATTAACACGACACAGTTACTCATATTATTATTAGCATTATTGACAATGTCTAGAAAGTTCTTTCAAGAAAAGGGGTTAGGTTATTTAATTGCGCACCAATAAAAAGAAATCCTTATCGGCCCTCTTTCCTGGGAACGACCTGGTTGTCAATATTGGGAGTTATAATATTAATGATGAATAATTGTTGGAAGATTAAAAATATGTTGTGGTAATTATTTATTCAATTTTTGATATAAATAGAGGGATTCTTTATGATGTGTATGTTGTAAGTTTGGCTTATTATTCTATAGGGGGGCGTGCTAATTTTTCAGATCGTCGGTTGAATTTTTAATAGTAAATCAATATGGACCGTCAGTTGAAGTTTTAATAGCAAAATAATATGGACCGTTGGTTGAAGTTTTAATAGTAAATCAATAAGGGCCGTTGATTAAAGTATTAATAGTAAATCAATATGGACCGACAGTTAAAGTTTTAATAGTAAATCAATATGGATCGTCCGTTTTAATAGTAAATTAATCTAGACCATCCATGATCAGTTATTATTTAGTCCATTCTCCTATAAATAGAAGCTCATTTCTTCCTTCTTTCTCACGAATTCACTAAAACTATGGAGAGAGAAATTATAGATAGAATAAGAGAGAAAGAAGAAGAGTATTCAGCTACTACACTTTTGTAGTATCCAATCTCCTACTAAGGTAAGGGGTATTATTTATTTCTTATTCGTATGGGATATTATTTATTTCATATTCATAAGAGGTATTATTTATTTCATATTCGTAAAGGATGTTATTTTCTTCATACTCATAAGGGTTGTCATTCTGTTCTTTATTAATCTATGGGAATAACATGTCTACATGGATTAGCGCATGCCTGGTGAATAGCCCTTCGTATTCATTATTTATTAAATTGTGAAAATGATTTATCTATGCGAATTACCGCATAACGGGTGAAAATCCATTTGCAGTTTTATATATTATTTCATTTCATATTCCTAAATCTAAACTTATTATGATAAGTATTGCTTCTATAATTCTAATCTTTTCATGTAGGCGTACTATTCATGTCGGGGTACTATTCATTCAGGGTACTTTGTATGAAGGGGTCCTATTCATTCGGGTACTATTCATATAGAGTACTATTCATTCGGGGTACTATTCATGTCGGGGTACTAATCCTCAGACTTAAATTATGGTTAAAGTTATCTTTGGCCTGTAGTGCAATGATGAAATGTTGATTGGTATGATTATGACCAGGAATTGTGTATTGGTATAATCATGACCTTTTATGTTACAGATAAAGACTTGTGATGAAAGTTCTCTTAGGCCCGTAGTGCAAAGAAGAACTGTTGATTGATATCTTTGGCCCGTGGTGCAAAGATGAACTGTTGATTGGTATGATTATAACCAGGAACTGTGTATTGGTATAATCATAACCTTTAATGTTACAAATAAATACTTGTAATGAAAGTTCTCTTTGGGCCGTACAGCAAAGAAGAATTATTAATTAATATCTTTGGTCTGTAGTGCAAAGATAGACAATTTATTGGTATGATCATGACCATTGTTGTTACATTTGAATGTATTTTGTGTAAGGTGTAAAGACAAAATTATTATTGAGTGTCTTTAGCCTTTGTGGCAAGGATAATGAGTAGAAGTTCTATTAAGCCTTTGTGGTTAGGAGAAACTGTGACACCCCCAAATCTGGGTACTTCTATCCCACAAGATTTGGTGCTCACTTTCCATTCATTCATATCTAACTACCCAATTATAATAAAATTTAAACCATCAATCTTCCATTTAAAAGGATTGCATCATGAATCAAAAATCTCCCAGGTTATCTAACCTTTACATCAATCAAGTGCGGAAATAAAATAATTACATCACATCATTAGTTATAAAGTTTATCATTATGACAATAAATAAATTTCAAGTCTTCATCACTTGTTCATTTTCCCTTTTCCCTTGCTAGTGGTAGGTTCATCCACCTTTTCAACTTTAGCTGCAATAATTTTATTTATGCAAGAGTGAGCAAAACAAATGCCCACTTGGAATAGCAATGAATAACAATAGCATAATAATTTCTAATGAATAAGCTCATCAGAGTTGAATAATACTCTGTCAACGATAATCAAAAACTGATATAAACATATAAAACGTAACTGAGGGTCACAAGACCATGAACTATGCTATAGGTTATCAAGTATTTCTACTTTAACCTTTAATAGTCTAAAAGACTAAATGCATCATCTATGTCCTAGGTTAATAGGTGTTTTTACTGTAACCTTTAACAGTCTAAATGACTATATGGACCATCATCTCGTACTCCAGGTGATCAACCCTTTGTACTATGTATTTCGCAAACATTTTAATGCCATTGCGTAACTTTAAAATAATCCCCTAATATAGAGTTGTTCTTCTCAGTTTTTAGAGTATAAGTTCGCACCAAATAAAGTTTGGTTTGGATAATCTTTAAGGGTAATTTAGGGTTTCACGACCATCAACTAAGGGATTAGTTGAATCAACAAGACTTAACAGCACTACGAGTGATCAATAACAGTTTAAGGTAAAATGTTTAAGAATCGTAAGCATGCTTGGAAATAACTAAAAGCATAAGCATTGAATAAAACAATAAACCTTTATAGAACAATATTAAGCTAAGGTTATAATCTTATTAAATAAGAAATGGAATTACTGAACATGTATTAACTGATAGCAAGCTGAAAACAAAACTTGCTCAGCATGATACTAACTTGTGCAACGTAATTCAAATAAGACAGTTCAATATTAGGAATTGGAATTCAAGAAAACGTATTCACTATACAAGAGTGGAACTAAAGAAACTTGCTTAATTATAAATAAGTTAGGATAAATCAATAATGATTAGAATTCAAAACTTGTTCGAATAAAGTTAGGATTTTAGCTTGCTCAAATAAAATATAAGAACAAAGAACTTGCTTAATAAAGGTTTAGAGTAAGGAACTTGCCTCATGCATAAGCTATAAATTTACAACTCACGTTCACCTATACATAATATTAAAATCACAATATCTATTAGATATACTAACATCCACTTCCCAAAATAACACTCACTTCTAGTTAAACTTGTTATTTTAGTACAAGTTACTTTACGATATACAATATAAGTGTTAACTTCACAACACTTATTCACTATTCATTAAGTGTCTTAAATCATAACATATAGCTTTCCTATCTTACTAAATTTTTACAACATTGAAATTACTAATGACACGGTACGATTCTGTTTTGACCTCTTCATTACATGTTTGTCACCTCAACACACCATTAGACTATGTTATAATAGATGTTTAAAGTCTGCTGAAATAATGAGACCTCACTTGTCTCGACGATGGAGTATGTAATGCAATTGCGCATACATACATCGCTTTGGGATCACTAAGAGGCAATTGTTGCTTCGATTCTGACTTGATCAACATTAGCAATTGCTATTTAAGTACATGTATGTAAACTACGCAGACTTATAACAGTGCTCTGTTTAGCCCAACTAACAAGAATTTCACCCACAAAATAGTAAATTTAACATATGCAATTTGTATAGGACTAACACAAACATGATTCCTCACATATTCACCAACTTAAAACAATTAAAAAACAACTTCAACTAATTTAAATCCTTAAATTTCATGTTTTTGTACAAAAACTCCAATTTTGACATCCTTAAAAAAAATCACAATGTGATCACAATTCTATACCAATTTGACTCATTCAAATTACGTTCTCTTCGTTTCTTAATGAACTAGCATATTCAAGGCTCAATTTATAGATTAGCTTACAAAGTAACCACCAAATTTGGTACTTTCACAAGCTATATGTATAAATATGCATTATAAATACTTTTCTTCCTTTTAAACGTAATTAACATACTAATTCTTGTCTAAATACAAACTCTAACATCATAATTTCTCACAAATGCAACAACTCAGTTAATATAACAATAATTCAAAGAAATTGAATTAACAGAACTTGGAAGTTTATGCCATATATATATATATAATATTAAGGCTATGGAAATACCTTCAATTGCTCAGTAATTCTTGCTTACACACAATGAATTTCTTTGAATTTCACAGAAATCTTCCTCTCAAACTCTCTCTCTATTCTCTCTCAAGTTTCTCTGAAATTTCCTTCTTTCTTCTCTTATTATTAGTATAGACCAACTAACAGTATGCGTAAAATAAAACTGATAGGCCATAATACACATATTAAAAAAAATAATGGTTACAACTTAACGCTCATTAGTTGTAAATATATTTTATTTATTATTTTAATTTATTTTATTTATTATAATTCAAATTCAAATTCAAAAGCCATAAGGCTTTGTTTGGCAAAAACTCTTTAAAATAAAGACTTAATATTTTAAGCCTTTTTTGGGTAAATTCATTTAATTTATTTTAATAAATCCTTACACTATAATTTATACTCTCATATTATTTATTTGGATCTCCATATCCAACATTAGTTAAACAAACTAATTACACATACTAAATTTTAAATAAATTTTCCACTTAAGCAAATATCACAAAATTATAATCTCATTATAATTTTATTTTAATTTCACATAACATTTTAATTATTAAATTAAAACATAGCTTTTTATATCTAACTATTGAAATAAATTAGATTATTATCTAATAACTTTACTTCACAAATATTTACTAACAACAACCACAACAATAAAATATTTATTTAATTTAATAAATATTTTAAATTACAAATAATAAAATCTTAGATTGTTACATCCTTCCCTCCTTACAAGTATTCTGTCCCCATAATCACAACTCAAATAATTCATTCGTCACATTCTTCCCTCTTTACAAAGATTTTGTCCCTAGAATCGAAGACACAGACTAAACAAAAAACTCAGGGTAATTCTTCATCATTTCAGCTTCGAGTTCCCACGAAGCCTCTTCGGCATTGTGGTTTCTCTATATCACCTTCGCAGAAGGTATCACCTTATTCCTGAGCACTTGTTCTTTCCTGTAGATTATCTGGATAGGAACCTCTTCATAAGATAAATCCTTATTGAACTATAATGGTTCATACTCTATTACATATTTGTAATCGGGTTTATACGGTCGCAATACCGAAACATAAAAAATTTTGTGAACATGTTATAATTCTGGAGGTAAAGCTACCTCATAAGCTACTTCTTCCACTCTTCGTAGTACTTCGAAGGGTCCGATGAACCTCGGGCTTAACTTTTCTTTCTTGCCAAAATGAATTTTCCCCTTCCAAGGAGAAACTTTCAGGAAAACGAAATTTCCTACGTCAAATTCGTGATTCTGCATGTGTTGATCAACATACTTCTTCTGTCTATATTGAGCAGCTACCAGTCTTGTTCTGATGAGTTTGATAACTGCAACGGTCTGCTGTACAAGTTTTGGTCCTAACAGTTGACGTTCACCAACTTTATCCCAACACAGTGGAGTTCTGTATTTCCTGCCGTATAATGCCTCGTAAGGCGGCATACCAATGCTTACGTGGTAACTGTTATTGTTGGTAAATTCTGCCAATGGTAGATGATTGTCCCAGTTTTCTTTGAAATCAATGATGCATGCTCTAAGTATATCTTCTAATGTTTGGATTATTCGTTCGCTTTGCCCATCGATTTGCGGATGATATGTTGTACTCATCTTTAGTTGTGTTCCCATGCATTCTTGTAGTCTCTTCTAGAAATTTGATGTGAATCTCGGATCTCTATCTGATACTATTGACACTGGAACTCCATGTCTCGACACGATCTCCTTGACGTATAGTTTTTCTAGCTGATCAAGATTAAATCTAATCCTTATTGGAAAAAAGTGTGCTGACTTCGTTAGTCTATCCACTATGACCCATATTGCATCATATCCTTTCTAAGTCATTGGAAGACGTACCATAAAATCCATTGTGATATGCTCCTACTTTAATTTCGGTATGTCCAACAGTTGAAGTAATCCTCTTGGTCTTTTATGCTTGGCCTTCACTCTCTGACATGTCAAGCACTTTGCAACGCATTCTGCAATGTCTTTTTTCATATTTGGCCACCAAAAATTTCACCGCAAATCTTGATACATTTTTGTAATTCCTGGATGGATCGAATATCTTGAGTTATGAGCTTCTGTCAAGATTTGTTCTTTAATATCTGGTACTGCTGGAACCTAAATTCATCCCTCGAATAGTATCTACCTTATACTTCACCTCCTTACCCTCGACCATACTTTCCTTTATTTTTTTGTATTCTTCATCTTGTAATTGACCATTCTTTATTTTGTCCACCAAAGTTAGACTAGCTTCCATCTGGTACAATCTTTCATCAGATTCTTTTGGAAATTTGATTTCCAATTCTAGTCTTGCCATCGCTGAAACGAGCTCCTCCTGGTTGGTTAACAACATAAACTTTTCTCGACCTTTCCCACTCAAGGCATCTGCAACCACATTGGCTTTGCCTGGATGATAAAAGATCTCACAATCATAATCTTTTATCAATTCCAACCATCTCTTTTGACGCATGTTCAGGTCCTTTTGTGTAAAGATATACTTCAGACTCTTATGGTCTGTGTATATCTCACACTTCTCTCCATAGAGATAGTGTCTCCATATCTTCAGAGAAAACACCACCGCCGTCAACTCTAAATCATGAGTCGGATACCCTTTCTCTTAGTCTTTCAATTGCCTTGATGCATACGCAATGAATTTTTCATTCTGCATAAGGACACAACCCAATACTTTGTGTGAAGCATCACTATACACCACATAGTTTCCTGTATTATCTGGTAATGACAACACAGGTGCCACATTGAGAATGAGGAACGTATGACGCGGATGTTTTTGAGAGGTTTGAAACCCGACATACATCAATATCTCATTTCTCATAAATTTTATCTCTATTCAGATGTTGTCAACAGGGCTCAATTATTAGAGCGAGATAACGAGTACGTTCAACCGAGGGACCACAACCAGGATCATACTAGTGACAGCAATCATCAGAACAACGATAATCAGCGAAGAAAGAAAAATACGGACAGAAGCAGTAACCACTCTGGTGGTAGTCATGGCCATGAAAATAGAAGAAGCGAGTCGGGGGGAGATTTTAAAAAGAGGAGATTCAACAATGACAATGCGAAGACGTCAGCACCAGTAGCAACTGGTTCTAAGGGAGGAGAACGACCACCGGTCGTATGCTATAAATGCGAGAAAAAGGGACATATCAGTCCAAACTTCCCACAACAGTTCAAGGTATGTTATAATTGTGGAAAGGAAGGACATATCGCTCGATATTTTATAGTAGCGAAACCATGTCCAGCGGGGATGGTGACTCAAAAGGCTATCCCAAAAAAGTCAAAGTAACCGGTTCCTAGAAGAGCGTTTGTCGTGACTGGTAAAAATGCGAGGAACCCAAACGAGGTGATCATGGGTAAGCTAATCATAAATTCTTGCGAAGTTTATACCTAACTAGATACCGATGCTACCCATTCATTTATCTCTCCTGCTTGTGCTCAACGTTTGAACTTAACTCCGGAGAAATTAGACTTTGATTTATCTGTGGAGACTTCGTTAGGAGAAACTTTCATCACATCCACTGTTTATAAATCTTGTTTGATCCAAGTTAGCACCATCAAATTACCTGTTGACCTTACCTCTTTAAAGATACTTGCTTTTGATGTGATTTTAGGGATTGATTGGTTAACTACTCATCATGCCAAAATTGATTATTTTCGTAAGGTTGTTAGTGTTCATATTCCTAACCAACCTATTGTACGAATTCAAGTAACTAAACCACTAAAATCAATCACTGTCATATCAAGTCATAAAGCTATTCGTTTATTGAAAAACGGATGTCAAGCTTTCTTAGCCCATGTTATGGATTTGAATAAAGACACGTCAGATTTGAATAATATTCCTGTTGTTAGTAAATTCCCTGACGTATTTCCTGAAGAACTTCCCGGTCTACCTCCAGAACGTAAAGTTGAATTCTTTATTGATCTTGAACCTGGTAAAAAGCCCATTTCTAAAACCCCATATCGAATGGCTCCTATTGAACTTCAGGAGTTAAAGGTCCAACTACAAGAGTTGTTGGACATCGATTTCATTCGTCCTAGTACATCTCCTTGGGGTGCTCCTGTTTTATTTTTAAAGAAGAAAGATGGGAGTATGCGACTTTGTATTGACTATTGGGAATTGAACCATGTCACCATCAAGAATAGGTATCCGCTACCTCGTATTGATGACCTGTTTGACCAGTTGCAAGGAGCACAATTCTTTTCAAAGATCGATCTTCGTTCTGGATATCATCAGCTGAAGATTAGAACTGAAGATATTTTAAAGATTGCCTTCAGAATTCGGTACGGGCATTATGAATTCTTAGTCATGTCTTTTGGATTGACTAATGCTCCTGTGGCTTTCATGGATATGATGAACCGAATATTCAAGGAATATTTGGATCATTTCATTGTTGTCTTTATTGATGACATCCTCATATATTCCAAAAGCCATGAAGATCATAAGCACCATTTGAAGGTGGTACTCCAAAGGCTTCGTGAAAACAAGCTATATGCCAAGTTGAAGAAATGCAAGTTCTGGCTTGAGGAAATAGCATTCCTTGGGCACGTGGTGTCAAAACATGGAGTATCTGTTGACCCGACGAAGATTGAAGCAATACAAAGTTGGGAGCAACCAAAGACGATAACCGAAGTATGTAGCTTTCTGGGCCTAGCTGGTTAATATCGGAGATTCATGGAAGGATTTTCTCGAATCGCTACCCCATTAACTAAACTGACTCAGAAAGATACAAAATTCGTATGGACCGAGGAATGCGAAAAGAGTTTTCAAGAGCTTAAGAGGAGAGTCATTTTGGCACCTATTCTGACAATATCATCTGGTTCAGATGGATTTGTTATTTACATCGATGCTTCGGGCAAAGGGTTAGGATGTGTTCTCATGCAACATGGGAAAGTCATAGCCTATGCCTCGCGACAACTTAAAGAATATGAGAGGAATTATCCTACTCATGATCTAAAGTTAGCGGCCAGATCTATTTTTGGCGCTTAAAGATCTGGAGGCACTATCTATAATGGGAGAAAGTGGAGATATATTCAGACCATAAAAGCCTCAAATATTTCTTCACCCAAAAGGAACTCAACATGCGGCAACGACGTTGGCTCGAGATGTTAAAAGATTATGACCACACCATTCAATACCATCTTGGAAAAGCAAACGTGGTAGTTGACGCGTTGAGTAAAAGATCATATGTAGGAACGAGTGCGATGATGTCAAGTGTATGCATAGAACCAACTTTAATTGATAAAGTTAAAGTTGCTCAAGCCGCAGACCCAGAGCTAATGTGTATGAAGAAGAAAGTACAAGAAGGTTCTATTCCAGAAGTAAGAATCGATGAAGAAGGAATACTTCAATTACACTCCAGACTTTGTGTTCCTAACGACTCTGATTTGAAGTACAAGATCATGATGGAAGCACACAATACACCGTTTTCAATCCATCTTGGAAGTACCAAAATGTATCGTGAACTTCAACATACATTTTGGTGGAACAATATGAAGAAAGAGATTGCAAAGTTTATCTCGAGGTGTTTAACTTGTCAACGTGTAAAGGCGGAGCATCAAGTGCCAAAGGGTCCATTGCAACCACTTGAAATTCCAAAATGGAAGTGGGAACACATTACCATTGATTTCATTACGGGTCTTCCCACGGTTTCTCAAGGCATAGATGCGATTTGGGTTATTGTTGATAGATTAACTAAGTCTGCTCATTTCTTGCCGATATGGGAGACTTATTCCCTTAAACGTCTTGCTCGTATGTACGTGAATGAGATTGTGAGATTGCATGGCATGCCAGTATCCATAGTTTCATATCGTGACCCATGATTCACTTCACGATTTTGGGTTAGCTTGCAAAAAGCTATGGGCACGAATTTACGATTCAGTTCGGCATACCATCCTCAAACGGATGGACAATCAGAGAGGACTATTCAAACTCTTGAAGATCTATTAAGACTCTATGTCCTAGACTTCAAAGGGAGTTGGGATAAGTATTTACCATTTGTGAAATTCTCCTACAACAACAGTTATCAGGCAAGTATAGGGGTAGCTCCATTCGAAGCATTGTATGGAACAAAGTGTCGCTCTCCAATATGTTGGGATGAGGTGGGTGAAGCAACATTGTTGGGACCTGAGTTGGTACGTATTACTACAGAAAAGATCCAAATGATTCGACAATGTATACAAATGGCACAAGATCGACAAAAGAGTTATGCGGATCTTCATCGAAAGAACGTGGAATTTAGTATTGGGGATCATGTATTGTTGCGTGTTGCTCCATGGAAGGGAGTTACAAGATTTGGGAAATGAGGAAAGCTCAATCCACGATTTATTGGTCCATTTCAAATTCTTGACCGAGTAGGAAAAGTAGCCTTATAGACTCGTATTACCTCCAAGTATGTCTCGTGTTCATAATGTTTTTTATATATCTATGCTACGTAAATATGTGAAAGACCCGAACCACGTTATTGAGTTAGAACCAGACGAGATAGTCGAAGACTTAACGTATGAAGAGGTACCTGTCAAGATCTTAGATAGGAAGGAGCATGTCCTACACACAAAGGTCATACCACAAGTCACAGTTTATGGAGGAACCATACTATTGAGGAAATGACCTGGGAATTGGAAACGAAAATGAAAGCAAGGTATCCTCACCTTTTCGAAACACCAGGTACGTACGTCAATTTCAAGGACAAAATTTCATAAGTAGGGGAGGTTGTAAGACCACAACTTATTATAAATGAAATTGAATTTCCTCTATTTATTATTTTGAAATAGTAAGGGTTGATTTGATTAATGTGGTTAGTTATGGGTAAAATGCGCAAATATTTCAAATAAGCAAGTGGTTATAAAATATTCATTGTTGTCGGGGAATATTCGTTTGGTCGTGGAATATTCGTATGACGGCGCAACCTTGTGTGGGCCCCATAACGAAAAGCAATTGGATGAAGAAAACGACAAATATAAGTTGTTGATAAATAACGGCGTAGTTGTTACCGTTAATACTGTTGGAATACCCGGTGGTTAAAACACAGTAGCACACGGTATTGCACCAATTATTGATTCTTACGTAAGAAGTCACTACTCAATAATTGTTACAGTAATTACTGTTCAATATTTTATTTTATTGATTCAATAATTGCTACGTTGATATTTTATATTGTTGTTGTTTTCAATAATTGTCACTACACAGTATTTTCCATTATCAGATCAATTATTCATATTATTTGAATAATATTATTAGATAACATTATTGGCAATGTCTAGAAAGTTCTGTCTAACGAGAGGTTTGGTCACCTAATTGCGCCCCAGTAAGGAGAAATCCTTATTGGAAAGCCCCCTCTTTCTTGGGGAACTACGGTTGCACAAAGATTGTGATTCTGTAATATTATTTGTGAATAATTAATTATTAATTTATATGATAAGGAAAATATTCATTTTATATGGATATAGATGGAGAAAATTTTAAAGTGACAATTGTTGAAAAATTGATATTTTATCTTTTCTGATAAATAATTCATTTAAAAATATTATTATATTTTAATAATATAATAATGGTGATATTTTACAATGAATGTGTGATATATGAATAAATGAGGAGGAAGAGTATTTTTGTTACAAAAAATGTTTAAAATATGTTAAACATGGTCGTGGGCCCTACTTTGTGACTGAAATTGGATTATAGCCCGTAAAATCGCACGTTTGTGGATTTCGATCAACTTCTGCTTGGAATTTGGAAAAACTTAAACTTACAAAGTTGTAGAGAATGGAATTTCCTATGGGATGGACATAAGATTCGAATTTTTATGATAAAAGGGCTATTTATCATGAATTATTGAAGCTCTAAAGTTCTTGAATAATTAATTTTTGAAAGTTTTAATTGTTTTATTTAAGAAAAACGATTTTTTTTTGCAATTAAGTGGGTTCACATGTGATATAAATGTGCTGAATTCAGTTGGTCTAAGGTGGGCTTGAAATTTTGTAATTATATTATTATTTTATTAAATTTTTTGCTTTGGTGTTCTAAGCATTTTCCTATAAATAGGGTGCTTAGGTTAGAATTGAAAATCACACCAGAAACTGAAGTTTTCTCTCTCTATATTATCGAGTGTATTCTTGTGAGTATTTTGATACTTTGAGTGTTGCTATACGGTGCAGGATCCCTTCAGCACTATATCCAATTTTTCAGTCAGAAGTACTGTCTTTTCGAGGTAAGGGATAATTTTTTTTAAAATGATATTATTTCTTCTAATATCATTATGCCGGAATATTGGTAAGATTTTTCTTGTAAAATTCTTATCTTTTAGTGTCGGGGTTACTATTTACGTATACGACACTATTCATAGAAAAATTAATTTTTTTTTTGTCCAAAATATCTATTATGGATACTAGCTTTGATTGTATCCCTGTTTTGATCATTCTTGAATTTTACTTCACTATGATTATGAATGAAGTATTTTTGAACTTGGACTGTTTAAAGTACGAATCCTTAATATTTTCTCTTTTGTTTCACTGGATTCATTTTCTTTAAAATATTTTTCATCATCCCCAGTCCTAAATGATGATATTACTGAATATCTTTGGCCCGTAGTGTAAAGATGGTTGATTTTCTTATGAATATCTTTGGCCCGTAGTGCAAAGATGTATAGGTGTTGAGATGAACATGACCAACTGATGAATATCTTTGGCTTATAGTTCAAAGATGAATATTTGATTTAAGATGAATATTGATTGATGTTACAGGGATAAAATATTGATGATGGAATTTTAAATTCATAGATTATAGTAGATTTCATTCTCTATGAATTATTATTTCCGCTATAAATATTGATTAAAACTTGTTGTCTATTGTATTTTATCAGATTTTCCCCTGTTGAAGACTAACGATAATTTGTTCTATATTATCTTAGTCATAATATTCTTTACTGGGCTAGTTGAGCTGACTCTTTTTCTTTTTGTTCCATTTTTCTTCTCAAGAGGTGAGAATGTAGCGAGTTCTAGTCGGGGTGTGGAATGATGGTTCTAGAGAGTTTTTTTAGTAGTCCTCACTATTTTTGTAAAATAATGTATCAATAATTGTTATGAGGACTTATTTGAGTGTGAATATTGTCTAGATGACAATATTTGTATTTAAACTCACAGTTTTTGTGTTGTCGTATTTTGCACGACAATTGTATTAATAAAGTTGTAGTTGCTTCTGTACCATGTATTTTGGCGACTCAGAATGGGCGTTGTATACCTATTTTGGGGGCGTCAGAGTGAGCCAGGAGGATGTTCCAAAGACGGCATTCAGAACTCGGTATGGACACTTTGAGTTTCTGGTAATGTCTTTTGGATTGACGAATGCGCCAACAGCATTCATGGACTTCATGAACAGAGTGTTTAAATAGTATTTAGATATGTTTGTTGTCGTGTTCATCGATGACATTCTGGTATATTCAGAGACGGAGGAAGAGCACGCTGAACATCTAAGGATAGTGTTGGAGACGTTGTATGCAAAGTTCTCCAAGTGTGAGTTTTGGTTGCAGAGAGTGCAATTTTTGGGTCACGTTATCGACAAGGATGGTGTTTCTGTAACGGGACGACTTGTTTGAGTTATGATTCTGGGGACAGAATCCTTTTAAGAGGGGAAAAATGTGACAACCGTAATTTTGTAATTTAATTTTAATATTTATTTGATTGAATAAATATTTTTCGATGAATTAATTATTAGATTAAATAATTAATTGATGAAGTTGTGATAGGTTAATTTAATTATATGTGTTACATTTATTAATTTAATGTGGAGAATTTTTATTATTCGAAGTATGTGATTATGTGAGCTTATTGAATTAAAAGAAATATTTAATAAGCCAATGTTATTTTAATTAATTTAATTATTAATTAGAGATTTAATAATTTGACATTATTAATCAAAGAGAATTTGAATTATGTGACTATGTGTATTAATGAGAAATTATTATATTTTATTTAAAGTAAATTAAATAAGATATTAGATTTATTTTATATGGATGTGACATTATTTAAACTATATGATAATGATTTATTAAATTAAATGATTTTAAACCCCATTCTTGCTAGCCAAACATGGCACTAAGAGAGGTTGGGGCAAGTTACCCATGATAGGTAATGACCTCATCATCATCATCGATTTTACCTTATGTATTAGTATCGCCTTCTTTTTTTTTTTCCTTATTATTTCTAAGTCCGACAAAGTTTAACAAAGAGAGAGTTTGAGAAAGTTTTAGAGAGATTGGGAGAAACTCTATGATTGAAGTAGATAGATTTGTCATTTTATTTAATCTACGCTTTGGGTAATTCTCTTCAACCCAAATTTTTATTTTACGTCTTTTAAGTTTTCATAAAAATGGCATTCATACTTCATGAGTCTCATGTATTTGGGAAATTACATTTGTTATGAGAATATATGTAATAATTAGAAGGTTGTATTTATATATATATATATATATATATATATATATATATATATATATATATATATTGTGTGTTTCCATATCATCAATTTCATAAGATTACAACGTATGATTATGGCTTGTTATTTCAAAATTTACTGAGTACATTGATATGGCCATATGGCCTTATACGTGATTTTTATATGTCAAATATAATTTATTTTGCAAAATTCACACATTGATATGATTATGGATGTTAAAATGAACAAAATGAAACTTGAATGGTTGGATTTGGCTTTATAACGAATCTGTAGCATTAAAATCCATGTTTTTGTTCAAGAGCTTCAAGAACAGTCCAATTTGCATGCTTTAATTATGTGATTATGTGTTTTAATGGGTGAAAATCACTCCATAGATGTTTAGTATTCATTATTTATGAATTCTAGCATGTGGGTATGTCTAAATTCGTGTAAAAATAAGTTGATTGGAAATTTTTAGTCGTGTTCTACAATTTTCATGAATTACTGAATCGAATCGGAGTCTCGCATCATGCGCCAACTCCTAGTTCTTTTTCTGCATGCCATGTACCAGTAAATACCAAGTGTCCCGATCAAGAAGACACCAATGTGCATAATACTAAAAGTTAAGATAAAAGTGGCGCCACAGTCATACTTAGCGTGAATAATCCAAAAATGCAAATTTGTAATGTTCAAGTATAGAAATGAGTTAGTGACCTAGTCTAATGAACATAAAAACTTGTTAGACATATAATGAGATATTAAAATGAGTTTTTACCAAGTCAAGAAGACAATTACATGTTATTTGAATCGTTGATTATGTAATTAACTTGTTGTTCGTGTAGTATTATATTATGTGAAAACAAGTATGGTAATTTGACTAAGTATGGTCATGAAGTCGAGTTTAGACAGAGAATAACTTATGATGTTTAGTACGTTATTATTGACCGGTATTGTGAACGTAATTGATATGTAGGATTTAATTCAAAGAACGAGTTTGTTTAAGTGTAATCTACGCACGAGGCAAGTTTCTAAACCTTATCTTGTTACATTAAGCAAGTTTTCTAACTCTACATTTACGTTGAGCAAGTTTCTTACCCTAAACTTTCATTGAGCAAGTTTCCTAACCTTACTTGTTATCGTTATATAAATTGATTAATTCCTCTTTCGATATTGAGCAAGTTCTCATTATTATTGATCAAGCATGTCTTGGATATTATAGTTTATTAATCTTCAAGCATGATGTTGTTATACAATAATTATTCTATTGTATACCTTTTGAGATGTTATTCAAGTTATATATTCATTTACTGTTAGACATTATTAGACTAGCGAACCCTTATTGATTCGACTAGTCCATTGTTGATGAGCGTTCTAAATTTTAGAATCCCTTGATGAATTATCTAAACCAAACTTCCTTTGGTGCGGACTTGAATGTCAAACTGAGATGAACCACCCTGTATAGGGGATTATTTACGCTTAGCGTTAAGATATTGTGCACGGTATGGTACTAAGGGCTAATCCCCCTAAGTACGAGAAGAAGAGTCTATAGTCTTATGACTGTTAAAGGTTTCAAGTAAAAACACTTGACAACCTAGGACATAGTTCAAGGTCTTATGACCCTCAGAATTTCTGTTGATTCTTGTTATATATTCTTGATTCAAAAGTTGAGCTTTATATCAAAATTTATTATTTCTCTCGCATGTTATTATTCATTGTTATATTGTTATACTTGTGGGCAATCGTGCTCACTCTTGCGTAATAATAACATTGCAGTTAAGAATGAAAAAGAGCGTATTTAACCTTCCACTAGTAAGGGCAAGGGAAAGCTTAGCAAGTAATGAAGACTGTTTTATTATTGTGGTTATGTGATGTAATTAGAATTGATGTTACTAAGACTTATTTGTTTATGTTTTCCGCACAGATGTTTTAAGGTTAGAGTAACCTGGGATTTATTATTATTCAATTGATGTAACCCCATAAGGGGAGAGATTTTATTATTATTTCTATCTATTGTATGGTTTTGCATTTTATTTACGAGTAGATAGATAGATGATGTTTGTACAGTGAACACCAAATCCTGTGGAAATGGAAGTACCGAATTTGGGGGTGTCCAGCAAAAGTAGAAGCGGTTATCAACTGGGAACAATCGGAGACGCCGACAGAAATTCTGAGTTTCTTGGGATTAGCGGGATACTATCGGAGATTCATCCAAGATTTTTCAAAGATAGCATCGCCGTTGACCAACCTTACTAGAAAGACGGTGAAGTTCGTTTGGATGGAGAAATGTGAAGAGAGTTTCATGGAATTGAAGAAGAGGCTCAGTCAAGCACCTGTGTTGGCTTTACCAGACAACACGGGAGGATTTGTAGTGTATAGTGATGCGTCACACAAGGGTCTTGGCTGTGTACTGATGCAATATGGAAAGGTCATTACATACGCTTCACGTCAGCTGAAGGACTATGAGAAGGGTTATCTGACTCATGACCTGGAATTAGCAACAGTAGTTTTTGCCTTGAAGATTTAGAGGCACTATTTGTATGGTGAGAAGTGTGAGATATATACGGATCATAAGAGTCTGAAGTATATCTTTACGCAGAATGAGCTAAATATGAGGCAGTGCCGATGGCTAGAATTGATCAAGGATTATGATTGTGGTAAACTCTTATCGAGTTCTAAGAAATGAATTTCTAAATTCATTGAAGATAATAAAAGACTTTATGTGCTTATGTGTTAATCTATGTGTTCACTAGCACGGATTAGTAACTAAAACTTAAAATTTTGTTGTCAGGATGTCGGATGTTGGAGGAGCTAGTCGAGCTGGGGAGGAGGAACCCCGATTACCTATAGAGGAGGAGCCCCGAGACATTCATGTCATCAGGGAACAACTTGTATAGAGAGAGCCATCTCCGTTGATCACTGTTGCTGGTCAGGAGCATGAGCTGGAGACAGATCCAGAGGAGGAACTTGAGTAAGAGGAAGAAGAAGAGGAAGAAGAGGAGTTCCCACCGAACTCTATTTGATGCAGAGATGTATGATGCACTCTATGATCATAACGTAGAGTTGCAGGATACTGTTCGGGATCTGACTGAGTAGGCGGTTTGTCAGCAGATTACTATTGAGCAAAGGGATAGAGAGATTGTGACTCTTCACACACGTTTAGGAAACGTGGAGTGGGATCTGGTTCACGAGAAGGGTCAGACCGAGGATAAGTCCGCAGAAATAGAGAAGTTAATGAAGGATCTAAAGGAGAGCTCAGAGAGGCTTGCCATAACAGAGGAGGGCTGAGTACGAGAGTCACGTCGTGCTGATCGTGCAGAAGATGATCGCCGTGCGAAGAAGGCTAAACTTGAGGATACGTACTCTACACTACAAAATGCAATGGATGCGGTCCAAGATCGAGTCAGGAAGTATCCAATCCAGTTTGAGGATCTACCATCATATATGCTAGATCGCGAACGATGTGTTAGTATCATGGAGGAGGAGCGTAGCAAGGCCATCCAAAGGCCTTAATGATAAAGTGATAGTATTAGTTTAAATATGTGAAAACTATTTGATAGTTAATGATGTAAATTCTGATATGTTCATAAATAAAGGAATATTGTGATGTTTTAAATCTTGTAAATTATTTATCTCGAGATAGTTGATTTAAATAGCAGTGATGCTATCTTATGATGTTAAGACTTTTGAATTAAATGAAATGTCAAAGTTTATTTAAAGTAATGTGTTAAGTGAGTTATGATTAAATGTTTAGTTAAGTCTTAAATGTTTTAGAGATTGAGTAAAGATTTAATAAGCGTATATTCTTAACAGAAATATGCCGCCTAGAAGACAAAATCGTCAGCAATCCCAGGAAGGGTCAACAAACAATAACAATAACGCCAATGCTAACTCCGTTCAGCAATTGTTAAACCTTTTAGCTGGAGCACTTAATAATTAACCCCAAGCTCCACCAAATACTTCGTTTAAGGACTTCAAGGAGGTGGGACCGCCATAGTTTAAGGGTTCCATAAACCCAATCGAAGCTCAGACCTGGGTAATGGAGATGGAGAAGGTGTTCGATGTTGCTAGGGTAAGAGAAGATTAGAAGACTGCTTATGCAACGTTTGTACTGAAGTCTGAAGCCAGCTATTGGTGGCAGGAAAACAAAGTGAGAGGAGGTGAAGGTGTAATATCCTAGGAGAGATTCAAAGAGATGTTTTTCGAGATGTATTTCCCGGCTAGTTCACAAAATCAGATGGAGGTTCAGTTTCTAGAGTTAAAACAAGGGAATATGTCAGTAGCTGATTATGCGGCAAGGTTTAATGAGTTGGCTAAGTTCGCCACGTACCAAGTACATACCGATGAGAGGAAGGCGAGACAATTTGAGCAGGGACTGAAGCCCTGGTTGTATAGCAAAGTGTCAAAGTTCCAATTGAACACTTTTGCTGGAGTGTTAGAGAAGGCCATACTCGCTGAGGGTGGAAGCGATGCAGTAACGAAGTATAATCAGGAGCAGAAGAAAAAGAAGAGTGAGAAGGAAGGTAATAACAAGACTGGTGGGAGTAGCACTGGGGGTAATCATAGTCAGAAGAGGAAGTGGTCTAATAATTCATCGGCTGTAAGTCAACAGGGGGGGCAGAAGAAGAAGATTGAACCGTGCCCAACTTGCGGAAAAACTCATATGGTAGCTTGCTTAAAAGGGAAACGAGTGTGCTACAATTGTGATCAGGAAGGCCACATAACACCAAACTGTCCGAACCAAAGAAGTGTGCCTGTTTCACATGTGGCTCAAAGGACCATCTTGCAAGAGATTGTCCTAAGAAGGGATTGGGAGGGACGAGTTCAGGAGGAAATAGAGGAAATACAGGTGGAAGCACTCTGACAATCGCAGAACCAACCACAACCAACCAACCGACTGCCAGATCATTCAACATGACAGTGCAAGACGCAGTGCAGTCTCGCGATGTGGTGTCAGGTATCATTCCGATCAATAAAGTTAATGCTTATGTGTTATTTGATTCGGGTGCTACTTGTTCATTTATATCCGATGACTTTGCTAAGAACTTAGAATTGCTTAAGGACGAGTTAGAATACCCCATGAACATAGAAATTACTAATAGAGAAATTATCCCTGTTAAGTATGTGCACAAGAACTATAGAATAGATATTAAGGGTAATATCATGAACGTAGACCTTATCCCTATTCGACTTGGAGAATTTGATGCTATTTTGGGTATGGATTGGTTATCCAATTATGGGGCGCTAATTGACTGCCAGAAGAAGTGTATTAACCTTATGACTTCATCAAAGGTTGTGTTTTATGGTAGCAAGTCTCCTAGACAAGCGAGTTATCTGACGATGATGCAGGCCAGGAGATTGTTAAGATAAGGTTGTGTAGGATATCTAGCTTACATAGTCGATAGTCGTAAAGAGAATGCGAAAATTGATGAGATTCCAATAGTGAGAGATTTCGCAGACGTATTTCCAGATGATTTGGCGGGACTTCCTCCAGATAGAGCAGTTGAATTCATTATTGATTTGGCTCCAAGAACGGCCCCAATATCGAAGGCACCGTACCGAATGGCACCGGTAGAGATGAAAGAACTGATGGTCCAACTATAAGAATTATTGGACAAAAAGTATATCCAACCAAACGTATCACCTTGGGGAGCGCCGGTTTTATTTGTGAAAAAGAAGGATGGGACAATGCGGCTCTGCATCGACTATAGAGAACTGAATAAGGTCACGATTAAGAATAGGTATCCATTATCGCGAATCGAAGACTTGTTCGATCAGTTAAAGGGAGTAAAATATTTTTCAAAGATAGATTTGAGAAGTGGTTATCATCAGCTGAAGGTGAGACCAGAGGATGTACCAAAGACAGCGTTTAGAACACGATACGGTCACTACGAATTTCTGGTAATGTCATTTGGTCTAACGAATGCTCCTGTAGCATTTATGGGCTTAATGAATTGAGTTTTCAAGCCATTTTTGGACAAATTCATAGTAGTATTTATAGATGACATTTTGGTATATTTAAAAACCAAGGAAGAACACGAAGAGCATTTGAGGTTGACATTAGAGACATTGAGAAGAGAGAAGTTGTATGCTAAATTTTTGAAAATTTTTGAAATGTGAATTCTGGATTGAAAGAGTACAATTTCTTGGACATGTGATTGATAGAGACGAAATTTCATTGGATCCCAAAGTCGAAGCTGTGATTAACTGGGATCAGCCAAAGACGCCATCGAAAGTAAGAAGTTTTCTTGGATTAGCGGGTTATTACAGAAGATTTATTCAGGATTTTTCCAAGATCGCAACTCCGCTGACGAATTTAACTAGGAAATTGGTGAAATTTATTTGAACGGAGAAGTGTGAGGAAAGCTTTCAAGAATTAAAGAGGAGGTTGAGTTCAGCACATGTGTTATCTCTTCCTGATGACACAGGAAATTTTATGGTTTATAGTGATGCATCGCATAAAGGACTTGGTTGTGTGCTTATGCAGAATGGCAGAGTCATTACGTATGCGTCGTGACAACTGAAAGATTATGAGAAGGGGTATCCGACCCATGACTTGGAGTTAGCTGCAGTAGTTTTTGCTTTGAAAATTTGGAGGCACTATCTATATGGGGAGAAGTGTGAAATATATACAGATCATTAGAGTTTGAAATATATTTTTACACAAAAAGACTTGAACATGCGTCAAAAAAGGTGGTTGGAGTTAATTAAGGACTACGATTGTGAAATTCTATACCATCCAGGTAAGGCAAATATGGTGGCCGAAGCCCTAAGTAGAAAAGGTCGGGAGAAATTGATGATGTTGACAGCTCAGGAGGAGCTAATTTTAACAATGGAGAAGCTAGAATTTGAAGTGAAGTATCCTATGGAGATTGACGAGAAGCTGTTCCAGATGCACGCTGGTACAACCTTACTGGATAAAGTTAAGGAGGCTCACTTCAGGACGAAGAATGTGAGAAAGTGAAGAAGAAGATATCTGAAGGGACTGAACCTAGATTCAAAATAGACAGTGAGGGACTACTAAGATTTGAGAGCGTAATTTGGGTACCTTGATGCACGAGAGATTAAGGAAGAAATTTTGAGCGAGGCTCACAACTCAAGATATTCGATTCACCCTGGTAGCACCAAGATGTACCAAGATCTTCGACAACACTTTTGGTGGCCAAATTTAAAATGAGAGGTTGCAGAATGTGTTGCCAAAAGCCTGACATGTCAGAAAGTAAAAGCAGAACTACAACTTTTAGAGATTCCAAAATGGAAATGAGAACATATTACGATGGATTTCGTGGTTGGCCTACCGACGACTCAGAAAGGCTACGACGCAGTATGGGTTATTGTTGACCGATTGATGAAATTCGCACATTTCCTTCCGATCAGATTCAGATTCAACCTAGATCAGTTGGCAAGGTTATATGTGAAAGAGATTGTTTCAAGGCATGGAGTTCCAGTGTCAATTGTTTCTGATAGAGATCCGCATTTTACGTCGAACTTCTGGAAACATCTATAGGAATGCATGGGTACACAGTTGCGAATGAGCACAACATATCACCCTCAGACAGATGGACAGAGTGAAAGAACATTTCAGACATTAGAAGATATGTTAAGAGCTTGTATAATGGATTTTAAAGGAAATTGGGATGACCATTTACCGCTTATAGAGTTCGGTTACAACAACAGTGAAAGTAGTATGCACACAAGCCAATCATGTTTGATGATAAAGCATATACTTTGTAACAATCTTATTCATTTATTAATAAAAAGTATTAATTTATTAAAGGCTTTTAATTATCTACATGATGCTGTTTTATAATATGTGATAAACCCATAGTTTTAAGCAATGCTTTTAGAATAATGATGATGATCATTCTAATGAGATCTAAATTCTTAGAAAGCTTAAAACTAAAATAGTTCCCAATCATTGGATTACTAAATTGGGGATTAGTGAATCCGGATAGATTGGTACATACGTTGCTTGCTCATTGGATGAGGATGATTGATCTCATGATCATTTGTGTGGAGACACTAAAGCAAGTATATAGGTGCTTATTAGAGAATAAGTTCATCGAACGCATTGGCTCGCTAAGGAATACCTAATGGAGTTTTACTTGCCTGTCAATAGGAATTCCTGTAGTGATAGTAGTACAAGTGATCCTTGGACTTGAGATCATCATAGTATCTTGTGTATGATGAGTTATACTTTAACTTATTCCTTAAGACCCTTAGGGTATATCAAAGGGTATGCTTGGGTATAATAAGTTGTACATGGAGATAATGTATGATCAATAAAGAATCTACCACTTCTAATAAAAGAAGAGAAATGTCCTATGTGATTCGATAAATGACAACCCAGTAGTCCTTGGTTTAAGCGAGAATGAAATTAGAAAGGAGTTTCTAATTTGCATTATTTAGTGTTGTGCATTTAAGAATCGAAATACATATAATTAAATAAAATAAGACTCTTAAAGTAATTCCATGTCTTATATTTAATTGGGACATTGTATGGTGGAAGGATTGAATTGTGCGGT
Organism: Panax quinquefolius; assembly: GCA_020205615.1. Lineage (NCBI taxonomy): Eukaryota > Viridiplantae > Streptophyta > Magnoliopsida > Apiales > Araliaceae > Panax > Panax quinquefolius. The sequence continues at coordinate 1,865,889 of JAINUW010000507.1, forward strand.
AACTATTTACTCAAAGGTTCTTTTATGATTAATGTTGAAATCAGTATTATCCGGAAAGTCGTTGATCGCTAGGGGAGGCTTATCCCTATTGTAGAATAAATATTATTTATTTAAATAAATTAATTGTTTAATTTATTTATTTAAATAAGATTAGAATTGTTCTAATTGATTTATTCACAACCTAGGTTTAATATGGAGAACCTAAAGGGTCACACCAAAAGGAAGAATAATTATTTAAGAAGTTAATGGCATAATCGTAATAATATGTTAAGTATATTTAATTTAATCTATGGTGATAGAATAAATTAAATAGCTTAATATTTATTATTTAATATTTTAGAAATATTAAATATAAATTAATAAGAGGAGTCTTATTAATATTATTACAATTATTATTATTTTAATTTCTAAAAGAGTTTAGGAATTAATTTAATATAAGTACTCTCATTTATTCCTAATTGGATTAGGAAGGAAAATTATTTAAAGGAGTTTAATTAATTATCCCTAATTAGATTAGGGAGCTTAATTAATTAAAAGAATTTAATTAATTAAATAAATCACAATTCCTTAATTGTTAAGGTGGGTTGCCCACATCTATAAATAAGAGGAGTCTTATTATGGGTGGGGTGTGGTTGACTTTTTTTAACATACGACATAATTCCAATTGTTGGGAGAGTACACCCTTTCTATAGAGATAGAAAAACTAGGGTTGAGCCAATACCCCTTCTTCTTGAATTCCTACTCTTCCTTGGTGGATCGCCTCTAGAGGCCAAACACATGGGTGGCTAACGTTGATCAAAGGAAGGAACCAAACCCAGTGGATTCAAGTTGAACGCGAAAGGATTTGGAGGTGAACTTGTACCTGAGGAAGCTCGATCTTCAAGGGTATGATTTTATTCTTTATCTTTTCGTTTAATTAATAATTGTGCATAAAGGGTAATCCGGGTATATGGTTTGTAAATTTTTAAACTCTGATTTTACTCGCTTCCGCTTAATTTTTGCAATATGATTGCGTTCATGAATATTACAAACCTAACAGTGGCATCAGAGCCAAACCTTTATGCGAATTATTAATTATTTTAATTTGATATGTATATTGATATGTGTTTAGAACAATTTAATTGGGCATAATTTTATTGTATAAAATTTAGTAAATAAAAAAAAAAAAAAAAATTCGGTAATCCCGATATTTTTTTTTTTTGGATGTTCCGTAGTTTATCATTGTTATCAATCTAAGCAGGCGGTGGTGCGGAAAACAAAAACAAAAACAAAAGTTTCAAATAATACGGAAATCAAGGGAAGATTGGCATGATTGGCCAATGATTGTTAATGATGGCATGATAAGTTAATGATTGGCATGATTGGCCAATGATTGTTAATGATGGCATGAATTTTTTTTTTTTTTTTAAATAACAGCACGGAAATCGAGGAATTTTATTACAAGGACACCAACGGAAATAAAGGATTCAAAATGGAATGAGCAGAGTTGGTTATTATATATAATAATATTTACTAGTAATATATATTATATATATATAATATTTATATAATATATATATATATATATATATATATATATATATAATATTTTAATAATTTTATAATTAAAAAAATTATTTTAATTTAAAAATAAAAGTTTATTTTATATTAAAATATAATGTTTATTTTAATTTTAAAATTAGAATTTCATTCTAACTAATTAGAGTTGGAATTGGATTCCATAATAACTAATTGGAGTTGAAATTGGATTTTATTTTTCCTAAAATAAAGGAGTTTATTTGTGAATAGGGAAGTAAATCCATCTTTCCTTAAATAAAGGAGTTTGTTTAGATATGAAATAAGATTTCATATTATTCAAAATAAAAGAGTTTATTTGTGAATAGGAAAGAGAATCCATGTTTCCTTAAATAAAGGAGTTTATTTAAATATGAAATAAGATTTCATATTATTCAAAATAAAAGAGTTTATTTATGAATAGGAAAGAATATCCGTGTTTCCTTTAATAAAAGATTTTTATATATATGGAATTGGATTCCATAATTAATTAAAATAAAGGAGTTTATTTTGATTAAAATTTTGATTAAAATAAAATAGTTTATTTTATTCAAAATTAGATAAATTAAAATAAAATAGTTTTATTTTGATTTAAATTTGGATTAAAATAAAGGAGTTTATTTTGATTCAAAATTAGATTTTATACTAACTAAATTTGCCCATTAAATGATATCAATATATATATTAAATGTTTATTATTCATAAGATGAATGTTATTTATTGATGCATATGATGATGTGTATGATAATAAATGGGATTGATTATGGACTATTGACCAATGTGATTGGATTTTATTTTAGTTGGATGCATGAATGTATGGGTTTTATTAAATGGGGTCTGCGTACCTCCTCTTCTCTAATTTTTCTTAATGTAAATTCTATCTCCCTCCTATGTACTTCCCATTGACTGTTGATCAAGGTTTCTATTTATTTTAAATAGTTGTGTAATAGGAATAGTTAGAATTAATTTTAGAAAATTAGAGAGCAAAGGAGTAAGGAGCGCTTGAAGACCCGTTTGTAATGGAGCCCGGGTTTAAATGTAATAGTTATATTTAAATATTATTTCTTGCACCCCTAGAGTTTGACCTTTTGGTTCACTTGGTGGCTCTAGTGAACCAAACTAGAATAAAAGTCCATAATCAATCCGGGTAGAATATAGTATTCTATATGTGCATGCTTATACTATATATATATTATATATTATGCAAACATGCTTCAGCATGTTAATTAATATGATGTATTTTATATATATATGTAAATGCCGCTAAACAAGATGAGACAAATTAATAACAAACCCCTCAATTTTTATATTAAGTCCTAAGCGTTCAAAGATATTTGGAATATCGAACATCGCCTTCTAGCATGATAAAATTAATAGAGTATTAAATATTTAATATGAGTTTGTTGTGTCACCACAAGGCAAGTATTAAGTATTTAAGATGTTAATTTATCACATTTGATGCTTATAAAGAAAATTGAACAATATTGTTTTGTTGTGTCACCACAAGGATGATATTTTCTTTTTGAATATATGGAGTGCTAGGTCGGACTTAACTTGGATAATTTTGATTCGGATGTGCCACCACTTGATCAAAATAATCTAAGAGGCAAAAGAAAAGGAGTTGCATAGTTGATGTAATTGACAAAAGTTGTCTACCTATTTATTTATATATACTTTGTTGTGTCACCACAAGGCTATATACATTTGAAATGGGATCCTTATTCTCACTAGCAAATCTTTAATTAGATTTTTGCCGAACTATAAAGTGAAGGTAATATAGTTTGAAGAAAATAGTGGGAGATACCAATTTAAAACAAGACCTAATTTATTTTGGTAATTAATAAAAGAATGTATGTTAAAATGTTGTTAATTACAAATTCATTTACAGAATTTTTATAATGTCTAAATTACTATCACTGCGAAGCATATTAGATGCTATTTAATCGGACCGTATTAAACGGATTGGTTAAGGAATTTGAGAATAGTTCTCATGGCTGAAAAGTTATCTTATTATGTTCTTATCGCCTATCCTCGCAATGGTTGCGAGATAATGCCTCCGAGGAAGACATTGCTACTTTTAGAAAGTGGCAAGATGATGCACTGATTGGCTCAATGCATCATGCTCAAGATCCACGAGTAACGAGCTTCAGCCACGAGATGAAACTATGGATGCTCCTACTATATTCCCGCACATTAAGTAGTTGATGGTGAGGAAAGTAGGGATGATAGATATCGAGATATCTAAGGAGTTCTTCCGATCTAGAATAGCCAATGGCACTATAAGTATGCATAAAAAGTTCCTAACATAATCAATTTGATTGATCAATTAAGACAATTTGGTTTTGTCATGGATGGAGAGTTGAGCCAAGATTTGATCTTGCACTCACTCTCGGACTCTTTTCACAATTGTTGTGAATTTTTCATATAAACAAGTTAAATATCTTCATTTGATTTATTTAACATGTTGAAAAATGTTGAGAGTCACTTTCCAACCAAGAAAGATCAAGTCTTCTTGGTAGGGGCCAAAGGATCTTCTCAAAAGAAGAACGATTCAAAGAAGGTAAGTAAAGGCGTAAACAAAGGATAATAAGAACAAAAGCGACACGGATAGCAAAGGAGCTTGCTTCCACCGCAATAAGCCCGGACCTTTGGAAAGAAAGCAAGCGAGAAGTATCTTGCGCAGAGGCTAACCAAAAGAAGCTTAGTGAAGTTTCAATTACAATACGCTTTTTGTTCATGATTGAAATAAATTTTCTTTAAGTCAAGGTTCTACTTGGGTATTGGATACCGACTTTGGTTATCATAAATATAGATTTATGAAGGGACCAAGTAGAAAGCTAAACAAATATAAGTAATCCTATGTGTGGAAAATGAAGCAAAGGTCTTTGCATTAGCTATAGAAACTTATAGTTTAGCTTGCGCTTACACGGCAAATCTATTAAGTCGATAAGTTGTTATTCCAATTCTTGTTAGAAACATTATTTCCATTTTATTGTTGGACAATGAAATCTTTGGTATTATAATTAAGAACAATTGTTGTTCTATTTATAATAATAATGTTTTGTATAGAACTGGAATATTACTTAATCAATTTTGTATACTTGACTTGCATAAAAAATTATTTTGTAAATTGAACAAACTAGTATAAGAAAAGGAGATGATCATTCAAAGAGTTGAATGTATGTATTTGTTGAAATACAAGTGTGAATTATTTGAAAGGTTCAAAGAATTCAGAAGTGAAACAAATTGACAAAGTATTAAGATTCTTTGATTAGATCAAGGAATAAATACTTGTGCAATAAGTTTCTAGATCATCTAAAATGGTTTTCTCATAATGGACGCCTCTTGATACACAATAATTGATTGGTGTATCTGAAAGGAAAAATCATACCTTGTTGGACATGGTGCGGTCCATAATGATTTTACCAACATTCCAGTATCCCTCTAGGGTCATGTCCTAGAAATGGCTGCATATCTACGAAAAGGTAACCTCAAAATCCGGCCCCAAGACTCCATAAAAGTTATGGACAGGGAGGATTCCTAATCTTAAGTTTGTTAAGATAAGGGGTTGTCCAACTTATGTGAAAAGATTTCAAAGGATAAGCATGGGACAAAATTTGACATGTACAGATTTGTGGGACATCCTAAAGTAAGTTTAGGGTAAATGTTCTATGATCCTACTTAGCAAAAGGTGTTTATTATTATGAACACGCCTTCTAAGATAAAGGTGTTTATCATTCAAGGGCTAGTGGGAGGATAATAGATCTTGAAGAGTTCAAGAACCACAAAACACTATAAGTCAAATAAGAGGAACTTTGTAGATAGACCTATTATACCACAAATCAATCAGTAAATCGGAATAGTACCAAAGATACCTAGGAGGTATGGATTCATCATGGATGATGATGATGAGGTACACATCATAGAAGATGATGATCCAGAGTTACATTCGATGAGGTAAGACTTCTAGTGTGTACAAAAGGGTCAGTGGGAGCGTCGTGAAATTTCTAGTATTATATGTTGATATACTACGGATGAGGAATAACATACCAATGCTACAATCAGTAAAGATAAAGTTGTCTAAACATTCCTCCATGAATGATTTGGGAAGAATATCTTAATTGGGGATAAAATCTATATAGGTAGATTTAAAAAGATGCTCAACTTAACCCAAGGAACGTATATTCATTTGTTGCTAAAGTCGTTTAGCATAGCAAACTCCAAGAGATGTCTCATGTCGATGAGCTATAGAGTGTATCTCTTAATAGTCCCCACAGACTCTCGAAAAGAGAGGTCGCATGAGTGACAATCATGCATGAAATGAAATGTCTGAGACGATGTTGATCGGTCATATTATGGAGAAGTTCACTATGAGTCGTTGAAAAACATCTTAAAGTGCTTAAGGCACTAAGGATGTGATCATATTCATGGTGGGTCTTAATTAAAACTAGAGGGCTTAACAGACTCAAGTTTTTTAGATGCACCAAGACGACAGTAAAAATCCACTTTAAGGTAAAGGGTTACCTTGATCGATTGGTGCGTTGAATTGGAAAGGTTCCAAACAAAGAAAGAGTTCTTTGGTTTAGTGATAAAGACAAAGTATATAGCTATAAATGAAGCTGCAAGTTGATTGTTTGGATTAAAAGTTCATTATAGAACTAGGAATAGTTCCTAAGTCTCATCTTGGATCTAAACATGTGTTGTGGCACTTTCATTTGATTATAAGAATCATTGAAAGATGGGAAATCACTATAGAGATAGTGGACTCTCATGAACAACATTACATATCCATTAACTAAAGCTTATCAACAATGCCAGGATAATCGTCACTTAGAGAAGAAGAGTATGAGATACCATGACTATTGGCTTTAGTGCAAGTGGGAGATTGAAAGTAGTATGCACACAAGCCAATCATGTTTGATGATAAAGCATATACTTTGTAACAATCTTATTCATTTATTAATAAAAAGTATTAATTTATTAAAGGCTTTTAATTATCTACGATGATCTTTGTTTTATAATATGTGATAAACCCATAGTTTTAAGCAATGCTTTTAGAATAATGATGATGATCATTCTAATGAGATCTAAATTCTTAGAAAGCTTAAAACTAAAATAGTTCCCAATCATTGGATTACTAAATTGGGGATTAGTGAATCCGGATAGATTGGTACATACGCTTCTTGCTCATTGGATGAGGATGATTGATCTCATAATCATTTGTGTGGAGACACTAAAGCAAGTATGTAGGTGCTTATTAGAGAATAAGTTCACTGAACGTGGCTCGCTAAGGAATACCTAATGGAGTTTTATTTGCCTGTCAATAGGAATTCCTGTAGTGATAGTAGTACAAGTGATCCTTGGACTTGAGATCATCATAGTATCTTGTGTATGATGAGTTATACTTTGACTTATTTCTTAAGACCCTTAGGGTATATCAAAGGGTATGCTTGGGTATAATAAGTTGTACATGGAGATAATGTATGATCAATAAAGAATCTACCACTTCTAATAAAAGAAGAGAAATGTCCTATGTGATTCGATAAATGACAACCCCAAGAGTCCTTGGGTTAGCGCGTAATGAAATTAGAAAGGAGTTTCTAATTTGCATTATTTGGTGTTGTGCATTTAAGAATCGAAATACATATAATTAAATAAAATAAGACTTGACAAGAATTCCATGTCTTATATTTAATTGGGACATTGTATGGTGGAAGGATTGAATTGTCACAGAACTATTTACTCAAAGGTTCTTTTATGATTAATGTTGAAATCAGTATTATCCGGAAAGTCGTTGATCATTAGGAGGCTTATCCCTATTGTAGAATAAATATTATTTATTTAAATTAATTAATTGTTTAATTTATTTATTTAAATAAGATTAGAATTGTTCTAATTGATTTATTCACAATAGGTTTAATATGGAGAACCTAAAGGGTCACCATAAAAAGGAAGAATAATTATTTAAGAAGTTAATGGCATAATCGTAATAATATGTTAAGTATATTTAATTTAATCTATGGTGATAGAATAAATTAAATAGCTTAATATTTATTATTTAATATTTTAGAAATATTAAATATAAATTAATAAGAGGAGTCTTATTAATATTATTACAATTATTATTATTTTAATTTCTAAAGAGTTTAGGAATTAATTTAATATAAGTACTCTCATTTATTCCTAATTGGATTAGGAAGGAAAATTAGTTAAAGGAGTTTAATTAATTATCCCTAATTAGATTAGGGAGCTTAATTAATTAAAAGAATTTAATTAATTAAATAAATCCCAATTCCTTAATTGTTAAGGTGGGTTGCCCACATCTATAAATAAGAGGAGTCTTATTATGGGTGGGGTGTGGTTGACTTTTTTTAACATACGACATAATTCCAATTGTTGGGAGAGTACACCCTTTCTATAGAGATAGAAAAACTAGGGTTGAGCCAATACCCCTTCTTCTTGAATTCCTACTCTTCCTTGGTGGATCACCTCTAGAGGCCAAACACATGGGTGGCTAACGTTGATCAAAGGAAGGAACCAAACCCGGTGGATTCAAGTTGAACGCGAAAGGATTTGGAGGTGAACTTGTACCTGAGGAAGCTCGATCTTCAAGGGTATGATTTTATTCTTTATCTTTTCGTTTAATTAATAATTGTGCATAAAAGGTAATCCAGGGTATATGGTTTGTAAA